>JAWNMR010000156.1:5617500-6217500 GCA_035043845.1 Drosophila picticornis
TCTGTCGCTGTCGCTGCCGCTGCTTTTGTCTCTGCCTCTGCCTCAGCTTGGTTAGTCGAGTTTGTTAGGGAAAAACTTAAACATTGTTATTGCCGTTGTTGTTGTTGTACCTGCGCATGTTTTTCTTTTGCGTGCGTTTTTCGCATGATCAAAATGCTGTCGTCTGTTCTTTGATTCCCAACAATTCCCTTCATTCTCCTCTCATTCCACGCTGGCAACGTCGCGCATATTTGATGAGTTCCGATAGGTAAAAAGCAACAACAACAACAACAATAATACATACAGAGAATCTCGTTACCTTTGTATCCTCTATTTGTATTGATAAGTGTTGTTTTTGTTACTGTATTGGCGTTTTTTTCAATATTCACCGTGTCTTATCAGGATGAAAGCTTGTTTACTTTATTTTGTTGAATTAATTTTCTTCATGTTGTTTGTTGAGGGAAATTATCTTTGGGTTTTAATTAATTTGTAATATGTAATATGTTTACTTATTGTTATATTTTCTATATTTATTTGATTATTATAGATATAATATAACCTTCTGCATGAATACGATGCTATTAATTTACATAAACTTTAACTTATAATTAATATAAGTTATCTATGTCTTTAAATTAATTTTTTTTTTTATATTTTATGGGATGTAATATATATTTCTATGTCCTATTTATATTTGTTTATTATAGATATAATATCTTTATAATCTACATAAATATAATGCCATTAATTAACATATACTTTTACTTATTATTAATATAAGTTCTCTATGTCTTTGAATTTATTTTTTTATATTTTATAGGATGTAATTTATCATAATTAATTTATTATATTATATTTATTATCATTAACTAGAGTATGTAAAAGTTCAGAGTAAATATTTTGTACGTCATTTTTATGGGGATTCATTTTTGAAAACACAATTGATAATTCATTTTTAGACTTAAGGCTATTAATACAAAGATTTCTGAATTATATGGTATATATATTCTTGATCATAATAGTTCTCCATCAGTCTTTCTGTTTCTATGCAAACTAGTACCTCAGTTTTATGGAGCTTGACCTAGCCAGCAAAAGAATATCCTTTTCATATAATGTCATCTACTTTTAATACCTTAGAATCTTTTCAAAAAGTCAGCTTTAGTATGCTTACCTGCACTTCATGTCTTAGGTCTATAATCCTTATATTTAGCTTTTTTTCGTTTACAAAATTCCCCTCTTTGCTTAGAGGAAAGTCATGCCAAATGGTAATCAATGAAATGTTGCGGCCAAAATAGACTACCACAACAATAAAAGCCATGCAAGAATGACAAATGAAAACAGGAGATAGTTCAGTAAAAATACCTATGGTACAAGCAACAGAGTGTGAGAGAGCGAGAGAGATATAGAGAAAGAGAAGGCGAGCGATCATCAAAGGCCAACATCTGAGGTATGCACATTAAAAATGTTATTAGACGGGCACATTGAATATGTCCAGGCGAGAGGAAAACATACTGGCTACACTACACAAAAACAAAAACAGCACCGAATTTTAGTATTTCGCCTTAATTTCGGCATTAATGGTTGGTCATTTTATTGTTCAGAAAGTAAATTTGTTAAATGTAGAGTTGTGTTCTTCTAAAAATCAGAGTGTGCATTTATTATTATGACATTATTTAACATATACATTTAGAGATTTCACATCTTCAAACATGTTACATAGTTTTTAAATTAATGTTACTTTTTGAGTGACTTCCAACTCGGCTAAAATTTAATATAAAAGCCGGTTCAATGGGATTCAAGGGATTCTTTCTAGAAATTTCAAGGGATTCTTTCTAGAAATTAGAATTTGTACTTCTACTTTTGAGAAATGAATGTATTAACAATAAAAACCATCTCTAAAAATGAGAAAATGTGAATATTCTGAGCAATTTATTCGCTGAGTGTACATAGGAAACTTTATAATTTTGTAAGGAAAACACAAAGACAAAGATAGCTAAAAGTTGGTAGAGAGTGCAGAGCGATTCCATGTGGCAGACTGCGGAATTTCTGAAGTGGACTGACAAATGGGACTGGGACTGGGACTGGGCCAACGAATAAAATGAGTGGCATATGCAACGCACATTGGAACCGATGGAAAACTCGTAAAAACTCACAAGGGGCACACAGCGAAGAAATTGCACATTTCGTAGTTCATAAAATGTAGAAAACGGATCCCGTTCCCAAAAAAGAGTGCACTCTCAAGGAGTGTGTGCAAGTGTGTGAGTGTGTGTGTGTGTGTGGATGCAAATGATCTTGAAATGCACATCGACTTGCAGCACTCGTTGCACTTACACAATTGCATTTGCCTGCACATAAATGTCAAGTTGTTGTCTTCGCCTGCACGCACTTTGACTCTGATTCTGATTCTGCTTCTGACTCTTCGGGTTCTTAAGTACGGCATAGGCAATTGGTACACTCAGAATAAAGTCCCACCTACATTGTTTGATTAGGAATATTTTCCTTTTGGAAATAATTAAAAGATAAGCGATTTAATATTAGAAAAGTGTTTCTTACATTTTTTAGGCACGGATTTCTTATTGTTAATAAATATATTATGAAGAAAAAAAGCGTTTACTTTAAAATTTATAAAAAATACTTTTTGATTTTAGAGATATTAATTTGTCCTAAATTTAAAAACAAAATCGTCACTGGAATTAAGCAAGAAAATCCTGGGTTTTTGAAAGAATCAAACTTATCTATTTGAATGATTAGTTCAACTGCAACATTTCTCTGAGTGTATCGCATGCTATTCTAAGGGCTACACGCGACTCGGCCCGTTTCTAGTCGTAAATCTATAGAAGCTCAACTGCTACCTAAACTGGAGCAAAAACAACAACGAGGCAGGCAGCGAACAACCCTTTCGAGGAGCTACTCTGTGCAACATTTTGGGGGCACTCGCTGATTGTTCTATGGCGTTGACAGGTTAATCACTTCTGTTGGTGTCGTTGTTATTGCAATTCTCTTGGGTCAGTTTTGGTTGCTCTGTGGCAGTGATTCACCTTTGTTGCCACATCAAGCATTGAGTCACAAATAGAATCATTTTTATGGCTTAAATCTCATAAGCAATGAAAGTGCTATAAAATCTTTGAAATTGTATCAGAAATATAATCCAGAGAATAATTAATAATATTTGAAAGAGTCATGTAGGTTTAATAATCAATAGAATAATTATTCAGATTCTTAGGAGCTATAAAATATGTAAAAATAAAAGGAATCTTTGATAAAACTTTGAAAGGACAGAAATTATCATTTTAGCTAAGTAGCTATAAATTGAGTTCAAGCCAAAACTTGGTCAACACTAAATCAATTTTTAAAAGCCAAAACTTTCTCAGCCCTAAATAAATTTTATGAGTTTACAAGTAAATAAATATTAAAGTAATTGCAACAGGCAATTATTTAGTTATCTTCGCTCTAATGATTTACAAATGTGGCATGCAAATGCATTATGCACAGAATTTATAGTTAAAGAACAGAGAGAAGGAACTATTCAACTGCATGCGAAAAGCAGAAAAATGCACAACTGGAAATTTGTAATGTTTCCCATTGCTGTTGTTGTTTTGGAACTGTTGTAACTACTTTTGGTGTTGGCTTTTTTTCTGTTTTAGTTCACGCATCTTGCATTTAAATATAATTTAAACAAAATTTCAAGGGCAGATTACGTTTTCGATAGCTGCTCAAGTTTCGAGTACAAAATATAAATAAATAATAAATATATTTTGATATATAATTAAAGGATCAATTGTAACAATACCTTATAAGAAACCTCCAAGGTATTCTTATACTGATCTTATTATTATCCGCAGAAGCAATTTTCTTCGAAGAAAATAGAGCACTTCCAGCATGCTTAGATTGAAGTGTGCAATAAAATGAGAATTTATTTAACAACCGACTGTAGGGTATCTCAACGTCGAGCTCATTCGACTGCAGAAGGCCTTTTTGTTTATTTCTTTGTTGAATTATTTCGCTTGCATGCACATTTGGCCAGGCGGACAATAACAAGAACAACAGAAGTTACTCACATTTACTCGGCTATTTTCATTAGATTTCCGCGTAGCCAGGCAGCTGCAGGCAGAGTGAGAGCGAGAGAGAGAGATAGAGAGAGGAAGAGTGAAAGAGTAAGCAGCAGCCCCCAGCAGCTCTCCCCACTTAAAAATGCCAACCCCAACCCCAACCCGAAGTCAGCGTTTTGTATTTTAAGTCAGTTTATGCGCATTACGAGTTTTCCTTCACGTTCAATTGAAAATTTTTGTTTATTATTTTCGACTTTTTTTATGATTTAACCCCAAAGGCAGCCAAAGGGAAAACGAACCAAACAAAATATAATAAAACAAACGTCAGCCTGCCCGGAAGTTTGGCGACGACCCAGGCAGCTGTGGTGTGAGAGGGGAAGCCGTATTATGATTATGATTGTTATGATTATTATTACTATTATTATTATGGCTATTTTAATGTGTTGCCACACAAAAAGTTACACAAAATTATGCCTCACGCCTGCAGTGATTGCAGGTGGCTTCCCTGGAAATGAGAAACAGAGAAATAAAAAAACAGCATCGAATGCATTTGCATGCTTAAACTTATACACTAAAAGAAAAATAGCGATACAAATTTAAGTGAATCCACTATAGTATACTATATTAAATTTATATTTACGGTTTTTTTTAAATCATGTATACTTTCCTGGCTGTTGTTTTCTATGTGTGTGTGTGTGTGTTCCACAGAAGAATTCTTATATTAGCAATTGTGTTAGTTATATTATTAATAAACATTTGAATATTAAGATTGCACACTTAAACAAAAGTTTTGAATAGTTTATAAATTCAAATAAATTAAGTTGAATAAAAACTTTTCATTTTAAAGTCTAATATAAAAATTCAGCCAATAAGTTTCATAATTTGTTTCTGAAAATTAGCAAGGATTTTTCTTAAAAATTAAGATGACATTTCTACATTTGTCGATTTAGTGCAAGTCTTTAAAAATTGTAGAAAGTTGAATCCTAATATTTAAAAATTATTTCTGAAAACAAGAAAAACTCTTTTTTTGTATAAGGCGATTTTGTTTGGAGTGTAGAAAGGGGGAAAGGTGGAGAAATGGGTTGTTGCAGGGACCACATAATAAAATAATTCTGGCATTAATGTTGACTTATTTTTACGAAGCTCATAAAACGCACGTCGAATGTAAGACGAATGCTTTAAGAATCATTTTAAAAAAATATGAACATTTTTGAAAGTGTTATTTTAGTTGGCCAAAGGAAAACAGAAGAGCAGCCATTAAAAACAATCAGTTTTGGAGTTCCGCCCACGCGAGACAAGAATTTTCGGAGCGAGCGGATGCGAAGCAACAACAATTGCCATAAAAAAGAAAAACAACATCAAGCGGCAGGCAAATAGCTCAAATATGCCACTGGCAACACTTTTGGCAGCTGCGGATGTGAAGTGGCATGAAAACTGAAACTGAAACAAGACCAAAGGCTCAAGGCTTGCCTGGCAATGAAAACAACTTGCCAAATGTCAGCCAGGCTGTGTCCAAGGATAAGTGATTAAAAATGCGGAAAAACGAAAGAACCTCAACAGTTCCACGTGACCCCAATGCTAATGAATACTCGAGAGGGAAATAACCGGAACGGAAATGCCAAAAAAAAAAACATATCCAAAACACAAGCAACAGATTAGTAGGATGTGATCAGGAAGTGTAAGCAGACATGAAGCTAATAATTTTGAGAGGAGGGAAATCTCTCTCGTGCTCCCTCTTTCAATTGTGAAGTGTGAATGTCAATTTTACTACCTGGTCTTGAGCGGGTTCTGCACTCCGAAAAAATATCATACCTGAAAATCGACATGGACTGCTCAGCTCGCAAGCAGCAATTCACAAAGTATATCTAAGTCAGTATTTAAGTATATTATTGTTATATATATTAATTATATTTCAAAGACGGATCTTAAATGCAAATCGTTAGAAAATTGTTTGTTAAAAATAAAGTTATTTTGCAAAAAAATACTTGTTACATATTTTTGTAATTAAACGAACAAAATAGAAAACAAATAAAGAATATTCGCAAATTTAAAAGTCAATAGAAGTCATTAATCGTCATCGTGTTCATAATAGAGAAAATATTGATTAACTGCTTGTAGAACAAGCGTATTTAATCCTCAGTCTGCCTGAGATAAATGTTCTGCATTGTTTATTTCAGAGTATATTTTTCTAAAATTTAAAAAAATTTAATAATTGCTATTTTTAATTTTTTTTTACATTTACAAATATTTTAGTTAGTTTATAAATTTATATTATTAAATTGACAAATTCTAGGTTTTTATTTTAGAAATGTGTTTGTTAATAATAGAAAACATTTTTAGAAATTTAATTTTCTTTTGCATTTAATAATAATTTTCTAAAAAGCTGAATAATAATCTACAAGTGTGATTTTCACTTTCGGTCGATTTTCTAAATAACAGGTAGATTTTTTTCTAAGTGTAGGTGAGTGCTTGCGTCCTCTATCTCCCTTTCCCTCTCTGCCTCTCTCTCTCTCTCTCTCTCCCTCAGTTCATTTGTTATTTGTGAAGTGTGAAAGTAAGTTTTACTACCTGATCCTGAGTTCATATTGCGTTTGGGTCCGTTCTTAGGTGTCAGAAATGCAATCAAAAAATCAAATAAACACTTTTATGATCTTGATCCGAATGGGCGTTTTTGCTGTGTACGCTGTGGTTGACACAATCCATTGAAAAGTGGCCAGTGCCAAGCCACATTTGTTGCTATTTTTAGGCTCACTGGTCGGCAAAAGGTGTTTGGATATGCATTGAAACGCATATTTATATATAAAATGCAATCGAATGCGGACTTGGCATATCCAAAGCCAAAGTCGACACGAGAGCAACGGCAGCAGCCGCAAGACATCTGCTCAACAGATTTCACTGGGCCACAACAACAAATGTTAATTATTTTCTTAATGGAAACTGAGCACAAGTCAAAAAAAAAAAAAACAAAAAAAAAAGTAAACAACACAGCAAACGTTGTCTTCCGTGTAAAAAAAAAATAACAACGAGCAGTTGAAGGTTGAGGCTGGCTGCGCAAAACTCCATTACGATGCAATGCACTGAGATCCCTTGATTTTTTGATTTCCTGATCCCCGTGCAACGAGCCCGAGCAGCAGCGTCGCCTGTGGAGCGCGTGTCTTATTGGGCATATTTCTTCTTTCTTTTTTTTTAATGCTGGCTGCATGTGTGTTTGAGGCAGGGGCAGTGGCAGTTGCAGGGGCACATTACTTTCTGCGCAGTTGTTGTGAAAATTCTTATAAATTATACAGGTACACTCACAAAAAAGACGCCCCGAATTTCAGATATTTGCCAAAGTTAACTGAAGGTTTTTCAAAAAGCGTGTTTCCAAAAACCAGAGTTTTTCTTTTCTTAAGGCTACATATGAATAATTTGTATAACTTTGAGGTTATTATTTCTCATATGTTTAACAAGGAACTCTAATTCTGCTTATAAAGTTATCAATCATTTTTAGATATTTTATATATTTATTTATTTATATAAATTTGAAAATTGAATGAAAAACTTCTATTTTCTAAAATGCAATGCATTGTTTTTCTGAGTGTAGAGTGCGTAGCAAGCATGGCCGTGCCCGTGTCCATGTCTCCAGCATGGCTGTGGCAGAAACCACAGGTTGATGTTAAATGTCAATTGGCATACCCCAGAGGATCCGTGGCGCATTAATTACAACAAAACTCCCCAAGTTCCCTGTTGATGCCTCTAATGATGTTGTTGATCTTGTTACGCTTTGCACTTAGCGTCCAATTTTCTATTTTTTCTCATTTTTTAGTTTTTCTTTGGTTTTTCCTTTTCTTGCTGCAAGATCCCACTTCAAAATTTGATTTATTTAGCTTTGACTTCACTTGTAATATGAGATCAGGCACAACAAGGGGCAGAGCGGGGTTAGAAACACACTTGCCGCGGTTGCCTAAGTCTGGCCATTATATATAGAGCAGACAATGGATCGTATATAGCATGTACATACATTTTGGAAATGACTGAAATAGATATGCAAGCTGTCTTGATTACATCCCTAGGAAGGAAAGATCTTATATTCATGATAGCTTGTCTCATTTTGAACTAAGATATTTCTTGAAATGTTCACTCATATTTTAAACATTCTTTAGATTTAAGTGCAAATCAATATTTATAGAAATATATTCTTAAAAAATATTTCTCGAATTCTATTAATATTTACAAAAACAGAAATGTTAATTCTTTTACGCATGATTTTCGATTTAAGTTTTTGTTTTGTTTAAAGTGTAAATTTGTATTCACTGAACTCATTTTAAATTGAATAAGGAGAGTATAATTTTATGTATATCTATTATAAAATTACTAACATTATATTTATGTGTGCATTTGTACTGAAAAGCAGAAGAAATCATCTTCGAACTGTAAAGTGTGTATATTCAAACAACTATCAGTTATAAATATATTGTGATCGATCTAGCTTGTCTGCCATTTAAGATTAAAGTTTGAGTTTTATTCAAAGTATAAATTTTGTGCAATAAATTTCCCTGCATTCCTTATGAACTTTTGCTAATACATCCACAACTAGACACAATATGCAACATTTCCTCGTGCCTGTCAAAATAAATGTTCTCTGACACGCACACAGACCAGAAAATATACAAATATATATTTATATTTATATGTACACTTATATGTATATATATATTATATATGCACATAAGTCAGTCGTAGATCTAGGCACAGCCCACACAGTCCACGGAGTTTGGGGACATTCTCGGCATGCGTCGTTGAATTTCATCTCAGAAACTTGATCAAGTTTCTCAGCAAGGAATTAGAGAACATCCTCCTTCACAGCTCCTACTCCAAGTTGTGCACCCACTTCAAGTGCAACAGATCCAAATGATTATGAGGTGTGTAATTAAAATGTTGGCGCTCTTGTCTCCATCATCATCTCACGGTCATGTAATTCAATTATGAAGAATCATTTGTAGCAGATGCGAGCGTCTAATGTCTCCGTCTTATATTATTTTTAGATGCAATAAATGAACTCATCTCTCTCTCTCTCTCTCTCTCTCTCTCTCTCTCATTCTCTCCCTCTTTCTCTCTGTCTCTGTCTCGACTTATGTTGGGTCATATATCGAGCAAAAAATGCACTGGTTAAGTGCCTAGTTGAGTAATTGCAAATTTTTCGTAGAAACAATATTGAGACATCAGAATTACACAAATAATTGCATTTCACGACTTTTATATCAATTTACAATTTAAAAACTTGTTGGCTTTTAGCACGCAACTCAGTTACTCCGCAATTAAGCATACACTGAGAAAAAAAGACACCCTACAATTTCGAAATTCTTCATGCTCAAATTATTATTGAGAAAAGAGTTTTTCTTTTACCAATTTCAATAAAGATTTTTCATACATTTTGTATAAATTTATCTAATTTTTTTTTGTTTAAAACAGTTCAACTTGAAAATAGCAGGCGTGATAGTTGAGGTTTGATTACTTATTTTAGCTTTTCTTATTTATAATTTTTAAAAATGTGTTTTATATTAATAAAAAACAAATTTCAAACCATTTAAATTATAAAATTAGGCAAAGAAGAAATATATTTCCAAAAACAGAAAAAACCTTTTAAAATTTTAAGATTATTTTATCCGTTGGGTTATCCATTATTTTTAAAAACCAGATTTTCTCATTTAAGTTTTAGATATTTTGTGTGAGTGTATTTAAATTGGAACAAGCAATGGTAAGTGTTTTTCTTCTTTCTATTTTTTCTTATTATTATATTTTTGCTGTGACGTCGTCATTGGCAATGGCCGATGGATGCTGTCTGGCTTTTCAATTGGGGCCATTGGTCCACATATCACTGATAGATTTCTTTATCGTTGCCAATTTGTGAATTGTTTTGCATCGTTTCTTGATTATTGATTATTGATTCCCTTGTTGCGCTCTTTGTCGGCCTTTTTTTGGGGGCAAGCACAAAAGGCACTTGCAATTCGCAGCTGCTGCATGGTGAATATTTAATGTGTGCAAATATTTATTATTTACAACATTTAATTAAGAATTGAAGGTGCGCCTACTTTATGCACAACTAAAGTATCGATCGCATCGATCGAAATATTCGACTGAGTCATATTATGGCCATATTCCTCAAAATAAGTCGTGAGAGAAATTATTTGTTGTTTGTTGTGTATGGATTTTTAAATGTTTTTATGGGGAACTGGGGACTCATCAATTGTAAAGAACTGGTGAACAAGACAATTGAATAAGTGTAGGTAAACACGCATAAGTAGGGAGCAAAGTTGTAGACATTCTTTCTGGATTTTTAAAGATAATTATTGATTGACTTTTTGACTAACAGTTGTCTGCCTAATCTAAGCAAAATAAAACACCAATAAAACCCTAGCCCACACATTAATATTGAGCATATTATAAAACACTATAAACTCTTTAATCTGTGTAGACATATCTACTTCCAGTCTACTTCATCTCAACCTTAACCTTATCTCAGTAATTAAAATATGTACCAATAAATTGTATAAAATATGAAAAGTAAATAAGCTGAAACTGTAAGCTGATTGAAGCAAATACTTAACAAGCTCCGTACTAATCCTACTCGCACCTAAAAGTCGTCAATGTTTTGGCTACAAGTATATTAAAAGAAATAAAATAAAAGTAAAACTCTCTAATTAAGCAAAAATATTTGTGAGGCAAAGTCGACCAATTGCAAGCAAACTTTTAAGTTTTATAATAAGTAATAATAATAAAGTTAACTAAAATATTTATCAAGCAAAGTCAACAAGTTACAACTACTCTGAATGAGTTGGGGGTGCTCCCAACTGTGAATAGTAATGATGAATAAATAGACACTAAACAAGAAGCGAGCAGAACTCAATGAGTGCAATTAAAATGAATGAATAAAATGAAATTCAATGCAGATTTAATGAATGAATTTACAAAGCGACAACAACTAAAACAACATTACCAACAGCAACAGCAACAACAACAATGACGACAAACTATTTATAAAAATTCCACGATGCGGGCCAAAGCGACTAACAGACAAACAAACACACAGACAGACAAGGAGGGATAAACGAGGGTTGGAGGAGTACTCCCTATATTTATATATATGTATATATTCATATATAAATATATAAATATGTGAGTGTCTCTGACTGACTGCATGCGATGCGAGAGAGTCTTGTGTTTTAATTGCGCCATTTCCCATATCAGCGCTGTGATTATTTGTTCTAGTCAACATAAATAAAAACAAACAAACAAAAAAATATGTATAGAAAAAAGCTGGACATGGTTGGCATTGTAGTCTAATCAGTGGTGTGGGGCATGCATCGCCGGCAACTGGTGCTATATGCCACAAATCTGACTAATTAGATGGTTAGCTCGACATTTGATTTGTTATTTATTATCATACGTTGCTGTCCTTTGAATATTACGTATTATTATTATTATTATTGTTGGGTTGCTTCGAGTCGTTCACAAATTAATGGATGACCTCGTCAGTGAGTCAGAATTGAACGCAGTTGCGTCTGGGTCTGCGTCTACAGCTAGTATCTATTGGATAAGTGATGCAGTGTCTACACTCAACAAAAAATATTCCTCGTTAATTTAGAAAACAACATGAAAATCGCGCCGAATGCTAGAAAGCATTTCTCAGAAATGATTTCTATTATTAAGAAACAAATTTCTAAGAAGTTGAGAAAAGTACTTTCCAAATTTCAAGTAATGAAATTTAAATTTAAATAATTCCTAAATATAGGAAACAATTTCTATTTATATTTTTATTTGGCAGAAATATTTTCTATTTTTAAGAAACTTATTTTTACTATTCTGAGTAATTTTTTTTTTTCTTCTGTTGTTACTTCTTTAGTATCTGTGGCAGCTTTTTCCCAGGCAGTCTCAAAACAACTGGCGTCTCACTTGAGTACGCATCATTTGCAGCGCTGGGAAACTGCCGCACTTTCCAGTCGCAAGTTGCAGTTGCTGTGGCAGTGGCACTCTTTTCTAGGTGACGTTGGGGCGTCTCCGCCAGGAGGTCGTGCCTAATACACGATCTTGGCATGTTTTAAGTACGCCCATCGCTCCTGCTTTCTGTGTGTTTCTTTGTTTGGTTTTGTTGCCATTGCAGTTCGAACTACATTTCAGTGGGTTGCTCGGACTAATCGATGGCGTGGCTACTCAACAGGAGAAGGGTAAGGGGTATGGGTGTGGGGAAGGGGAAGAACAAGGTAGAGGCGAAGGGTATGGGTGCGGTTACTGGTAGCCGTAAGAGTACCCTCAGCCTTTGCCGTAGTACACTCACAAAAAAAATGTATTTGAATTTTTGGAAATCGAACTATACAGAAAATCGCCCTAAAAACTAGAAGTTTTTTCTTATGTCTTTAAGTATTTTCTAAATATAAAAAAAATTTAAAAATAATTATTAATCTACAATACCAAAAAAAAAGATTTTCTTTTTTAATATTTTCTATAATCAAGAAATGCATTTCTAATAATTATGTTTATGTGAATCTTAAAATACAAATGTTTATTAATAATATAAGCAACAAAGATATAATTTTGCACATTCAGAAAAACACCCTGCAAATTAGACACATTTTTTCAAAATTTGAAAAATTCTGAAATTAAGAAAAGAAAAACCACAGTTTTAATTTCGATTTTCTGAGTGTGCGAGTCCAAGATAAATGCGTTGGCGTTCTGGGAAATTGCTATTGTGTATTCATGAGGCATGTTGCATGTTGCATGCTGCATGCTGCATATTGTCGTGCACTTTTCCACTAGTTGTTGTCCATGGGCTAAACACTCATTAGCGCTGCGCATCGCAGAGAAAGGCCTCGATTCGGTGTCAAATTCAAGTCGAGGCGTGAACGGGGAATGTGTCATGTTTATGCCATGTTTGGGGCATGCCTCAGTGCAACAACACTTAGGTAAGCATATTCTCTGGAGAAGTGGGTAAGCAAAGTGCTGCTTTATGCAATAATACAGGTGCTACACCTTAAGCTATTTATTATTTTTTTTATATTATTTAGGTTTTCTAAATATGGGAGAATATCTGAGTAGAGTACAGCAGGAAGAAGGAAGCAACTGCGAACACATAATGAATATATATTCTTGATCTGCATCAATAGCAGAGTCGATCTAATTTTATTGATAACCGTCCAAGTTTCGCGAATATCAATACAAATCAAATTACGTTGGCCATAAAAAATACAATTATAAAGATGTAATCTACCTGCCAATTAATAAAGAATATGCCCTGAAATATTATTAAGCAACTGCAAAAAATTGCAATATCACAATTTTCGTGTGGCTCTTCTATGCAAATCACAAAAAGAATGAATTAAAGAGTGCATTTTTCATATAAACTGCTCTTAAAATTTAACAAGGTAGTTGCTTGAAATTAAATTAATTATATCCATAAGGGGGAATCTATGTAACCTTCACATTAAAGTTTTATAATTTTATGAATTTTAATTTGTTTTCTTACTCGTAAGTTTGATTTTGCAAGTCTTCTATGAATTTGAAATTTTGTTAGAAGACATCTCCAAGTCGAACCATCGCGAATAGGCAATTCTTAATTTGTATAGTGTCGATCTATGTCGATTATTTATATTAGATTATAAATTTATAAATATAATGCATCAAGAGAAGCTGTACCGATTATCATTAAGAAATATTGATGAATATATTATCCATATCCATTATAAACTAATAAAAAAAACTATTTTATTTTGATGTGCTTGTTAAATTATGGTTGATTAATTGCTCAGTACTTACCCAATGACATGATGATAATTGCGTTGAAACTCTTTCACAATATTTTTGGATTGTTCAGTTTTCAGCTACTGTTGTTGTCATTTGGGGGAAGGGGTTGTGCTGGTGGAAAGGGGGGGGGGGGGGGCTCTACTGAGTTTGTTTCAAGGGGCTTTGCACTTGTTCTGGCCCGTTAAGGTGCTTCCGGCGGATATGGCCAGTCAAAGTTTTTTTCTTTTTTGGACACACAACCTGCGCAACATGGAAAATAGGAATGCATAGCAATTATTAAAAATAATATATATATACTTAAATTAATTATGCGCATGGTTAAACAATGGTAAACCATAAATAAATGTGCCTAGAGAAAAATTAAAACTAAAGTGGCGGCCGTGGCGAAGTGGCAGGTGAGTCTAACGGTAACCGTTGCATACAAAATAGAAAAAAAAAAACTCGACAAAATTTCCAACGGAAGCAAAACATAAAGCTCTTTTCCCTCAGCCGATTTTCACGGATATTGTGGCCGGAAATGTTGCAGCGAGGGAAAATAAATAGATACGTTGCCCAAAATGATTTTTAATAAGCACATGTGGCCTGAAGTTTGTTTAGTCAACATCATTTGAAGAACGTCAACAACAACAGCAACAACAACAATAAAAACCACTAGCAAAACCACAACAACCACAGGCCCAGTTTAAACGATGTCTGCACTTGCCGCCGTAACCGCAATTAGTACACACAATTTAATAAGTACAAAAAGACATAAAAACTCAAATATTTTATGGGCCGAGGCATTTTTATTTTCTGTAGTTGGCGCCACAGCTTTGAATATTTTTGTTTTTATTGGCATATTTCTTTTATTTATACATAATTTTTTATGAGTCAATTAATATGCACGGCGCACAAGAGCAAACCGCAATTCTGATTCGGATTCGGAGTTGAATTCGAATTCTTGTTTGTGCGCGGGTCGATTTTGCAATCGCTTGGCATTCGTATATCAACACTTGTCAATTCTCTTGAAATCATTATATCGGTAGCTTTGAAGAACTGTATATATGTATATAAGTATGCATATACATATATACATATACATGGACTTGCACTTCTGCTGTTGAAATAGTAGATTTGATTTGATGTACTAAAGAATCTGTTGTGGTATTTTTATCGTTTTGCCAGAAAGTGTGTTAAGCATTAAAGGAGATATTTTTGACCTCGTCCAAAATATATATATATGGATATTTAGATGTGTGTTCTAAATCAGCATCAGTAAAGGAGTTGATAGGTGCCGTATTTATCAATTCTTTTGAGATTTTTTTTATTGGTAGTCTTGAAGAATGATATATATATAACACATATGATTTATTTATAGCACACTTAATGAAATAGTAGATTCGTTTAATGTATTAAAGTTTATTTTATGATATTCTTTATGCTTTTGCCAAAAAACGTGTTTAGCATTAAAGGAGATGTCTCTAAAACTATATATATATAAAAACTATATATATATATTAAAAATCAGCATGAGCAGACAAGTCGTAACCATCTCTGTTGTACTATGTGTTGTTGTAGTTTTTCTGTTTGTTAACTAACATATACATTTAAAATTAAGCAGATTTTTTAGGGTGTATAAGCTTCGGCGATCCTTAAATAATCATTCTTAATTAATAATCTTTTTAGATGTTTTTTTTAACTGCTTGCTTACTGACACAGTTTGTTCATTTAAATGAACAATGATCGATTTATTTGCCTCTAGTAAATAAATTGAATAATTGCGCAACAGTTTATTCAGATTGTTTTTGATTACTTCACAGTTTAAAAACTGATCAAAAGCCATGAAAAATAGAGGAACTGTTTTTACAGAATTCATGCTGTATTAATTGTTTACAGACAGCAGTGTGGTGTGTAACCCAGTTTCGACAAAAAAGAAAAGTGTTTATAGAATTACAAAGAGTTCTTTAAGTTTCGGCTACATTTTCAACTTTCAACTTGATGTTTACATTTGAGATATCTAAATTTGGAAAAGAATTTCTAAATTGTTTTATTTCAACGCTGAACACTCAGTGAATGACATTGAAAGTGTTTGAGAAATGTTTTTCTGATATGCAATAAAAAATTATGAAGTAAATAAGTCATTAAAAGACGCTCATCAAAATATATATATAAGCTCTTAAACGTTTCGACCCTCACTCATCTCTCCCTCTCTCTCTCTCTCTCTCTCTCTCTCTCTCTCTCTGCCTCGCTGTTTCTCCCTTTCTCTGAGTGTAGTTGGAGAAAAGCAATTAAGTCGAGCGATTTAGCGAGGCAGCCGGCACGGAGCTCGTTTAAGACGATTATTTCATTTAAGACGTTGACATTTATTTGCATATCAATGCGGCTGGTTAGGGTATCTCTAGGGTATATACGAGTCTGTGCCCTGAATTGCATGCACTACCCGAAGTGTTGCCTTAATAATATACCTTATTGTTTACACTCATGAATATATATCATATGTACGAATGAATACACATATCTGTATCTATATCTCTAGTTATATTTTTACATCTATTTTAATAACTACACGTATCCAATATCTATATTTATATTTACATCTTAATCAATATTTGTATTTGCTTCTACATCTTTACTTATATCTGTATCTTATTTAATTTTGTTTTTATTCTGGATACTCGAACCTGAGTTTTTTAACATTTCGTTTGCTCAGAAATCTTCCATTGAATTGGTTTAAAACAAAAAGCCCGCATTATGTTGCCATTCGATTAAACATTTTCCGTTCATTTTTAAAGCCTAACTTTCAGTCTTTCAGTCTTTCTAGTAGAAAACAGATTGGGGACCCACAGAAATCTAATAAATTGATTTAAATGAATAAATAAATTTGAAGTTCAGTTTTATTTATGATTTCATTTAATCTATTTTCAACTTTTTGTATTATTTTTCGTCAACTAACTTTAGTGGACATTAAATAAGAGCATAAATAAATAAAAACAGGGTTATTAGGTGTTATTTTCATGAGTGTATATATTATACACATAATATATGGGTGAAGATTTATTATATATGAAAGAAAAAGAATGCAAATAAGAGCTAAAAAGAATGCAAATAAGAGCTAAAAAGAATGCAAATAAGAGCTTTAAGTTCCAACAAAATTTCACTAAAACTCTCTTAAACATAAAGCTTATTTTGTAGCCTAAAATTTATATATCTAAGCTGATCCAGTTTTATGCCCAGTCTCATTAGAATTTTGGCCCGTTAGTTTTTGCGCTATGAAAGCATTAAGTTTAAACCAATTGAAAGCTTGACAAGTTATTTATTTTATTTTATTTTTATATATTTCATTGTGGTACAGCTATTTAAATTTTTTTCTTTCGAGTCTTTGTTGTCTTTATGAATTTCGCTCAGTGCTTTTTCGTGTTGCTGTGTCTGTGTTTGTTTTTTTCGGTTTGATTGCTACGATTTTCATTACGGTTTACCGGAAATTCCAATTTAGGTAAATGCGCCGTTGACTGCAACTACAACAACAACAACAACAACAGCATCAGCAACAGGCACAGCAGCCGGCACGACACGGTATTAATATATGGAAATATATATATATATATATATATATATATATATATCCCTGGAGACAGCGACAAGATCAAGTGGAGCTTGCAGGCCTTGCATACAATTGGCATGTGTCGGGGGAATGGGGGGAAGACTTCAGTTGTATGGTGGCTTGTCAAAAAAAAAAAAAAAACAAAAAAAAAACAAAAAACAACAATCAAGAAAAAGACCAAAAACTACTCGATTGTTTTGCTTAAATCTTGATACTTGAGAAGGAATAACAGAAATAACTAAATATATAAATGGACAAACCCCGACTTGTCTGTTGTTGCTGATTAAATGCAAGAAATCAAAATATATATAATATAAATGCCTCATTCTGCCTGAGTACAGCAATATTGGAGATATGAATTCAGGTCGCTAATAAATCAAGTCAGCTTAAATTAGATATTCGCATGTATTTCACTCAACAAATGAGCTGGCAAAATATGACTTACTTTTTAGCCAAATTTTATTTATTTATTTTTAGTCATGCTTCAAGCTGGTTTTCTTTTCTAAACATTTTCTTTGTGTTTGCATTCCACAAAGTGTCGAAAGCAATGAGAAATAGATTTGCAAACACTTTAAAAATATATATTACATTTTCAGAATTATGTTCATTTGTTTTTAAGATAGTTGAATTAAATTGTTACACAATTTAATTTAATGCAACATACCATTTTTATGACTGTATATTATAAATTTAACTATATATTTTAATTTAATATAAGCTACCATTCTCATAACTATATATTATAAATATAATTTTGTGCACAGGCATTAAATATTTAAAAAATTTGAAGGCTTTTCTTTTATATTCTTATTATAATTTTTAACTCTATCAAAGAGTATTTATTCGTTGGTATTGTTCAACAATCTCTTATTGCTTGTGCCGAAATCGGTTCATTTTATGGCACACATAATAAGAAACAAACAACAAAATTATCGATTGATCCGTGTGGTCTCGAGCCATATATGTATGTCTAAATATGTATATATGTCTCATTTACTGGTTTATGGCAAACATTTTCTGTAATCGGCACGTAAAAATTTCATACAATTTGCACTTGCAAACGTCCAAAATGCAATCGAAGCGTTTTAGGTAAAATTTATTTGAAATTTATTAATGCGATCGTTTTGCTGCACTGCAAAAATACACACACACACACACACATGCACGCACACACACTTACACACAACACAATTTGTTTGGCAGCTGAGCGCGAAAACAAATCAAATAAATCAATTGAAGCGTTTTTTCTGCTTTTTTCAATTTCCAATTTGTCAAACGGCCAAATAATATTGATAAATTGACGCACAACAATAAATTTGTTCAGTAAAAAACAACACAGTTGAGGTTGGAGCAACGGAGGAGAAGCAACTAAAATGCGCCGTAAAGCAAAAGATTCGGTAAATGTAAACAATTAAAAGAAATTTGCCCAAAGCACAAAGAGACAGCGAGAGAGAGCGAGAGAGAGCGAGAGAGAGAGAGAGCGCCAGAGAAGGGAAAAGAGCGGAAGAGACAGTAAAGAGTGTGCCAAACAGAGAAAACATTCGCCTGCTAATTTATTTATAAATAAAAAAAAAGCATAAATTGTTCCAAATGTATTTGTTGTGTGAGAATGAGAATGCGAATATTTTATTTAAGAAAATTGGGGCATAAAGAGACATGTGGATCACAGCAAACAGCTGAGCAGCAGACTGGGGGAGCGAGGGAGAGCGTGTGCGAGTGAGAGGGAGACACGAGACACGTTAGAACAGCTGGCAGTAAACAACATTTAAACACGCATACGCAATGTTGTACCGTTTTTGGTCTAGAATATCGCCCACATACACACACACGCACAACACATAGACACACACACTCGTCTGGTCCCGCCTTTTCTTTTTTGGATTTTTCATTTCATTTAAAATGTAATTAATCATGCAACCAGCATGAGAAATTCGTGAGAATTTTCCGTTTGTTGTCTGTCTGATTCTGATGCAAATCAGAATGACATATTTATACCCTGTATCGCAAAAACTACATATATACATACATATATATATATATGGCTGTAGTTTCTTAACTTTAGAAATTTTTTGTAAATGTTATAAAAGAGTTTTAATTTATACTTCTTAAGGATCATTATTTTTGTATTAGATAGACAAGAAAATCTGTTACAATCAATTGCAGTTGATCTAACGAACCAGAGTTCGAAATTTAAGTTATTGTCTACAAAATTTAGTGGCTTAAATTAGTAAAAATTATTAAGACTGGACTATATTAAATAGTTGCTACAATAAAAAAACGTTTTTGTTTAGTAAACTATCCAAACCAACCCCAAAAGATATTTTAGACCTTTAAGCTGCTAACATTTTTACTTAAAAGCACCCCGTTTGGATTTATCATATATCTTTCAAAGAAACAAACGATAAATCATTTTAATCATTTTTAGATTGAGGATCGTGTATCATGTATCCATATTCCATAGAAATTATCAGCAGAAGGATGAGGGTTTGTATAAAAAATTATTTGGTTTTACAATAATCTAATAGTCTGCTGTAAAGTAACATTGCGATTGAACGACTATAGCAACAATCGATGGAAAGAAAACCTTTTAGTTAAGTTAAGTTAAGTAACATTTTGACTAATAATCATAAATATCGAACTACTATATCAAAATGTTAATGTTTTTCGTATTTATAATCAAATTTTGCCTTTAGAAGGAGCAGATCTACTATCCTTATTAAACGGAATCTAATCTTCGATGTGCCTAAGAAAGCTTCAACTTCTTGTTCTTTTTTGTTGTTTTTTATTGTTTTCTGTGATATTTTTGATTTTTGGTATTCGCCATTCGATGAGAGACTGGCATTTGTGTGTCAGTCTTTGCGACTTTCACATGTTTTTTTTGCTTTTTGCTTTTTTTTTTTGTTTTTTGTTTTCCTTTTTTTTGCTTCTTATCGCCATCGATGAGTGACCGCAATTTAATGTTGGTATTTGTGCCAAAAAATGTTTTATGTGGGTGCAACAAGAAAACAGCGCAACACAACGCAGAGCACCACATCGCACCACAGCGGCACACAGTAGCCAGGCACATTTTACATTGTGCCCACCGATCGTCTACATACATTCGAAGAAAATGCAAATATTTTTCAAATTTTCGGAAAAATATTTCTAATATGTAGAAAAGATGTTGACCCCAATTTTTATAAAAAAAAATCTTTGTTAAAACTTAGAAACAAGCAATGAAATTTATCGGCGTGACTTTTGTACTAGAGTTTAATTTCAATTTAATATTTAAATACCAATTGTTCTATGCTATACACATAGAAAACAACAGCCTGGAAACTAGACAAATTTTTTCTACATTTCAGAAAAATCAACCCCGAAATTTTGAAATGCAACGCTGAGTTTTTAAAAAATCTCAAGCAGAAATTTCCTTCCTAAGTTATAAAATGACTAACCATTGCCACTAAAGTTTAAGGCGATTTATTTTCTAAGTGTACGAATACACATACATACATATATATATATATATATATATGTAGATATACACACATATATATATATATACATATACATACATATATATGCATAGACACACATGCATAAATAATGTCTGACAAGCACATAAAAACATCAATGAGATCGTCAAGTTGTTGAATTTGTAGTTCTTTGCATAGCAACAATAACAACAACAAAAACAACGACAACAATAACAACAACAAATAAACAACGACAACATTGGAAAAGTGTTTTTCTATGCAAATGGCCAGCAATTAAAATGTTGTTCAATTGTTGTCATTGTCACAATTTTGTCAACGTCTCCTCATTGGCAACCTGCTCAATTTGCCATTTGCATTTGGCTCTGTAAGTGGCTTACTTCTCTATCAATCCACACAAACAGACAGACATAATTGCACTGAGAAAAAAGGTTATCTTCAAATTTAAAATGGAAATTTAGAATTTATGAATGTTTCTTTATTTAAATAAGACATTTCACTTAAACTCTTTTCAAAATAATTAATTTTCCCAATTGCAAGCGGGTTTCTCGTCTTTTTATCTAACCATCTATTTATCTGACACGCATTGCTTGCGTTTAGATATACAAGCTGAAAGATAGTTCACATTATACATACATTTTCAAAAGTTATATTTTTCAATTCATATATACATTTTTGTTTTTTATTTGTAAGATTCAAACTTGTCTGCCTATCTGTTCATCTATCTGTCTATCCATCAACCTATATAAACTAAGATATATTTACACTCAAGAACAAAACGTCATCCTAAACTTTGGCATTTAACTAAAGAAATTCTCTTATTTTAATTTTAGAAAGTATTCTGCTGAAGGTATTATAAAAATAATGTTTTTTATTTATACTTTTAAATAATACATTTTTTTCCTAATTCAATTAGTGAGTTAAATTACAATTAGTGAGTTAAATTACGTCATTTTCATTTTACCGTGATTTTTTCTGAGTGTAGCTGTGGTATTTCCGCATGCCTTAAAGATGTCATGCAATTTGTTTTTATAGCATTGGTTTTCTAGTTCTTAGACATTTTTTTCTTGTTAATAAAAAACATTTAGAATAAAAAAAAGCCTGTCTAATTATGACAAATTTGTTTTTCTATATTTAAATTTTTTTTATTTGTTGAAATTTTGTCTAGTTTTTAAGCGCCATTTAAAATTCGGGGCAATCTTTTTCAATTCACTTTAATTTTTCTAAGTGTACAGGTCATGTATTTCTTGTGGTATTTCTACATGCCTTGAAGATATCAAACTTTTTATTTTTATAGCATTGGTATCCAAAGTATGTTGGGTTTTTTCTTTTTTTCTTTATTCTTTTCGTGCACCTTTATCTTTTAGGCTTTGCGTAATTCCCGTTATCGAACACTTGAATAAACTTTATTCAAGTGCGAGACAAAAATCGGCTACTTTGTTTAAGAAAGCCAAAAACGACTTTGGCGTCATTAGTCGGTTGAATAACATTAAATGGATTAATGAAAAATGTTAAATTATTAAATGTTTTGAGATAAAACAAGAACTATGCAGACAAAATGTGCACTTGAATTGACATTTTTTATATTAAGTTTATTTTTCTTCATTAGATGTAGAAAATTAAATATATAAACTATAAACTATATATAACTTTTCAGTTAAACACTTCTTTACAGTGTAGAATCGTCTTAAATCAAGTAAATATTCTTAATATTTTGTTTTCATTTTCTTATTTGGCTAGTTGAAAGAGTATTAAATATGTTTGAACTTTGTACGCTTAACAACTTTATAAATGTTAACCATCATTTTAAAATGTGTAGGTTCTTTATAGAGTATAATTAATATAATCTTAATATTGAGACATGATTTAAAATGTTGCAATAAATATTAATTGTTAAAGATGTTCAACTTCTTTATAGACTATAAATGCACTTAAGTCCGGCGTATCCTTTAAGCATTAACTTGTGTAGTCTTTTTTGGTTTATTACAGAATTATTGACACCTTGTCATTTTTTAGTGAATCAGTTTAACCACTTCCTAAATATTAACTTTTTCAAAATGTTTAACTGCTTTTTAGAGTACAAATGCATTTGGATTAAGCGTATGTTATTGATATTAAGTTATGTTCTTCTTTTTATTAGCGAAAGTAGCTTATTTGTAATAAGACTTTTCAGCTTTTTTCCAACTATTTGTATAAAAACTATTTTGATAAATCACATTAATAAATTCCAACTTTCTGTCTCTCAGTATGTAAAGACCAACGCAAGCTTCTATTGAGGAGGGCTAACTAACACCTGAATAAACTTTGTTGAGTTTTCGTCAAATGCCAAATTGTCAAATGCCGAATTGCGTTAAATAAAGACCAACGATTTTCGGCTAACTGAAGTTAGTTCTTAATTGTAAAGCCTCAAAATGAGGTGTGCCAAAATTCTGGTCTTGTTGGCCGCCATTTTGTATTCGCAACTGGAAGATGTTGCGGCCGTTACTTGCGATGTGGTCCCATTGGATCCTAACTGTATCAACTGCCTGCTCGCTCCCACACACGTCGAATGCATTGCAACAACAACACCAGCAACAATAACAGCAACAACCGCCAAAAGTTCTGCACATGAAACAACAACGGAAAAGGTTTTAACACGTCGTCGAGCTCAAAAAACTATTACCAAATTTTTACAACGTCTTAAAAAACGTCTGCAAGAATATATAAATAAATTTAATTCGTTCCAAAAAAATTAAAATCAAGTCAAAAATAATATTGTGTTATTTTTTATTTTTGTAAAAAGTCTTTAAAATATATATATTCTTTTTTATATTTTAAGTTTTAGCAATTACTTAATTTAATTTCCTTATAATTTAGAATGAGTACTTATCTAATCAACTTTCATAACACTAACAAAGTGCAACTCTATAAATAAAGAGCGTGAGTGCGAAAGAGAGAGAAGCATGGCTCATTGGGAAAAAGAGTGTTGAGCAAGCGCCAAATTCCAGCAGCCCAAAAACCACAGAGAGAAATACAAAAATACAAAACAAATAACAACATTGTTCACAGTGTGCTGGCGAGTGTGTGTGTTAGAGAGAGAGAGAGGGAAAGAGAACGCGATTGGAATATTAATTAAAGTTTGCGCTTAGTTTGATTTCCAAGACAACAAGTGTTTTTGCGTTGTAAAAACAAGCGAACAACGCTCCAAAAACAAATAATAAAAAGTAAATACAAAAATTTCAAATACGAAATTAAACGCATTCCAGCTGAGGAGAGCACACTGGAATCTCACTGGAAGGCATGCAAAGCGCGTAGCAAAATCCGACAAAAGATCAGCAACAAGATTAAAAGCGCCGAAGGAGTAAATATGCAAGTATGTGTTTGTGTGTGTTTGTGGGAGCAGTAAATACAGTTGGGGTCAAAATATTAGTAGCGCTGCTTCATGCAATGCAAATACTCAATACTTTCATAGCTCATTTAAAAAAGTTGTATTATTTTATTATACAAAAATGCATTTCTAAAAAGTCGAAATGCAACCACATATTTTTGAAATTCGGAGCATCAATTTAAATTCTACGGCATAAATATATCTTAATCCCTTTCATTTCTTGGACTATTTTAATCATCGATATTCTAACAAAGATTAGGCGAAAATATTCTTAATATTTAAAACTGATCGAGTTATTTTTAAGAGTTTTTGATTATAATACAATAATACCTTTATATCGAGCGTACAAACTATTGTCCGCCGTCCCAAAGATTATAAAAAAGAAAATATAAGTTGAAGAACATAATCCATACTAACAAAACAAACAATACAAAATGTTTAAGCTCAAAAAAATAAATGTAGAAATTGAGGAACTTTATGGCTATCCCATTTTTCAATCTTAACTCATCTTAAGTATTAACTGTTTGTATTCCGATAAAAATGTTCATCATTCGTTAACTATATTTTAACAGTTTTAAAATATTCACAATTATTTTGACCGGCTGATATTTGATGAGTTTAAAGACTTTAATTTTTTTCGATCATAATTTTATAGCTATCCCAACTTTTAAAAAATCTTTACCACTTGTATGCATTTATTAATTATATATTTGTTTTCATAAGTTTTTAACTATGTTTAAAGTCTTTTTTTAAACGTTTTTCATTACAACACTACTAGGATTTTGACCGATGCTGTGTGTATGTATGTGTGTGTGTGTGTGTGTGTGAGGGAAGCATTACATAAATGACTGCACACACACAAACACACACAGAGAAGAGCGCCCTCTTTTGTATTTCAGACACGCTTCTTGCATTTTTCGCCTTGATCGCTGATCGACAGTTTGACATTTTATGTCGTCGCCAACTGTCAAAGGATGGCGGTTATTTTTTTCCTTTCTTATATTTATTTTTATTTCTGTACATCTTTATTGTTGTTGTTGTTGTGCATATTTGTTTATATAAATTTAGTACTTACTGTTAAAACGCTAGTTGCCAATGTCAACGATAGATGGCGTAGCAGCTGTTAACATACATATGTATGTGTGTTCGTGTGTGAATTGCGTGGAAAGACGTGTACAAAAAATTGGTATCACGAAACGTTTTTGTTCGAAATTTTTCAAAAAAGAAAACAATACAAAAATATATTGAGAAGCGCGCTCGTCGCTCGGGGGCCGCCAAACGGTTCCACGGCAAAACGAAAATTAAATAGTCGCTCGGCTGGCGATGCCCCAAAGCCCCCAACACAAAATACAAACTCAAAAAGCAACAGCAACAAAAAAATATAAAAAAAATATAAGCAGAGCAAAGGCAACAACAGAAAGTTTGGCGCGCTTTGCATTTTCGTTGTTTGTTTCTCTTCGCTTAGAGAGCGAAAGAGAAGCATGCGGCGCAAAAGAGAATCGTGCTGTTGTCATTGTTGTGGAGTGGCAATTGGAAATTTGAATAGTTGGAAAATCATGATTTACTGCAAAAAGTTAAAAATACTGATTTATTTAAAAAATGATTATGATTATTAAATGTAATAAAATAAGAAATCACATAATTGTTTTCTTTTACCTACATTTTGTTTTTTCGTTTTTTAGTTTTGTTCCAGGACATCGGTGGCAATGAAAAGAGATCGGACTGGAAGCGTGTAAGGAAGACAAAAACTTAGAGAAACACAAACAAATTTTCAGCAAAAAATTAGCTTTATGGCTTATAATTATATAATTATAATAACAAACAAAATAATAATGATGATAATCATAATATTATTAAAAATAATATCACCAATACTTATAATAATATACATATTAACAGGAAATAGGTTAACCATTTAAATGTATACAAAGCTTAACGGTCAAGTTTGAAGTTTGCGTTGCGTTAGTCAACACTGTAACTTTCATATAATTCGTTTGCAGCACTGCTAAATTTTGAAGATGTCACAGTTACTTTTATTATCCCTTCATAAATATGTGATTTTGTGGAAGGCAACAATAAAATGCCTGTAAACGACTCTAGAATGCAATTTATTGTAGTTTTTTAATATTAGATTTATTTCAATCTTTTACAATTTATACAACTATAATTAAAGTAATTTTCACTAGCCGCATAGAAAAGTTTTTTTATTTTATGTATATATTTGTATTCGAATGACAGGCTTTTTGCCCGCTGTTATTTAACAGTCAAGAGAAATAATGTGCGCTTGTGTAGTGTGTGTGTTAACATATCTCACACGACACACACAAGCGTTGACGCACTGAAGACGCAGCAACAGCTGTGACAAGAAAAAGACAAGAAAAGAAAAAGGAACAAAGAGGGAAAAAGGCGAATGATTTTTGCTACGGAATTTCTTTGACAACGTATGGAAAACAATTTGCTACAATAAAGTAATAAAAATAACCAAAAAGACGGACGGTTTGCGTTTAAAATAATGACAACTGTGTAAAGTTGAAAGTAGCAAGAAGGTAATTATTTAACGGCCGGTGCGAGTGCTATGTGCTGTTAAATTAAAAACAAATTATTTTATATGAAATGAGAATTTTTGGGCGTGATGTAATCGTGAGTGCCACGCCAGCGCCATCTATTGCCTAAACGTGCCACCCATTGCATATAAATTTCTATATGGAAAATAAAGCTTTAACAGCCGGCTTGTGTTTTTTTTTTTAATTTTGAACTTTAGGTTATGTGCAACAACAGTTTGGAATAAAAATAAAATAGAGACTTATTGTTTTAGGGTAAAAATATTTTGGTCATTTTAACATTTGACAAGTGCAAACGTTGTGCGCGCGACACGTGCGCGAGAGCAAGACGGATATTGTGTGTGCTAGCTGGAAGCGTGCGCAGCGTTGCCAGGTGAATTGAAAGTGCAAAGTATTTGTATAATAAAATTAATTAAAAGTGATTTGTTTGATTGAAAGAGTAGCCAAATGTGTTTTTAATAATTTTGGTAATTACATTGTATATTAATATGCCGAGAAATTGGTTTTTGAGTGAGAAATGTAAAAATCTGTTGTTGTTGAATATTGTGTCGACTGTCTGGCAACGCTGCGCTGCGCTCTCGTCTCTCTTTCGCTTAATCTCTTCCACTCCCGCTGACAATTTTAAGCACAGAGCACATGTGCCTTCGAAGCCAATTGTTGCACTGCGTTAATTTTTATTATTATTAGTATTTCCAATAATTGTAATAACAACACTTCCAGGCCAGTGTTGAGTTATGAACAATCCGAGCTATGGCGGCATCCAGTGGATACAAGAGGAAAGCAGCGCCGTCGTCGACGACAGCGAATCAGAGATGACAGCAGCATATTTGGTCAACGCTGACGCCAATGGAAGCATTTCCAACGATGACGATCTCGATCATATGGCAGCCGAGAATCTCATCTTTATGGCACGCGACGGCCAACTAAGCGAAATCATCGCCGCCAATGAGGCAAATGGCGGCAGCAGCACAGTACTAATCACAGAGAGCGACGGAAATAACGGTGTCGAGTACGCTGAGTCCTTTGACGATGGTACCCAAGTCGTCACCGAGGAGATCATCACAGATGATTGGGTCCAGCATCAGGGTGCAGAGCGGTGAGTGAGGGAAAGTGAAAGAAAAAAAAAATCTAAATTTAAATTCAATCAGCCGGAAAGTGACTGATAAAAAAAAGATTAGAAGCAATTTTAATAAGTGGAAGAAATTTAATTAAATTTGAACACTCGAGTAAGCTCAGAAAGACATCGATAGTCCCAAAAATGTACTGATTCTATTATTAAGAAATGAATTTCTAAAAAGTAGCAAACACCAATTTTTGACCAAAATCCTTTCTAAAATGGAAACAAAAGTAATGACATTTACTGGCTTAAATTGCTTCTAATTAAATTATATTCATTTAAAAACTGTCTAAGTTTTAGATGAATTCACCCCAAAATTAAGAAATGCAAACATAAATTTTAGAAATTTACTTTCCGATTTAAACAATGAAAAGTAAGTAAATAAATTTTAATGTAATAAAAAAGAATGAAATTTAAATTAAAAAACTCTTAACTTTAATTAAAAGTAGAAATACATTTTATGTTAATAAAAAAATTGAAATTTAAATTTAAACACTCGAATTGTGGCTGCTAAAAAAAGGAAAATAAATATAAACAGCATATTTTATTTTACAGAGTGGAAATTGCCGCTGAGCAAATCGCTGGCAACGGCAGCTCCCAGGAGCTGTTGGACATGCAACAGAATGAGTATATGGCGATGCGTCCCTATCCCTGTGATTTTTGCAGTCGACGGTTTCGGAAGAAGGCCAGCCTCAACAATCACATGCTGGCACATCAAAATGATCGTCCCCATCTCTGCAAGCTGTGCGGAGCGCGTTTCTCGCGTCGCGCGGAGCTCATCAGCCACTTCAAGGCGCATGCGGAGGCCCAGGTGGCCGCCGATGAAGAGGCAGCTGCGGCAGCCATCAAATTTGAGCCACAACAGCAGTTACAACAACAACAACAGCAGCAGCAGCAGCAGCAGCAGCAGCAGCAGCAGCAGCAGCAGCAGCAGCGACAAATTGAGGATCACTTCTATGAGCAGGAATGGCCGCTTTATCAGGAACAGGAACAGGAGCAGGAGCAGGTCGAGGAGCAGCTGGAGCAGATCGAGGAGCAGCAGCATCAGCAGCTGTTGCAACAATTGGTGACACCACCAACCGCTTCCCGGGGACGCATCAGCCGCTTAAAGCTCAAGGAGGAGAGTTCGCAATATATTGTGATTGCCTCCGATAAAGCGGAGACGGAAACGGAAACGGAGTTGCCTCAATACATGCATTGCGAGGCGAATTGCGATCAATCACTTGCCACCAACAACAACCAACTCCAAGCAACATCCAACAATGATGTTGCAACTGCTGCTTCTGCTGCTGATGGGGCACAGGAGCAGGGGCAGGGGCAGGCGGCAACGTTGCGTTTTCCCGTTCTCGACGAGAGCAAACCCTTCGTCTGTCAGCAGTGCGGATTGGCCTTTGCCCGCGAGAAGGCGCTTGTCTCCCACATTAAAGTATGTCCTGGGAGGAATCCCACTTAGCAAAAAAGAAACATAACTTAAAATAGGGAAACGTTTTTCGTGTTTTTTGGAATAATGAAATGATATCCAAATTGAAGATAACATTTTCCTTATTCTTAGAAATACTTGCTAAGTTTGAGAAAATATTTTCCTGATTTCAAAATAATAATAGCCTCAAAGCTAAAAACACTTTCCTAAAAAGTAGAAATGCTTACACACAGAAAAAATATCGCCCTGAACTTTAGAATCGTTTCAATAATCATTTTCAGCAATAGAAAGATGTTCTTTTAAGAATAGAAAAACATATTTTTTTGTTTTTTAATTAATTTCTAAATTAAATTATTATTTATCTGCTCTCTCGATATCTATATTAGAATTTAATAATTTAAATCCTTTGTAGAATCATCGCGTGGATTCGCCGTTTGAATGCAACCAGTGCCAGGAGATGTTCTGGGACAACTGCAGTCTGCAGGAGCATCAGAAGACGCATCAGTTCGAGGAGAGCAACTCGGAATACGATCCGGCATCGGCGGGCGAGGAGGATACAGCGAGCGAATCGGAAGCGGAGCAGCTTTACGGTAATTTCTACTGCGGCGAATGCGGCATCTCCTTTCACCGGCAGGATTTGTTGCGGCGCCACAGCAAACAGCAGCACAGCAAGCAGGTGGCTGCAACAACAGCTGCTAACAACAATAACAACAATAGTGTGGCAGCTGCAACAGCAACGGATGCAGCTGCAGCTGCAACTGATGCCGATGCTGATGATGCCAAAGATGCGCCACATTGTTGCCACACGTGCGGCAAATCATTTCTCAGCGTACTCAAACTGCTCGCCCATACCGAAATCCACAAACGCTTCCCGCCATTCAAGTGAGTGTCTCTCAATCGATCAGAAACTTGGACATATATAGATATATTGGTTATTGAACCTCAATCCACATCAGTCAAATTTTATTTAACATCTGAAATGACCCCCCCAACAATGTTGGTACTCAGTTGTCAGCGTTCAACGAAGAAAGACAGGCAACAACGGAGCTGGGCAGGGACACCAGGACTCCTTTTGGGTGGCTATAATCATAAACGATTTAAGCAAGTAATAACAATGGGAAAGAATACGCGAAGGATACTCCCCAGCTTACATTGTATACTAAAAAGACACCAAACTAGATTAGGTATTTATAGAAGCGAACTATGCGAGTTTTGTAAAAGTAAGGAAAAATTCTCAATGCACATCCTAGCAGAGTGTGTCGACTCATCTAGGAAAAGATGCAGTTTCCTAGGGGTGCAAGTTATGAGTTCCAAACACATATAATCCATCAACCCAACAAAGATTCTTGCATTCGTACAGGGTCTGGGATTGATGGAGGAGCTATAGGCTCAGTGGGGGGCACAATAGATTGATCGCACTGCAAGTATCCCAATAATAATTATAAGATAAAAATTTGTTGGCTAATTTCTAAAATTTGTAACCTAATCTTCGGGTATGATTCGCTATTATTATTTGATTTTTTATTTTCAACTGCTGACCAATTGTTGCCAATTGCAGATGTGTCCTGTGCGGCGTCAGTTTCTACGAGGAGCAGGCCATAAAGCGGCACCTGAATACGCGGCATCCGCAAGAGCTGAAGCCCAATTCGTGTGTGTTGTGTGGCAAGGAGTGTCGAGATCGGAAGGCACTGATCAAACATGCGTGGGACCATTCACGGGAGAAGTGCCACTCGTGCTCCAAGTGTGGCAAGAATTTCCACAACAAGGCGCGCCTGAAACGACACATGGCATCGCATCGCGACAAGTCCGTCGTGTGCGAAGTGTGCCACGAGGAGTTCCCAGATGGACGCACCTTGTCCAATCATCGGCATTCCCACAGCACAACGTCGCCGGGCAAACTGTTTCCCTGCCACGAGTGTGGCAAGACTTTTGGGTCGCGCAGCTCGCAACAGATTCATGTGCGCATCCATACGGGTGAGAGGCCCTACGGTTGTCGCTACTGCTGGAAGGCCTTCGCCGATGGCGGCACTCTCCGCAAACACGAACGCATCCACACGGGCGAGAAGCCCTATGCCTGCTCCGTCTGTCCGCGTGCCTTCAATCAGCGTGTCGTGTTGCGGGAACACATCCGGTCGCATCATTCCGGTCTGGATGCGGCACGTGGCACGTATCACTGCACGGTCTGCTCCGCAGACTTGAGCTCATCGAATGACCTCATCCAGCATCTCATCCAGCACAGTGATACGAACACAGCCAAACAGCGACAGCCAATTGTGAGTAGATCTTTACTTATAGATGGGGTGTGTGAAGGTAATGCAACCCAACCCTAGTCATAGAGACGCAGATTGCTACTTCTGTTTCTCCTATTTATAATTTAGGGTTTTGCCACTTGCCCATCGTTGCTCACAGTGAATTTAATATGACCAACAACATTTTAATTGAAGTTCAAGAAGTAAACTTAAATCTTTGACTCGAGGCAAACCATATAAAGAGGGGCATTCTGTCGAGCGTGAAAATTGAGAGCCTAACCCTAATTTTGAGGCACAAATCTAAACCGTATTTTAACGATGCCTCTTTTTTGTTGTTTCTTGTTGCTACAGACTGGTCCACGTAAATATAAACGTCGCCGGAAACTGCAGCCGCATGAGATTGCGCACATGCGCGCAGAGCACAAGGCTGGCGGTGGGGAAGGCGAAGGCGAAGGCGAGGAGGAGGATTATGGCAGCGACTTGGACTACTGCGATCTGGATGTGGAGAATGTGGATGAACTGCTGCAGGAGGCAGCTGCAGAGCCACCACCACCAGCCAACAAAAAAGCGAAACGCAAACGTAAAGCGCCAATTAAAACCGGCGATGAGCAAAAATTGTGGGATGAGAAATTCCTGCAGCAGTCGATCAATGGGAACAGCGATGAGGCCTACAAGAGTTTCTTTCAAATGGACTCGCTGGTCGTGGTCAATGATCAAACGTTGCAGCCTGTTGATGCTGGTGTTGCCACGACCAAGTTGCAGCAGGCGGAGATAAAGGAGCAAAAACTCAAAACAGGCAATCGCAGCAGCAAAAGAAGGGCAGGCAAATCTGGGGGAGGAGCAGCAGGAGGATCAGCAGGAGCAGTAGAAGCTGTTGCTGCGGCACGTCCCCGCATGATACACACGGCCAAGTCGCCGCAGACCACGTCAAGGAAATCCCGCACAAGGAGTTATGTCACACGCACCAGCACCAATGAGCAGCAGCAGCAGCAGCAGCCAGGAGGAGGAGCAAGCCTCATCAAATCGCGCATTGTGGATGACTACGAGATTATCTCACCGGCCACACAGCCACCCAATCAAATCAGCTCCAGTCCGCTGCACATCAAACAGGAGCAGGAGCATCAACAGCATCATCAGCAACAGCAGCAGCAGCAGCAGCAGCAGCGAGTCCAACTGCTCTTCGATGACAGCCATCTGCTTATCGATGCGGGCCTGTTGCGTGAGAAGACCTACGAAAAATATAATCCGAGCATTGTCCAAGATCTCGAGGAGATATTGCGTAGTCCCCCCAAGCATGAGCGAAACGATCGGCGGCTGCGCTTCACCAGCGAATCGTCGACGACGCCACAATTTTTGCCCGGCGAGGAGGAGGAACAGCATCTCATCAAGATCGAGCCAACGTCGCCGGATCTCCGCGAAATGGTCGAGAGTCAGCAGCCAGCTACACTGCCCACATCCTCCCCCGCCGCCTGCTCAGCGGCGGCACGCAGTTTCCGCCATCTGCGACAGCTGACTGCCAATGGTTCGAGGTTCATTTCCACTGCCACTTCCAGTTCCAGTTCCAGAGCCGCTCACAGCACGCGAGCCGCTACCAAGCGCAATGCCAGCAAGCAGCTTGCCAAGAAATCCACTTCCAATAGCAGCAAAGCCAACTTAATATCGTCTTATCTCAAGTATGCCGTCGACTCCTACAGTGTGGGCGCGGCAGCCAGTGCCAATGGCTCCTCGGATGTCAGTTCCGGTTTCTTTTCCATTTCCGAGGTCGTCTCGGCAGCTGATGCCGCCGATGCAGCTGCGAAGGCGGCCGCGGCAGCAGCCAGCAAAACGGAGCGAAGAGCTCGCTGCTTTGAGTGCGAAATGTGCTCGTCCAATTTTCCAGATCGCTCACAGCTGCTGGAACACATGCACATACACATCTAAATGCGGAGACTGGAAAGTGGAAAATGGTATAATTCTTGGAAATGGAGCGAGATAAAGTCGCTCGCGTGAAATCTGCGCTTCCCGCTGCTCGAATGAATGCATATACACATCAGAAGTGAACTGCAATATGGAAAGAGTGATGTTATTGGAAGTGTTTTTAAATCTGTGCGCTTCCAATTTTCCAGATTACATACATCTAGTAGATGCGGGGGAAATGGAAAGTGGAAAGGGTTATTTGTTAATGGAGTAAGCTCTTCCAATTCTCCAGATCGCACGTCTAAAAGAAACAGTTGAAAGTGGGAAGCTCCTGGAACTGGAAAGGATAATTTGTTATTGGAAGTGCTTTTGCATGTAGTAACATCAGTGGAAAGTGGGAGTTAGCTATTGGAAAATGGAGCGAGGTGAACTTCCAGCTGCTGGAACATATACATAAGATATCTATTGGAGCAGTGGAAAGCGGGAAGTGGGAATTTCTGATTGGAAGGGCTTTTGCTATAAGTGTGAGCTGTGTGCTTCCAGTTTTCCAGGTATTCAGCTAGCAGTGCGGAGGAAAGTGGGAATTTATTATTGGAACTGGTCACAAAGCACAGTAACAAATACCTTTCCATACTAAAAACTATGCTATAAAAATGATTGAAAAAAAAAACAACAACAAAAACAGTTATAAAAACTACTTGTATAAGTTTTGGCTTAAGTTGCTCGCCGTTTGGGGTAAACGTATTTTTTGAAATATTTACCCAACACGAATTTCAATTACAAATTGAAATAGCTGTTGCGGGACAAGTAAAATATCTACATAGTATATACACCTAATACATATGCTAATATAGAAATAACATCGAAAGATCGTTGATTAATGCGTTATTTAAATTGAATATATATAAATATAGAGAGGCAGAGAGGAAGAGTGGGAGGGGGGGAGAGCTTAACTGTAAGGCTTTTTAAATTTGTACCTCAATTTTGTTTTTCCTTTTGAAGAATTTGATATGCTGAACTAAATAAATTCATAAATTTTCTTTTTCATTAAACGTGATGAGTTGCAACTTGAAATTCTTTGACAAATGGGCTCTTCCAATTTTGCAGATTGTGTTCAGCTAGAAATGGATTCTGTATTGGAAGTGCATCGAGACTCGATACTAAAAATAAATGAGAGCAAAAGTACAAAAAGAATTTCATATGCGTTGACCCAAATAGACTAAAAATATGTATTTTTAATATCATTTAATGCGAAGAGTTGGAAATTTGAATTCTTTGACATCTCAGTTAAATGTGCGCTTTCAAAATTATCAGCTGGTGGAATATATAGCAGAGCAGTGGAATGTGGAAAGTGGTTACTGCTTTTTACAAAAACAATTCTAAAAATGAATGATAAAAAAAATATAATCAAAGAGAACTTGATTTGCTAAACTATTTTATTTATCATTAAATGCGATGAGTTTGAAATTGCAAATTTTTCAGATTGCGCACTGCTGCTGGAACGCTGATAGCAGAAGAGTGGAAAGTGGAAAGGGCTTTGCTATTTGGAAGTAATTTTTACTCCATACTAAAATTTTATTGAAATGAAATTATATAAAAATTGAAATTTTGACTCCTCACTAAAAATGCATGATACAAAAAATAATTTGATATGCGCTGAAGTAAACAAATGCGTTATGCTGTTTTTTTACTTATCGTTCCAACACTATAAATAATAATTATCTAACAACAAATGATCTTGAATTTATCCATGGCAATCGTTATCGTTATCGTTAGTTGTTGCCATCATCTGCCAGTTATCACTGTTTATTTTAAATTCAATCAACAATAGCATTGCTTATGAGTCATTTATAAAAGCTTACGTATGGGAAGTATATATAGATATATATATATATATATATATATATGTATATCTACACACCTTCTCTCAGTGAGAACAAAGCTAAATATATATGTGTGCTAAATTTCTTTGTTTTTGTCGCACACAAAGCGATCTCACTCACAATGGGAAGCCAGACGATATTACAAGCTTCCAGTTCCAATTCCAGTTCCAGTTGCTCACCCAACGTCGAGTGAACCAAGCAAAGTGATATTAAAATTCTTATTTTACGTCTCGCTCGCACAGCGCTTGTGAAATTAGTTTTGTTTATTTGTTAATTTGAGGCAAATTTGATTAGAATATTATTATGGCGGAAGAGAGCGAAGATGTTTGCGGCGGCATTTCGCAGCTGACCGGCGACGCTTTCCAGCAGGCCTTGGAACTGTTAAAAACAACACTGGAAATTTTGGCCATTGGTGATGGACCCAGTTTTCGGTGAGTTTTTAATTTGACAGTTTACATTCTAATAAAAAATGTTTACTGTATTGGGTGTTTTGCGTTTTTGTTTTTATTTAATATAGTAATAAAATGAATCAAGTTGTCAGTGAGCTTTAATTTGAAATTTGATACAGGAAAAAAATAGAACCAAACTCAGTTAATAATGTTGAGACAACCGATGAGCCCTTTTTCTTGCGTTAATATTTTTTTTCTGTCCCCAGCGTTGTTAAAGTCCAATCGGCTACTGCGCAGGTGGTTGCTGGCCATCTCTATCGCTACAAGGTGCAATTGTCGCAGGGACAAGCAGTCAAGGATAGTTCTGTGAAGATCTGGTCCCGGCCCTGGCTGAAGGAAAATGGCATTACCATAACAATCAAATGTAAGGGTGAAAACAACGTGATTGAAAGAGCTTTCTCTGCGCGTTGAGAGCACATTAGCATTTAATAACTTCATTTTTTGTTTAATTAATAATAAAGCATATATCTACACCCAATAAAACTATTATTATTCAGAAAGTATATTTCTTAAATTCTGCGCTCTTTTCTTCTTATATTTTGATGCATTTTATTTTAACTATACTTCAGATTTTACGGCGATTCCTAATTTAATTTTCTGAATTTAAGAGAGGATTTTTCTTAATTTATACTTTTTTGAAATTCAGTTCTGAATAATAAAACACTATTTTTGGGAGTCTTCAGAAATTTATTTAATTATATTTAAAAATTATTTCTATAAAAATAATAAACACTTTTTGGTTTTGAGGGTGATTTTTTTTTTTCAAGTGCACTCTCGTCTATAAATAGTCACATCTGTTGGCCAACCAAATCAGTTAAGCCAGAGTAATGTTCTGTGTTCGGTTATTGTATCTTTTGACTCTGGTTGCACCAGGTTGTATGGCACTCACACCACCAGATAGTTACCCCATAATGAAATTAGAGGAGATGACTGGCGAGGAGCAGGCAACAGCTCTCGAATTTTTGGATGCCAAACTTGCTAAATTGGCAAACAATTCACCTTTTGCTACCAGCAATAATTAGATATTGAATGTTTTCTTAATAAATATTTTGGTCAATTTAAGAGTAGTTAACATCTCAGTGGTAATGGCCCAAATGGTATCGGCGATGGGAATTGGGGAAAACACTGTCAGTAAATTGTGCAATGCGAGAATTTGGCATCAGGCTTGGCTCAGTTCCGGTGGCATCGATTTTCAATTGCAATGCGAGAACGAAGATACTAAAATCGAGAGCATTTTTAATAAGACATATGTAATGTATATAAAATATATGTAGAAAGCAGACAAGTCAGGGAGAAAGACAAATATGCAATATTTATAAAATATGTGGCATGATGGGACAGAGAAAAACAGAGCTAGGTAATTAGAGAGACAAATAAATTATATATAATATGTAATATATATAAATTTTAATTTAAAATACTTTTATTATATGATAACACTTTTTTATTTGAGGCCTCATTAAGTAAATGAACAAATATAATTGCAAGCCAAGCATGTTTAAACTACATTAAAGATTGTTATATATATCTATATCTTTATCTATATCTCTTTTAGTACTGTTTTTATTTATTTATTTATTTTTTGTTTAATTAGAACTAGCAGCGACTAACAAAATGGTATTTTTCTAGAAAAATGACTTCCTCCGCTTGGCTAAAGCCAATCACAGTCACAAAATGAACAATTTTAGATATTTGCCAATGTTTTTTTTTATTACTGCCCATGGGCTGCATCGCAGCCGGCTGCCCCCGGAAGAGGAGGAAGAGTTTAGCGGGGAAAGACGACTGGAAGCGATACGATTTTTTGATGAATGCTTTGCTCGGGCTTACGAAACAAATGCTGCTATCTCGAAGTAAGCTGCCCCTTTCTGGGTTAATATTATAAAAACAATAAAATATGTATTTTTCTTCGACCTAGCGCTATAAAGTGATTGCCGCAAGAGTTGTCTTCGTTTCGGGTGTTCTACTTGCTTACAATGGAAAATTAACGGATGGAATTGTAATTCGACAATGCGTTATCAGAATTTGGGAAAGCTTGTACACAAACATATAACATAACAAATCAGTTGCCACGGCTACGAAATCAACAAATCAACAGCACTTTTTAAACAAACAAAATGCTAACAAATACAAATACAGATACAGTTGTGAAAAAATAATAACACCACTGCGACATTTATTCTTACATATGAAAACCAAAGCATCAGTTTTGCAATTTTTTCAAATAATGATTATTAATAAGTTGTTTAATAATAATTAAAGTATGGCTTTTGGAATTGTTTTTTATATCAAAATTATTATTAATTTAAAATTTTCCAAATTTCAAGTTCACATTTGAATAATTTTCATATTAATTTATTTCGTTAAATTTCTGCATTTAAAATAATTTCAGCACATATTTTTAACAATATAATGTTTATATCTTTCTCATATTTCTTCTAAAAACATTGATAAGTTCCTAAAACTTTCCTCTCTTCCTTCTTGTAAGAGTGGAGCAATTATTTTTTATTTCGGTTATTTTCTTATTTTTATTTCTTAATCTTCTTTCTTTTTTATTTTAATCTAAGTTGTAAACGGTGAATAAAAATGTTTTTTTTTTACATCCCTTTTTTTGAGGCTCATCTTTCACCTCTAACAACTTGTAAATTTGAGAAAAGAACAGCTCTGGAAATATTTGTTGTGAGAGTGCTGCTATTATTTGTAGCGCAAATTTAGAAATCAGTTATCACTGCCCAATTCAACAGCACTAACAAAATGCCAACAAATGCAGCTACATGTATATATATATATATGTGTACATATATAATTTACTATCAGCTTCGTTCTCCGAGCAGCTGGCGGGGCTATAAAAGAGCTCGCACATCGCCGGAGAATTTAGTTGTTTGTCAGCGTTTGACTAAACGAGAATTGTACAAAATGAATAAATTCTTCTATTTGACACTGTTCGCTTTGGTGTGCTTGGCGACAGCAGGAGTTGATCATGTTGTTGGCGGCCATCGGGAGCTGAGCGGCGAGGAACTGCAGAAGGCCATTGCTGACTTAGATACAACGCTGGCCAAATTGGCAACCGGTGATGGACCCAGCTATAAGTAAGTCCTAATAAATTTGCATTTCCAATTTGCATAATTAGTAAACGTAATCGTTTTTCTGTAGAGCTACCAAGGTGACGAAGGTGACAACTCAAGTTGTGGCTGGTACACTTGTAACCTACACCGTGGAGCTCTCGAAAGATGATGCCGCCAAACAGTGCACGGTGTCCCTCTGGACGCAGCCGTGGCTCGAGAAGGACGGCACCAATGTGAAGATTACCTGCGAGGGCGATGATACCAAGGTGGACACCACCTGGTAATCACAATTTTTGTACAATTTCTTAATCTTACCCGTTTTGCAATAAAATCTGTAAGCTCCAAGTGGAAATACCAGTTTTGCTTCAGATAACAAATGAATATTATTTCTGTTGATCTCTTAATAGTTGTTGACTTAACTTAACTAATTTTGTATGCATATCTCAATTTCATAAATTTCGATTTTAGTTATTTGCCTAATTAGGTGACGTCAGGCAGCTGAGCAAAGCTGCTAAGTTCATAGTTAATTAAACTGCTAAATAAATAATTGTTTTCAGCTCAAAACCGGTTATGGGAATCGCAATTGAAACATAAAATCGAAATCAAAATCAGAAATTGACTACACTATTTTTTTTTAGCCCCAAGCACAGGAACTGTTATTATTTGATCGATTTTATTACTTAGGCTTAGGATCAAGTTAAGAACTTATCTTCCCATATACAGAAAAATATAAACAAACACATTAATGAGTGCTGGTAGATTTCTTATATATAAAATGACAAAAAAAAAAAACCTGAAATGTTTTTGGTAATTGTAGTGTAATGAAAACAAGCACAACAAAAAAAAAAATAATAAAAAAAATACATAAAATAAAAATTTAAGTCATTAGCCCAAGGTAAACGAATAAAAGAAAAAATACGGGAGTCTCTACTGCAATTGTTATATTTTTCTCAGGAGAATCGGCAGATATTTTTAATTAATTGGGAAAGCTATAATTTTGTTGAAATTTGCTTTATTTATCAATATAGTTCAGTCATACAAATTATTTTTATAAATACATTTTGCAGACCTTCATTTGCCACTAATCTGATTTAAATATAAATAAATATCAACAAATCACAAAAAGATATTAAAAGTTCATATTGAGTAATTTGCCCAGCAGCTGCAGAGTTCGGATAAGTTTGACATAAGTTTGCACTTCTCGAAAATATCATTATATATTTTTATACATATATAATTTAATTGGAATGAATTAGCTGACTGGGTTTCCCAATCATTAACAATCGTAACTCAAGCTCTTTCTCTTCCCCGAACAATCTTTTATTTGATTAGGGTATATTTCAAAGAATGCAAAAGGCCGATTGTGCAGCAATTCTCGAAAACCCCGCGCAGATTGTGTTTACTTCATTTTATCGAAAACTGTCTCAGTTTGGTGAATATTGACTTGCGATAGCAGTAAAAACAACAATTTTAAAATCAGAGCCTTCCCACTGATTCCAAGAAGAGAAAAGATATGCAGACAGACGAACATCTTGAAATGAAAATTTAAATAAAAATAATGTAAAAAAATTTTAAGTTCCATAAAAAAATTGATAAATGCGATTAGACAAAAACATGTCATGGTCAATTGATATCAAAATGTATGAAAATGGTGTATATAATAATAATAATAAATTTTATACAAATATAAAATAAATATTTATTTTGCCTGCAGTAAAAATATGGATATTTTCAACGTTCAATTAAAAGTACACTTGCACTCCTCTATTGATGTCGATCGAATATACAATTGGGTGGACCTTGCTTTTTTAATATTTGTATATTTGTATAAATATAAATTAACATAAACATTATTTATTAGGCCTTCAATTAAAATAGGAATTTTTGCTTCAAGAATATTTATCAGCCAGTCTATAAAAATAAAAATGTGTATGTATGGTGTATATAATGATATATATGTATATATATATGTATTTAAATGGGAGTAAATTGAAAGAAATTATTTAATTATCTATAGATATCAAAATATATATACCCACAGCAAGGGTATATATATGTGTATGTGTTTGAATCCACTTGATGTCAAAGTACTAGTAACAAAGGCCTCACATCGAGTATAGCTAGGAAAAATGCTCTCAGAGAAAGACTTTTGCAGTGCGACAAACATAAAAGGGCAATTACAGCGCTTGACTGTTCAGTTGATGGATAAGTTTTGAGCAAAAAAGATGGGCAATAAATTCTATTATTTGACAGTGTTTGCAATCGTTTGCACTGTGGTGTTGGTGGCCAGTGAAGAAGAGCCTGCAAAGATTACACCTGGTGGCCATAGGGAATTGAGTGGCGTTGAACTGGAGCAAGCCATTGATAATTTGCACACAACTCTCTATGAAATGGCAGCCGGCGATGGACCCAATTTCAGGTGAGATTTCGCTTTGCTTAAATATAAATTATATTTAAGTTTAAATATTATATAGGGCATCCAAAGTGACAAAGGTAACAACTCAGGTAGTCGCCGGCACTCTTGTCACCTACATTGCTGAACTCACCAAGGAGAACACTGAGACCATCCATCAACAATGCATTATTAAAATCTGGTCCCAGCCATGGCTCAAAGAGAACGCCACCAACATTCAAATTACCTGCGAGGGCGATGATGCCAAATTGGATCGCACCTGGTGAACTGGTTGATAATAATGTGTTCATAAATCACAAATAGTATAATAATTGTAGTTAAATAAAATATATTGAATAAATTCAACAATTAATCGAGTCGTATCTGAAATCAAGATCGTTTTGATTTACTTATTTAATAACAAGAAAAAAGGCGAAAAAACTGTTTAAATATGTGTATAAAATTGTATATTTATTGAGATTGAGAAAAATTACGAAATGTTTACAGGTGGTTGATGATATCTGTTTACCCAAAAGTAGACTAGAAGATTTTCATTTATTTTTGAAAGGGTTTTGTTTTCATTGTGCTCAAAATGCAAATTGCAATTGTATTCTATTTGCAGCACGATCTCTTGTTTGACATAGAGAAACAGACAAAAAAGTATGTTTGACCCCCTCCCCCCCACACACACACACACAGCAATCGCCATTGTGGGCACTATAAATTTAACTGCTCCACAATCTCTGCTGGAGGCGACCTGCCATTGTAAGGCAGTTAAGCCTTTTAATTGGCTTTCAGTGATTTATTTGTTCAGAAAAGTCAATTTTGTGGGTAACTGAATAGATGCTAGTATATACACCCCTACTTATGACCATTATTTTCCATATATATATACATATGTATATAAATAATAATAATCCCAATTTTTGGTGCATTTCAAATTGATAAGAAGTATAAAAATTATAATAATAATTATTACAAAGTGATTTCGGTTGGGTCAAGGTTTAAAAAAATTAAAAAAAAAATCAACAAATAAAAAAGCGAGCGATGTCTAAAGTGTGCATATATATTTTTTAAAGTTCAAGGTAATTCTTTATTCAGCATTCAACACATTTCGAAATAGTTTCACTAAATGAGTTGCTGATAAGGAAGCCTTTTTCAATGTTAGCCGAAATTATTTTTTTTAAACAATTACTTTTGTTTGATTATTGGGTTGAACACTTTCTCGACCTCTCACTTATGAGGTTTTACTTATTGAATCCAACTGTGTATTTGTGCTGATTATTCTGCACTCCAAAAAATATTTGCATTGAAAATATAGAAATTATTTTGAGAAAATAAAAATCAAAAGTTTTTGGTATTTCCAGCTTAACGCATTCTTATTTTTAGAAAAATATTTTCTTATATTAAGAAATTATTTCGAAAAACTAGAGAAACTTTTTAGTTTATCAGTAAAATACATAAATTCACAATTTTTGGTTTTGCCAGCTTAACGCTGTCCAATTTTTAGAAAAATATTTTCTTGTATTTATAAATTATTTCGAAAAATAAGAGCGACTTTTTAGTTTTCAGTAATGCTTTATAACCTTTGAATATATTGTTCAATGCTTGCTATGTAAATGCTATATGTATTCCCTTCATATACATACATACACAAGTTAGAACGTTGTGAACGAATTGCTCTAATACAAAAATAAAAATAGCTGATAACAGGTGTCAGAGAACCGGGTGGGCTTAGTCAAAAAATTGCTTACCAATCATTGCAGGATGTTTCTTCCAAGTTTGTTAGATTTTTTGGAGGGGAGAATGGGCGTGTTCCGCTTGACTTGTGATATAACTTTAAAATTTGGTGACTTTTGTTTTCAAATTGTGTGATATAAATTGATTTATCGATTTACATAGTGGTCGAGATGACTTTTTTATTCGTTTTCTGTCGAGTTTTTCAAACAGAAATCTACACTCCAAGTTGGTGACTCTATCTATAAAATTATAATAGAATTAGGATTTATCAATATACGCTTTCAGATAAACGAATTTTTTGTAAAGATACCTTAAAGCGCTACTCGATTGTCCGTTTATCGATTTTCTAGCATCCTAATCGCTACAGCAGTCAAGTTCAAATATCTACCAAGCTTCAAGTTTCTAGCTTTAAGAGTTTCACTTATATGGAAGGACTGACAACATAACAGAAATATACTCTGGATCTTTCGGGTAACAGAGTATAGAAATATAAGTTGTCTTATTCCCTCAACAGTCCTCAAATACATTGTATTTTGTTTTTTTGTATCTCAACCGGTACTAATCGAAAGTGTTCATTAAAAATGCACTTAATATCATTTTAAATTTTCAATAACAATATTAATTATAATTTATTTCTATAAATTATATGCACACTTTCGCTTACTAATTTTGAAATACACACGTTTCTTGTCAGATTATCAAATATTGGTCGGTACTTTACACACACATACACTCGAAAAAAATCTCTTTAATATTTTGAAAATAGACGAAGGAAGCTCAGCTTCTTTTACTCAAAAAGTATATTTATAAGAATTTTATTTGGTTCTATAATTACACATCACTGCATTATTTCCATATCTGACTTTTTTGTAACTTATATTATTTCTTTACCTTTGTAATTTGAATCCTTTGTAATTTTAACCCTTTTTTTTGTATAGCAACGATTTCTAAAAAAAAAACAGAAATTTATTCTAGTTTCAGGGCATTTTTTTTAGAAATACAATCATTTAAATTAACTCTTGGTTATATTTTCTGAATGTATGTTTATTATAACTATTATTTCTTAAAATTAGAAAACATTTTTAAAAATATTCAGAAAGACTCTCTAATTTTAACACTTTTTTTTCGGATATTAGAAGTTATTATTATTTAACCAGAAAATTTTTCTTCTTTTCAGATAAATTTTTATTTAAGTGTGATTTATTAATTTTCAGAGGCATTTAATTTTCTGAGTGTATGTATATGTAAAAAACAATTTGTGGTTCCTCACCTTTGCTCGCACTTTGGCTTCGTTTAGTATGCTAATTCATAGTGTTAACTGCATATTTTGCTTGACGATGCATTAACGGCTATAAAAGCCGCTTAATCTGGCTGTTTAATATTCAGTCTGATTTCGTGTTTTGTAACGTATGGAAACAGTTTCTCATAATGTCCTCACTGAAGGTTCTATTTATTCTGGGCCTGGCCATGACGGCGGTTGACTCTGTTCGCGTTAGTAACAATTTGAAATTTATCACGCTACGAGTAGAAGTTGTATTCAATTATTTTTTTCAACTGCTCAGATTCGGGGGAGTCCAAAAGAACTCAGTGGCGATGAGCTGCAGAAGGCCGAAGACACCTTAAACATATCTCTAGCTAAATTGGCTGAAGGCGATGGCCCAAACTATCAGTGAGTTCTGACCCTTGTTATGAAAACTCAAAATATTTAATATATGTTTTTCATGTAGACTTGTTCAAATAATCTCGGCTAGATATCAACTTGTTGCGGGCAGTAAATATGTTTATGTGGCCGAACTCGCCAATGAGAGCAATTCGCAGGTGTGCAATGTGGAGATTTTATCACGGCCCTGGCTCGAAGACGGCACTCGAGTCACTTTTGATTGTCCCGACGGTAAAATTGAGAAACAGCACAGTTCCTAAGCAAATGTCAAATTTATATACAACCAGAATTTGTCTGTATTTATTTGAATACTAATTAATTCAATTATAATCATAATTATTCAATACACTCAGAAAAACACCGCGCTGAACTTAAGATAATTACTCAGAAAATTAGAACGTTTTTCTTGTTTTAAGATAATATTTCTAAAAAGAGAAAATCATATTTCTCCTAAAAACTAAAAAGGCTTGCACCAAAAAATTTCTTTTTTTAAATAAATATTTTCTATTATTAAGAAATGCGCGCATCTTGGGAAAAAGTCCTTTCTAAAATTAAAAAAAGTAAATTTATAAACTAGGTATTTGAGAGATTTTAAAAACTTAAATTTTTTAAAAATATCAGCAACAAATAAGGTAATGTTAGTGTTGCTTCTTGTACACATTAAAAAAAAGCATTCTCAAAAAATTCATATTTTTTTCTACATTTCAGAAAAGTCTTCCATGAAATTAAGAAATTTAAATTTAAATAATAATAAAAAAAAAAACGAAAACAAATAAGATACTTCTTATGAAAATCTAATTTATAGTTATTATTTTCCCGCTACTACACTTTCCTTTTATTTGAAAAAAATCTATAAATTGAGAGGAATTCCAGTTGCTGCTAATTTGAATTTATAAGTGGACTACTAAATGTACTATATACTTGTTTTTCTAGATATCCATCAAAAGGATGTTACACAAAAAAAAAAAAACCAAAGAAAGTAACATCCACAGTTCAAATGATTTTAAATAATAAACGTTTATGTATGCCGATTTCGAAAAATTGTTATTTAACCGAAGAACTTGCTCGGGAAACCACCGCCGCCGGAAGACAAACCCTTGATCTTTTTCAACAGTGTGGCTCTCTGGAGTCTGGCATCCCTCCGGCAACGGTTTAGGCGGCGACGCAATTCTCGAATGCGACGCAAGAGACGGCGTCTTGCGCCTGCACCACCTGTGCCGCCTCCGGGTGGGGCGACTGTGGTTGTCTCGGCTCCGGGTGCTACAGTTGTCGTTGCTATTGTTGTTGTTGATGCCTTATCAATGCAACTCTGCTCCGCCGCATTAACTGGATCCAAGCACTCTGCATCAGTACAAGCTGCGGGGTCCGCACACGCTGCATCGCTGCTTCTAATACAGCAAATGGCCAATATGGCACAACCGAAGAGAACCGTTTGAGACTTCATTGTTAATCCACTGTTTGGTTTCGAATGCTAAACTACGGTTCGACACTGTCTTTTTATAGCGATTCCTTACCATTTTTTTTTTTGGTATCTGTAGTATTGCGTTTATTTTTTCATATTTCGGATTTCGACATATATGTTACAGTTACAGAATTGAGTACGCACAAGTGTTCTTCAAAATGTTTCATGTGCAATCAGTTGTACCAACAATTGCTTACATCAACTTCGTTTCAGTGTCAGCAGTATTCAAATATTTGAACTTCAAATACCGGAAAATTTTAAAGTATATATATTTATATATACAAATAATAATAAGACACACCGAGTCAAGTATTTTGCAGCATGACTTTAGAAATTTGTAGTGTTAATCGCAGAATGTTGCCGTTATAGTAAATTACATGAATTCTGATAAAGATTCTGGTATGCTTCCCAGATTTTTTACGGTTTCCAGGTTTCTGGGATCAAGTTCTTTGCACAGTAATTTCGTAAATAATTTTGTTGCACTCCAAATACTTTCCGTTTATTTTTTTTTCGATCCACCACCAAAAAAATATTTGGTATTTACTGCGCGAACTTAAACAAATCTGGTGCAAGGAATTAAAGTTAAAATAAAATATTATTTTCAAAAATTATTATACTTACATATATTTTGAATTGTCCGTATTCAAGGCAATAAGCAATCATATTGATTTCGAAAAAGCACACTTAACAATTTGAACTAGTGTAAAAGCTTTTCAAACTAGGTTGTGTGAGCTACATTTATCTAATTTTTAAAAAAAAAACACCCACGACTTAGAGCCTTAAATTATTTATTGCTTATTTGGATAGAGACAATTTAAAACATAAACAGAAACATCGAAATTTTCGTAAAAATTCAAGTAAATAGTTTGTATATCAACTAACTGATGCTGGTGCTGATGCTGGTGCTGATGCTGATGTTGATGTTGATCTTTGCCCATTCGCCCCGCCAGATGTCGCGCTGTGGATTTCAGCCTAATGCACACGCTACATAAAAATTCCATGTATTTTCGATTTATATACAGTCACAATTCAAATCACCCTAAAATTCAGAAAATCTACCGAAAAACTAAAAAGATTTTTCTTGTTTTTAGAAATAATTTATGAAAATACGAAAATGTGTTCCCAAATTTTGAAAGGCTTGTCCAAAATGGAAAATGCCCAATGTATAGTGCTTTTTATAAAAAAGTAAAAATGCAAACCGGGATTCGTAGAAAAAATCTGCTAAAATTAGAAAGGCTTGTCCCAAATCAACAATTAAAAAAAAGCTGATTTTCTTTTTTATATATTTTAGAAATACGTTCTTGTATTAAGAAATGATTCTGAAAGGCAGAAATGTAAGCCACGATTATTAGAAAAACTCATTTCGGAAAATACTTATTAAATCTGATCTCTCAACTGCTCAATTAAAATTGTTTTTAGAATTGTCTAAAATTGTTGTATATGTAAAAATCTTAAAATACATATGTCTAATAATAATATAAATAGCAAAATAGTCGTTGCTTCTAATGTGTACATATTATGGATTTGCATATTATTGATAAGCTGCCCAAATTTCATCAATATCGGCTCAGAAGGACCCAAGTTATAAACCAAACGGTAAAGAGAATGCATGCTAGCATTTTGACGTGCAAAACTTTTTAATATGGAAATTTGGCAATAAAACTAACATAATAGATTTCAATTATTTGTATCGTAGTCGAGCTCACTTTCTCACAGCATGGCTACTTACTTTCTAGGAAGTAAGAACTGAATGAGCAGTTGAAATTTCACCTTGTTGACTGAGCAAACTTCACGTTAGGTTGAAGGGCAACCAATGCGAAACTGCCTATTGGAAACAGTTCTTCAGAACAGCTATACAAATATGGCAATTAGCTTTTTTAAAATGCAAATAAATGATTTTTACTAGTCTTCACTATAAAAAGCCAAATTTTTTGCCCAAACGATATCAGAAACATCAAGCAATCTCCTGAGAAATCAACCAAAAATAATAATAATAACCAAATAATAGAAAACAAATAATGGCAATGAGAGCTTACAGCACAATCATTGTGAGCTGTGGTGTCATCGTTTTGGCCGCGTTGCTCCATGTGAGGACCACCGATGCTGTGGCCTGTTCCGCAACCATCCTGACCAACTGCACTAACTGCACGGAAGCGATCAATGCTAACCATGTGGACTGTGTCTCCACAACCTCAACGACGACGACATCGACATCCACAACGACTACGACAACGACAACGGAACGTGCCGTATCTCGCATTATACGCATAAGTAATTTGAGGTACACCGCTAGGCGTCGCATTCGTGTCAATCCTAATGGCGGAGGCGGATCTCCTATTGGCACAGGTGTCGGTACGGGCACCGGTACCGGTACCGGTACGGGTACAAATACGTTTTCAGGGGCAAGGAACACCAGGAATAGAAGGAACAGAAGGAATATCAGGAACAGAAGGAATACCAGCAACGGAAGGAATACCAGGAACGTGCGAAACGGCAGAAACGTAAGAAACTTGGAAAACGGCGTAAGTGTCATAAACCTGAGGAGCATGAGAAGCGGCAGGAACAGCAGAAACAGCAGGAATGCCAGAAATGGAAGGAACGGCATAAACAGAATTCGCAATGTGCGTTTAGGTTAAAATATAAAATTCTTATCAAATATACCTCAATAAATATATTCAGAATAAAATTGTCATACACTGTAGCGATTCGCCATATTTTTGGTCACCCTACTCAGAAAGAAAACTTCTAAACTTGGTTTTCTAAAAACTTGGGATTGCATTCCTTCATTTCATGTTAAATTTTTCTAAAGTGTAGACAAGTATGTCGTGTTTTAAAGGTGTTCATAGAAGTCGTGCATACCTGCCCTGATCTTGGAAAACATTGCAGATCGTTATACATAGCAACAACAACATCGAAATTCTCCTTAAAGTTAAATTTAAATTATTATAGTTTGTATATCAACCAAGAGCTGTGTTGATGCTGATTTTGATGCTGATGTTGCTTATTTATTACTCGCTGTTTTAGATCTTTGAAAAATACCTATTCGCTCCGACAGATGTCGCTCCGTTTGATTAGCTTAAGATGGATTTCAGCCTGATGCACATATTAATATATAAAAATTGAGTTTTGGTAAATCGACCAGAAAATTAATATGTTATTTCCGTCTATAGGAATAAGTGTTAAAAATAAGAATACATTTTCCAAAAACTAGAAAGATTTGCGTGCATCCGCATTATTTTCAATCGTTAAGAAGTGCTTTGCTCAAAAGTATAAATGCTAATCTAATCTGATATCGTTTGGCCATATAATTTGGCTTTTTATGGTGAAAAATAGTAAAAATCATTTATTTGCATTATTTTTTGTACCTTAAAAAAGCTAATTGCTGTATTTGTATAGCTGTTCTGAAGAACTGTTTCCAATAGGCAGCTTCACATTGGTTGCCATTTAAGTTGATGCGAAGTTTAATGCACAGTCAACAAAGCGAAATTCAACTTTTCAAAAGAATCTTAAAATAATCTTGATCTACATTAGATATTTAGTTATTTATGTTTTTATTTAATGTCAACTAAATTCAGTCGACACAAAGGAAAACACAAAAATATGAAGTGTATTAAATTTAATTAAAAATGTTGATTAATATTTACCGACCGAAGAAAATAGATAGTTGTAGAATACATTCAAAAACTGTATTCATTCTAGAGGTAATATTACATATACTGATTAAAAAATATATATACATAATTGTTGGGTTCGGATTTGCCTCCTTCTGCCTTATAAATACTTTTAAACAAAAACAAGACACTTTTTTTTACCTATTTGTAATGGATTCAGGATACGAAGAAAGAGATTTGTTTTATATTTATTTATGCATGATTGAAGTATACTTAAATTTTCTAAAACTATCATTGCTTAAAAGCAATATTTGATTATTTCCCATTTAAGTGCGTAGCTTTTTTGAATTGCTTTTAAGTCGAACAATTTTGTAAAATTTATATTGATTGTCAAACAGATAAAAATATGCCATTAGAGTAAATACTACTTTAGAAACTTAGTTAGTTCGCCTTCAATGAGTTAATCACCCCAACCACTAAGAATAAACACAAATGTCTTGAGCCAAGCAGTTTTCAATGTTTTGAAGCACATCCCAAAAATCTTGAACTTTAGTAGATAGATACAGACAATCATATAATTATAAAAAAAATTTGAATTGAAAAAAAATTGAGTTAAATATTTTTATGTGAACAGCTTATGCTTAATTTACATATTGAACATTGAGCCTTAAGGCGGCCACAAATAAATTTTATTTAACAGCTTATAAGTAATTTTCCGAGCTTTTCCAACGTTCCAAAGTAATTTAGTTAAATACATATTTTAAACACGCAATTCTCAAACATTTTGGTTTGACCTTCTTTGAGAAAAGACTTATCCAGTCCCCATTTCGTATACCTATGCTTCAAGGTTAGGAAAATGCAGTGATATCTATTTTCAAGTTAATAAATAAACTTTTACTTTACAATATTTTTATATTATTTGGGGTATTGAAAAGCACATGAAACATTGCAATTGATCTCAAAAGTCCATTATCCGATCCAAATTAGTTTTATAGTAAATGAAATTGATATCTGTACAAGTTATCCAATCACCATAAGAAGATTCTAAGGCGGATATATATATATATATATATATATATATATATAGTCAGTGCAATATTTATTCGCACACTTTTCATTTCATTCTTTGGCAGCTGTTTTATGCCTTCTTTTATAATGTTGAAGTAAAGTTTATTTTCCTTATACGCAAATGCTATGAAATAAAATAAAAAAAAAATAGCTTCAATTGCAGACCAACAATTATTCTATTATTGTTGTATTTTAATAAATTATAATCGATAAAGTACCTATTTTCGTTAATTTAATTTTCAAGTTGCTCTCTTTTATGAAATAATTTTTTTTTATTTTTTTTAAATCTTGTTAAAATAAATTTTTTCCTACGCCAAAGCTGAATTTTCTTTTTTTAAATGAAATTTTTTTGTAATAAATTTAAAGATGAAAACACACTTAGACAGGAGTTTTTAAATAGTTATTGGGGTGTGTGCAAAAATAGCTTTTAACGTTAAAACTCAATCCAACTGTCATAAAAATTGTGTATTAATTAAAATTCCAGCCAATTAACTTTGAAATTTAGCGTGAGAGTTTTTAGTCAATGAGCTTTTGTATCTCCATAGTTTTAATAATAATGACGTCAACAGTATTTCCAGAGCGAGTCGCAAGAAAACCACAATGCATAAAATTCATGCGATTCAGTTGGAGTTGGAGCCGATCTCTGAGCGGTTTAGTCATGGATTATACTCGAATAATCAGCTTCTACCTGATTTGCATGGTGTTTGTGCCGACAACGGTGAGTAAATCAAATAAATATATATAATATATATATACAGTTGTGAAACAATAATGGTACCACACTCACAAACAAAGGTGTCTTTTGGAAACTTGTAAGTTTAACGTATTTATTAATACGTTTTTGGAAGTGGAAGAATATAGCATTTATTATTAAATAATATGTAGTTATGAAAATTATAAATTAATAAACGGTTTCCATCAGCAATATATTAAAAATCAACATTTTAAAAATTGGTAAAACTATCGAAGTGGTTCTATTATTTTTTTCGCAACTATATATTAATACAATATATATGTGCACATAAATACTTTTGTAATTAATATAAATCATTTAATTGTGCAGTTATCGATTTGTATACCGCCCAACCACTGCATTGAGGACGTAAGTAGGGATAGTTCAGCAGTAAGGTAATTTCGTACACTTAGCAACAAAGTCGGCCTAATAAATAGAAAGTTCTTCTTCATTATCTTAAATCTTTAAAATACTAATATTTAATAATAATATAAGTAATAAAAAACTAAAGTAAGAATTATTCTATGGTATACACATAGAAGAAGAAACACTGGAAGTGAAACACATATATTCTATATTTTAGAAAATTCCAAACTGAAATTTAGAAAAGCCAAATTCTGTTTTTTAGAAAGCCACAAACATGAATTTTAGAAATTGAACTAAGAATTTTAATTGAGTTTTTTGCTGAGTGTAGTTGTTGTCTAGTTGAAGTTTTTCCCCAGATGGAATATAGCGATGTAAAGGAACGTTACGCCTATGTACTGTCCAAATACGCTGAGCTGGAAATGAAAATTAACGGTGAACCCCTTGGGTAAGTGAAAAATTTTAGAGCTACGTACTTAGTATGCAAGGAAATCGATAAGATTCACTCAATATATTTGCAAATCGAAAAAGCCACATATCGACAAACATTTCTAGGCTACAATCACCAAAATTAATTGGTAGGTTGTTGACAATGTCTTTCAATGTCCTTTTCCTAAAAATTTGAAATGGCTTTATCTTGCAGGGCTTTTGAGTTGAGCCATCAAGTGTGATAGGTATATAACTGGCAACCGCCTTTAAGTATCGAAAAAATAATTTGTATCGACAAAACCGATATTTCGAAAAGTGCTTATCGATAAGCCGTACATCTCTCAGAATTTAAAGATGTTGTCAAATAGCTTGCTAGAAATCTTCTTTAAAAATCGGTTTATTAACTTCCCTACGAATGCAATTCCGCAAATCTTGAACAATTTGTAAGCTAGAGTCACAAAATTTTGAAAGTAATTTACTTGAACGAAATATACAAAATTGGATGGCCACGCCCACTCCGCCTTTACAAACCGATACACCTGTTAATGTAAATCGATAGAAGCCTTTGTTTTCCGAAATTTTAAACGCAAACTTGGTGGATACCAACTACCAACTGGCATTAGTTATTGCTATCTAGAGTATTACGCAGTCGGTTACGCTCGACTGCAACTTGCTCTCAATTGTTTCTCCTGTTCTTTTTTTGTTTTTGTTTTTTACTGGAGTTCAGATTGCGGGGCAAACTTGTCACGCATGGCAACACCGAGGAGCAGCACATTGTCTTCCAGCTGTTGGACAATACACCGCACGATGTCATCCAGAGCTGCGTGTTTATTGTGACCACCGCCACAAGTGCTACCAATGGGTGCGAGTCCATTGTGACCGTGTGCAATACATTCTTGGGTCGAACGCCGCGTCCGCTGCTGGAGCGGAAGCCGTTGACTGTCTGCGAGGATGGTGTGGTGCGTGAGGCGGAAGTGGAAAAGGAAGAGGAAGTCGTACCCGGACCGGATGCAAGCGAGGACTCTGAGCAGGTGGCCAAGGAGGAGTTGGCAACTTTTTCGCCGGATATTGTTGCGACCAGCGACAGTGAGCTCATCTAGTCGACTGATTAGAGCTTCAAGCAAACTACTGGAAAAGCTTGCAAAAAAGCAAGCCCAAAATTGTGCTACAACTTTTTAAAAGCTTAATAATGATTTTCATGGGCCTTAAAATATATTACTGCATTATAGTTGATACATCAGATAGTAGTTTGTTATTAATATTCTTATTTATTTGAAACATAACTCATAACAATTCGACGCATATTTGCCTAAGCCGCTCTTAAGTTGTCTTAAGCAGCTCTTAAGTAAGAGCAATCATTTAAGCGCCTTAAAGCTCAAGAAATGGTGAGCAACCAAAAAATGTATGGCGCCTGCGCTTCTCACACTTGCAATAGAGAAAGAGAGAGAGAGAGAAAGACGGAGAGAGAGAGAGAAAGAGCAGCGGACAGTGGATTGAAAGATATTGAAAAGTCGTGCTAATATGAAAGAGATTGGAGAGGAAATCCAAATCCAGACCAAAGTAAAGATCGTTCAGTGAATCCTCATTTGTTGTATATTCGTATATTTGCTTCTTTAATCTTAAGCATAAAATAAGAACGTAAGCAAGAATTCTGATTTAAAAATATTTAGAAGCGAAAAATTACTCAAAGCCTTAATATGAAAAATAATTCAAAACATTTTTCTAATAAATACTCATGAAATTGAAAAGTTAGGCAATCTCGTATTTTTCTCTATTGTATAGTTGCAAAAAATATTAATTACTTTGGCAACACTGTTGCCGCCGTTATTGTTACCTGGGAGAAGAGTGAGAGCGAACGCCTATCCGTGAGAGAGAGAGAGACGCAGCTGGAGGAGCAAAACTAGAGCAGCACCAGCGTGTGCCAAATAACAGTAAACAAAGCACATGCTATGCCAACGCCAACGTTAAAGTTGCTGCTGCTGATTCTGTTGCCAGCTACACAGTTGCCATATCAGTTGATGTATGGCGCCAGAGCGAACTGGAGCAACGCAGCAGCAGCAGCGATGAAGAGAGCGGCTGAGCACAAGCTGCACAGCCAGCAGTGAGTGGGAGCGAGAGCGAGCTAAAAGAGTGTTCTTGCATATCGTACCAAGCAGCTGTGTAAGGGAGTGAGACTGATTATATTTTGGTTATGTTTTGTAATTTAGCTAAAAGACCCGCACAGAATTTTTTTTATTTGTTCTCTTTGTGTGTTGGCAGTGCTCAGTGCTCAACTTGTCGTCGTGCTGTGCGAAACGCGTCTAACGGAAACTCGAACAGAGCTTAGTGCCCTCCGCCCACTTTGTCTCCCCCGCTCGGGACAGCAAAAGCTGCGAAATTTGCCGCCGCCGGTTGTAAAACCGAAGAACAAACAATTTTTTGCATAATATGTATGGCAAATATGAATATAAAAATAAATCTAATCAACAGTTCTTAGTGTTGTCAAAAATATTAAAAATAAAAATAAATGAAAACAACAACAAAAATTATAAACAAATGCAGTGTCGCTTTTTTATTATCTAATTCTAATTTCAATCGTTGCCAGACTGTTATCACAACAACAACGAAATCATCAACAAAAGTGCGAATAATAACAACAAAGGGGAGACACAAAAATACTGCATTTCTCTATGTATGTGTGTGCGTGTGTGTTTTGTTATTATAGGTGAGTAGCTGTTGAGTGCACACGTGTGAGTGTGTGTGTATGTGTTTGCTCTCCAGCTAAGCTCAGCTCAGCTGTACCTGAAGCAAAACAAGCACAAAACAAATGTTGAATGAACAGTTTTCACGAAATTGATATACCCTTTACAGAGAGCTCATTGGATTCCCACATCGAATTTAAGCCCGTAGGAATTATTGAATCACTTCTGTTTTAAAATTTATTTCATTATTTTATAAGCACAATTTATCACAATTGCCGTCTGCCTTCACGTTCCTCGAGGTCTTTTGAGTTGAGCTTATGTTAATTACAGTTTTTATCGATTACTCAGAATGTACTTTTAGGTTAAGCTTATTTAATTATAGCCGTCGATCTCTGTTATTGATCTCTCTGTAGCACAAGATGCAACCGTGTATGTTATATACTGCATTGTTAGTAATTCTTAAAAAAAAACACTCGTAATCTATCATATAACATATCCACATATAACATATCATCTAACATATCCTATAAGAGATCCGATTCGGCCGATTCTCACTGGCAACTTGTCAGTAATAATATAATTTTGCTGCACTCAGGTTTAACTTAAATTATTCTATAATCAGGGATAAGTTTGTTCCTTTGTAAAAAAGGTTGAAGAATTTGAAGGTACCAAGAAACACTACGTTCTAATACTGTCAAGCTCGATAAGAGCATTAATAATTTTAAAGTTAGTGCGTTAATCTGTTAAAACCCGTTTTTAAATTAATGATATTCTTATTTAAAATACAGTTATTTTAATAGTTGGTTCTTTCGGATTAACATTTTAAACTTCCAAATGATGACATAGTTAATTCTATATACAAAATTACACTTTATAATTAAATAACATAAATCGATTCTAAGTCTAATCTGCCAAAACAGTGTTCTTTTTTAAAAAATAATTATTTTCATTTATGCTCCCGGCTGCAAATCACTTAAAATTCAATCTTAATCCAAAATAGATGTGAATTCTATCCTGTTACCTGAAAGTAATATCAAATTTTATTTACCATCAATAATTTTGCTGCTGCAAAATTACTATTAATGGCAAATGACTTTGTTCCATAAATCTTGATAAAAAAAATTGATCTCTCAAACTCTACTCAATACAAATGAACTAAAAAATCATTTCTTATATTCTACTCAAAAGATTAATTCGGTTTTATTTAAAAAAAAAAAGTTTTTAGTCACATTTGACAATTTCAAATCGCATTGTGCATAAGTCTGTGTTAATTGTGTTATATACTTCATTATCAATTTAAGTCTTCTTGTTTTTTTGCTGTGTCGGCTGACTTTAGTTGATATTAAACAAATAAGTTTTTGAATAAATAAATCAATAAATAATAAAATGAAAAATAAAAATAAATAAATAAATGAAAAAGTAATTCAATAGATAAATAAATAAAAGACATCTGCTTCAAAATAGTATAACATATCATATATTAATAATAGTAAAACAGTATACCTTTAGGGCAAATAAATAATTAAATAAATTGATATAAGACATCTGCTTCAAAATAATAACATACCCACTTCGTTAAGGGTATAAATACAAATTCAAACACTCACAAATTAGTGGAGCACACAAAAAAACACCCGCACAACAAAATTGACAATATTTTTACCCTCGAATGCAAATGTTGTGTGTTAACGGGTGTATGGATGGTCTCCAGGGAAAAGCTGAGGGGCTTTTGACTAAAAGCACTTTACTTTTGAGCTGTTTTTTTTTTGCTTTAAATTTCATAAAAATAAATAAAAAGTAAACCACTTGCTTTTTGTCTCTCTTTTTTTTTTCTTTCATCTCACATATAACTCAAGATACTTTAAAAATTGCTTTTCACGCAGCGTTTTCTTTTTGTGTATTTTGCTCGCTCGCGCGCGATATTTTCTTGTTGCCCTTTTGGAGACACGCCAAACAACAGTTTTTCACCTCCACCAGCCCCCCGTCCACCCCTTAATTTTCCCTGTCCGTCCGTCGCGTTAGTCAAATCCATTAAGTTTTTTGTTTTCATTTCTTTATGCGTTTCTGTCAACGTTTTGCGTGAAACTCATCTGTCTGGGCTTAATACTAGAATACTATATCTCTTGGCTTATTCTTAGTTCGTTTTAACTTTATTTTCACAGCATTTTTCAAGAAATTCGGGGAAATTGTTTATCCATTAATTTTTTATTTGCATTTTTCTGTTATTGTGTTATTAATATGGAAATTGTAATGAGGGCAGCTTAAATTGATTTTATTTGCAGAACTTTGAAAGTTGTTAAGAGAATGTGCCTGGATTTATTATTTCTTCTCTTAGAGAGCGGAAAAATATAGTTTAGTAATTATTAAGTTTGGAGAAATGTGTAAATTAAAATTAATTTTTTATATTCAAGAACTCGAGTAAAGAAATAAATAATATTTATAATATAGTAATAATATAATTGAGATTATATTCTTGCTTCAAGTACAAAACTTTAAAAATTCCTTGCCTAGATCTATTTTAATATGAAAAAAAATCAACTTACTTCTTAAAATTGTTAATATTAGTTTTTCCATTCACAAGTTCATAAGTAATTTTTTATGAATTTTTTGTTACACATTGCTAAACTTTCCAAGGGCAAAAATATGACAAATATTCTTTATTTGAAATAACCGTTATTTCTGATTGATATTAAATAAAAAGTGTGTGCAATAGCTATAACAAAACATTTATAGCAAATTTTAACGCTTTTGAGCACATTTTTATTTTAAGGATTTTTTTTTCACAGACTGAGTGAATTGATTAGATCAAATCGCATAGATTTTTAGTGACTCAAATGCAATAATTTAGTTTTTAAAACTTAACCAAACGCATTTGTCTTTACGATTTTGAACTATCCCTGTTCGGGTTCAAGCTTATCCACGTCGCTAAGTGTATTAGCACTTAAAAGTGATTTCAGCTAGAGGTGTACCCTTCTTACACTGAGAAAAAATCAGCAGGAATTTTAGAAAATTGCCTTGGTTGAAATGTAAGAATAACTCACATTATTATTAAAAAAAATATTTTAAATGTGTGTTTTTAAACCAACGTTTTTCTTTGCTTAGTTCCAGAATTGATTTTTCCATAATTTTGAGAAAAAGATGTAAAATTTCCAAGGCTTACTTAGATTTCATATATATTCTATCGTAGATATATCGGACATCTTTGATATCCACACTAGGAAACTTCATCCAATTCAGTCATATACAGTCGAAGGGATAATATAGGTGCAAGGGATTCGAAAGAGCACTTTTTTTTTAAATTTATATTTTATAGATTTATTTTTATTTATTTCCAAGAAATAGAAAAAACATCTATCTTATTTTCTGAATATGTTTTTCGTACAGATATAGGAATTATCTTTAAGAACTACATCATTTTAATTGAATTTTATTTAACTTGGTTTTAGGTTTAATTTTATATTTAATTTAAGATATTCGATTTTTATTTTAAATTTGAGTATTTATTTAATTTATAACGTTAATTATAGACTTAAATTTGTTTCTAATTTTATATTTTTATTTCTTGGTGCTATTTTTTTCATAGTGTAACTAACTTTTGCCAGTTCTCAATTTGTGTTCGGGTCGCGCCTTTGTGTAGTGCTAAAATAGTCCTCGTCCATTTCTTTTTTTTTTGCTATTCTCTTTTGTTACTAAAATTCATGGTGCCTCCTCATGCTCCCCCGATCTTATAAATGTTGCTATTCCTATTCCATGATTGAGAGAGAGCAATGAATTCGGGGGAAAAGAACGGACGTTCATTGGCTTTTTGTGGGGTTTACAGTCGGATATTTGGTTCTTGTTATTGTTCCTTCATTCACAGCCTTGACTTGCGTCTTTGTCGCTGCCTCTGCCTGTGACTCTGTCCTTGCCCCTGTCCGTGTCCTTAACGCAGCCCCAGCATTCCCCCTCTCCACTCGTCCCGCTGCTCGGCATGTGTTTCATCATCGGCCATAAAATGGTGTCTCTGCGTAAATTTTGCTGGTCGCGCGCACATCTGTGACAGTCATTTGCCTAGTTATACCCTCAAGTTTGAGACAGACGGAAACAGCTCCGACCCTAAAAAAAATAAAATTATATATATATAAATTCCTGATCAGCAGGAGTCAATATTCTAGAAAAAAATAGCTACAATCACAACATTTTAAAAATAACTTCTTAAAAAAACATTTTTTTACTTTCCTTATTTCAATATTGCTAAGCTCCTTTGTGCTGCTATTCCCCAATTCTTGGATTTATTATTATATGTAATATTTTATTTTTTTTTTAATCAAAAAAATTTTTTTTAAAATTAAATGTTGTATTCTTATAAATTAGTTAAATAGTTAATTTTAACTATAAAATTTTAGTTTTTTTTTTAATTTGTGAACTGATTTTATAATAAATAAATAAAAGAAACATGTTTAGCTAAAGACTTGACAACTGGGTATCTGCTAGTCGAGTTCGCTGTCTGACTCCCGGCAGAGCCACTTTGCGTTGCTTGATTTTATGACACACACACCACCTAAGTCCCTGTACCGGATAAACACACACATAGACTAAAGAACATTTTTCGCAATTTTTTATATTGTTTCACAATTTTTTTTTTTTGACAGACTGTGCGGTGTTTTTTACCCCATTTGGCCTACTTTTTTCATTTTCTTTTTGACCAACTTCAACTTAATCAGATTTTCATTTATTATATATATCTTTCGGTGCTGTTTGATTGACCTTGGGGTGCTTTTCTTTTGGGGATTTTATTGATTCAATTGAAGCTAATTCGCTATCGTGTTACCAAATTATTGCCCAAGATAAATCTAATTGCATTTGGGCATTAACTGAATAAATCGTTGATTTATACTCGATACTGATTGTTGTGGTACACGAAAAACAAAAATAATATAAAACAAAACTGCTAAGGTGGCCATCAATTTTTGAGCCTACAATTTTGTAATGAGTTTCATAAATTGCGTATACGCCTCGTGTATCGCAATAAATGCGGCGGTTGTCATCAAGTATTGCTCATAAGAAAGTGCATTTGAACCTTTGGCGAAATTACTAGTAATATCGAGCCAAAATTTGAAAGAAAACTTTGCAAGTTTGAAATTGTTATGAAAGACACAGGCTGTCGCCATTTCGAATACAGGCTAAAATTGGACACTGGCGTTGTCTGACTTTTAGCTGCCACATTTTTATGTTCTTTCTTTCTTTTGTGTCTCCTTTTTACTTGTTCGTCTAGTTTTTAGCAACGTGTTATTCCATTTGGCTGAGAAGCCATTGAAAAACTTTATCCGCAGCCGTTTTTATGCGGCGCTTATCCATCTTACCCTCATTTTTAGCCGTGTTTTTCTCGCCAAATTCCCTTCTCGATTTATTTTTGCAAGAGGAGATACTGCTTGTGCTTTTTAACTCTTTGTGCATTTTGTGCTCCGACTGGATGTATGTAGTTGTCGTGCTGTGCGGGCATAACGAAGGTGAAGCCCTTCCATATATAATATATCTACACACACATAAAAAAGCGGGCTATATAAGTCTTCACTTGATTGCTTTGATGCCAAATCTATATATGTTTAGTTATAACGGGAGTCAAGTATGTGGAGTAAGTCAGACTTTAATAATATCTTCAGAACATCTTTAGAATAATTGCTTGAATATGAAACTTAAATAAGTTCAGAGGCGTAGAACATGTTCGAAACTTTCAAATATTTATTGGAGAAAGACTGGCTCAAAAAAAAGTTACATTATGTAATTATAAATATATATGTATATATAAATGTATATTTGAGTTTTACAGTCAAGTATGAGGCCTAAATCAGTGTAAGAGTGATCAGCTCCATTAAATAATATTTTTTTTTTTTGTGATCCTTTTTTTATTACTTTAGTGATAGAAAGTCCAGTTTGCGGCTTAAATCAGTTCTTAGTACAATTTTTAGAAGTTTTTTAAAATCTCAAGAATAATTGGTGAAAAGTGACACCTAACTTCAGTTACTAATTTGTTAAAAATTGTGCAAGACATTCGATGATTAAAACAATTTCTTATAGCAACACTAATTTACTTCTTTTCGCACAAATTTATTTAAAAAAAAAATGTTTTTAATTTTATTTTTATATATATTTGAACTTTTTGTTAAATAAGTTGTAAAAAATGTGGCTTAAATCAGATTTCAGTACCATCCTTAAAACACCTCGAGAATAATTGCTGAAGAGAGCAACTTTTAAAGCTATAATTGGTTTTAACCCAAAAGAATACAAAACAATCCTTGCTCTCAAATAATTCTCAGAGCAAAACTTTTTCGAAGCAAAGTAACTATTTTTTTTTCCATTTTCGGTTTCTATTTTCTTCTGTTCTGTTTTTCTTCATTGTATTTGCAGACACATCCTGACCACTTTTCGTTATGCTATAGTTGTTTTGGTCGTTGGTTTTGCTGATTATATTTGGGTGCTATTTTTAGTGGCCAACATTTATTTTGGTCGCTGTTGGTTTTTTGTCTCGTTTCTGTTGTTGTTGTTGTTGTTATTGTTGGATAATTTGGCACATAAAGTTGACCCTTGGTCTTGGTGAAAAACAAAATGCGAACTGTTTACATTGCATGGTCTCGAATTGAAAGCATTCGCATCGTATTGCTTTCTTTTGTTTTGCATGAGCAGAGAAATCGGAAAAAAACAAGAAGACAAGTATCGTGTTTTCATATCGATTATGTAATCATTGACGCTGGCACGTGGACATGCCATATAATTATATATACATATTTTTTTCCCTGAACAGTAACGAGTGAATAACATCACGTATACGCTGAGTATACACTGAGTGGCCCAGAAAACTGGTATACTTAAAAGTACCCTTTACACCATACACTCAGAAAAACCCTTAATTTTAGTAAATCGGTACGAGCAAATGGCGCCAAGGTTTCGAAAATCTGAACTTTCGATAGCAAAACTCAAAAAAATAATCATAAAATTCGGATAAGTATATTTCATTGCTGTTGCGTTTGAAAAATAATTTTATCCATTGATTTGGGCATCATTTTAAGAATAGATATAAATAATAATAGATATAAGCATTTCCATTGATTTGGGACAAGCCTTTCCAATTTTTAGGAAATTGCTTGCTAGTATTTAGAATTTATTTCAAGAAAGAAAAGAAAAGCTTTATATCTTCTGGGCAATTTACTTAAATGCATGACTATTTATTTTTCTGAGTGTCCAGAAGCACGCTAGAGTTGGCCAACATAATTAAATTATTTCGTGAGAATTGTGGCTCCCAAACTCATTGAGTTAATTTGCGACAATTTGTGACTGCGTTGAAGCAACGACGTCTGCGCTTTTGTGTTGACTCTGGTGTCCCCCTCAATTTGAGGGAGAGGATTGCTATTTCTGCTGCTGATGCTGCTGCTGCTGCCCCACCTCCAGTCGAGCTACGAAAAATAAATAACACTTACCTGAGCAGCACCCTGCCCCCTCCGCCTTCGTGGCTTCCGCCCTGTTAGTTTAATCGTGCGGCAATAAAGAGTTAAGCCAACAAAAATTTCAGCTTGGCTCAGCTTCGCTTTTTGCTGCCTTTAATTAACATAATTTGATTTTTGCACTGCCGTTTTCAGTTTGCTTTTTGTTTTTTATTTAAATGAAATACATGAAAAATTTCAAAAAACATTTCTCGGTGTTATTTTATATTTATTTTGAACTTAGTTGATGGTTGGTTGGTTTGTAACTTAGTTGAATCTAATTCAGGCTGACAAGTTGTTAAAAGTTTGACCCAATTTCTAACACGATTTCGTTGGTCTCTAATTAAATCAGTGAATATTAGGCCAGTTGAGAACTTAAGCAATTGCATTTAATTGTTTGTTCTAAATTAATTGCTCTAAAGACCACTTAAAAATAAGCTTATTGTATTTATGCTTATGCTTTGGAGTTGTTTAATGCTCCAAAAATGCTCTTTGAGAAAAGTCTTAAGCCTTTTAATATTTTCATTTGTATCTTAATCTAACACAAATTTTAGATTCACGATTAAACTGCTCAAAATTAAATTGTTTAAAACTGTGTTTAACAAAAACGCTTAATTTACTTAAATTTATTTATTCAAAAATTTAATTTATTTATGTTTTGAAATATTGCCTTTTATCATTTGCTGTAGTTAAGGGCTGAACAGCTGACAAAAATTAATATTAAAGATTTGTATTTGCACCATATTTTATAGACGCAAGTTGCCACAAACATTTTCAAACTACATTGTATTTAATTTCAAATATTTAATTTATCTCACATACTTTTTTATGCTCGTAGAACTTGCAGGCGGTTTGACAAATTGTTGATCACCGACAAACTCTGCAAACTTTGAAAAAAAAAAAAATTAAAGTAAATAAATAAGAACAAAATATTTTGGAATGCGGCCAACAAAATCCGGGTTTGTTGAAATTTTTTGTGAAATGTAAGCAAATTTATGTCACGCATAGCGGCTGTGGTTCAAAAGCAGCAGGGGGAAAGCTGTGCAAAACTCATAGCATGCAATTTCCGCGCTGGATGCTTAGAAATGTATGTATGTACATATCTGTGCACCTCCTAAAGGAGCAACAGTGCGCGACAAAAGTACTCACTTTGGAAATAAATGCTCATGATTGTATGAATATTTTATGCAGCAAATGTAACTGTAAATACACAAATACATATCCTGCCTTAAGAGCCTTTCACTCTTGCAGACCCAATCAAACCAATCGCATGACAGAAGCATAACTTATGTCACCATTCCAAAGAGAAAGGCGCGAAATGAAATTTGATCTGAAGACTAGAAATATTTTCTGCTTTTTGGAAATAACTTGTAAAATATTGTAAATAAATAAAAAATTCTTAATAGGAATACTGTTATTTTTGCTTAGTATATTTTTTCCCGAGGAAAGCACATATGACTGGCTCCAGCTGGATAAAATCTAGGTAAAATAAGAAAACAAAATTGACTATTTAATGAAATAATATTATTATTTTCAAATAAAAACAAAAAATATGAATATTATTGTTTTTGCTGGATTCCATACTGTGTACTACATTTTTTCTGAGGAAAGAACATATGACTGGGTCCAGCTGGGATAAATCTGTGTGCGCACAGACACAGTTACAAATCTGCTAAAAGGACATATTTAAAGTGTCAATGTGAGAGTGTGTGTTTGTGTATGCTTGCGGTTTTGCAATTCAAGATGTGACTTCCCAGTTCGAGGGGCTCAAGAGGCCCGCACGCTCCCTCTCCTCCCCTTTCCTCTCTCTCCGTCTCTCCCGCTCACTCCCCTTGCCGCAGTTGTCCTTAACCGCGACTGTTGCTCTGTTGGGCTGCTTAAGTGCCCACGCTCAACTGAGAATGTGCTGAATCTTTGCGTAGCTTCTATCTTAATGCGTATCTGTGTGTGTGCGTATGTGTGCGTGTATGTATCTATGTCGGATTTTTTTTGTATCTGTGCAAGTCATCAACGATTTGTGCTCCTTATGCCATATAAAAATCTACGTAACATTAGTTCGTTAGCTTTAAGCACTTTAGTTGGCGTTGTCATTTCATACACTCTGGAAAAAAATCGCCAAACTTTTGGCACCAAGGGTTCGTTAGTACTCAGCTAGTAAGTTTCTCAAATTTTTGTGGTTTTATAAAGCCTGGGTTTGCACTTCGAAATTTCAGGCTCCATTTGAAGAATTCCTATATTAGAGTGTTTGTTACTTTTTTTTCTGAGTGTACATGCTATTCAATTTATGTATATTTATATATATATGTGTGTATGAGTTAGTGTTTTGTATGTTTTAAGGGTGATGCGCTTTTGTTCGTTCCGTGTTTGTTTGTTGGGCATTGTGTGCCATCGAAGTGGCAGTGCTTGAGTTGAGGTTGCCAGGCAAGGAGCAGCAGCAGCAGCAGAAGATAGACGAAAAGACTGACAGGCTGGCAGCAGCCAGTTGGACTGACTTCCAGACAAACACGATGTTGTTCATGTGCTGGCCTAACCGTGACAAGCACACAAACAAGAACAGACATCAAGAGCACAAAATGTGGGCAGAAAGAGCCATAAACATTTTGCCAGCAACAACGACTTGAACAACGTTCGTGTAATTATGCCTGAGCTGCTGTCAACTCAGCGTTTGCTATCGCTTGCCAGGACTCTTGACTCCTGGCCCCCTTGTTAAGCCACAAAATCCTAGCGGCTCAACAGGCTCAACGGGTGCTGCTGCTGCTGCAATGGCGGTTGCAGCTGCCAGGCAAAGTTTATCGCCGGCAAATATTTCATAGTTGTGTTTTGCGCAACAATGCCATGAAAATGCACTAACAAGCGCTTAAACTAAGTAATAACCACAGCCGACAGCTATCATCTAATTAGATTCAGTTGATGCTGTAACAAGCCGAACTTGTCTATTATAAAATATTGCTTTTGAATATAACCACGAGTATCTAAGCGACATAAACGTGGCAATAATTTAGAGAGCAAACCATGAAATTGCTGTTGATAATCGGTCGGTTATGACATATTTGACGATTTTAAAAGAAAAAATTTAATAAACAAAAAATATTATTAATAAAAAATGTCTTTATTAACTTGAAATTTTAATGTTCAACGAAAAATTCTTCAAAGCGTTGTCTCAATCGATACTTTCCGATTATACAATATATTGCCCTGAAATTTATCTACGAGTAGAATAAGTATTGTTAAGTATCGTATTAATCTCAGGAGCGAACCGTGATCATAAAGGTATTGCTGTATAAAATGGCCGGTTGTCTTAATAAATTTCTTGTTAATGATATTTTTTAGAGTAGAATCTTTACATGATATATACATATATGTACATATGATGAAAAATGGGAAATGCTTTATTTGAGTTTGCCACAAGATTGTCGGTTATAAAAAAGGTTGAAAGAAAACTTGAAAAATCAATTGTTTCGAGTGCAAGTTCAATTAAAAATGCTACTCGAAAATAGTTGTCGTAACTATGAACTAAGGTCAGACGCTGCGTATAAGCAATGCTAGCTGACAATTAAACGAGAAAGCGGGCAACGTCACGTATACGCCATGTGACACTAGTTTCCATGTTTAATTACAGTTTTTCGTCATGGCCTTAGGGGACGCGAAAAATAATGCCAACATTTAAATCGACCAAAGAATCGCCCAAAAAAGGAAAAAGAAATTGAAGGAAAAAAGTACGAGTAAGAGAAAGATATGAATAAAGGGCGAAGCGTTTGGAAACGGATATGTTGCCAGAGGCGAAGGCTCAACTAGGAATATGCAATAAAATGAAATTAATTACCTTTGCGTCGCAGCGTTGGTTAACCATGCTAACCAAACCAAAAAGTGCACACCTACACAGGCACACATACACACAAAAATAAGATGGCGCCCAACGTGTGCTACAAGTTTTTTCGGTTTCTTTTTTATTTTTTTTTTTAGGCAAATCGAAATTTCAAGAAAAGAGTCAAACTGAGTAAAGACTTTTGTGGTGGAATAAACACCAGAAGCAAATAAGAAATGAAACTTATTTATTTTTACTTGGCAGGAGTTGTGCACGCACACACGCAAACACACACATACACACACACACACACACGCTGTGTGATAAACGTGAGTATAAATTTGATGGGCGGGCCACGAAATGTTCAAATGGCGTCAGCCAACATTTGAATAGCACGCATGTGCGTGTGGCAAACCAAATAGTTGTATATGTACATGTTGTATATACTTGCCAACGTGCCACACATTGTCCGTTGCTCCGTTGGTATTCAATTCGTTTCAACTGTTTGCTTTTCCATTTACCATTTCACTTTGTGCTTGTTATCGCCACTTCTGGATTCAATCAATCTTTCTTGCAGCTCGACAACATGTTTTGCACGGCAACAGAGCCGAGTGCCATTTATTTTGCTTTGATCTTGCCTCACTTGCCCCACTTTAAACATTTAAGTTGCACCATATACATATGTATTCATATATATAATTTTGTTTGATTCTCAGCTTGACTGACCATATCCAGTAAATGCATATTATTTCCTTGCCCTCTGTTTCGTTTTGACAAACCAAACAAGGCATTAATCTATTAGCTGCTTATAGGTTCTTGATATGTAAATTTGCCAATGGCCCGATGGCCATGAATGAGGCAACAAAATGGATGGATTACGGCAAATATTTGACCACAATATGCGTATGTGGCATCCAATTGGATGATTTGAGCCAGCTGCTACTTGCCCTCATATGCTATTTAATTGACCTTAAGTTGATATATAAATGTATCCAGACAATTTGGATATTTACTCTAATTGAAATTTAAAGTTCCAATGAGATATTAGGCTTTTAAAATATATAAACATATTTAATATACATTCAGACGAAAGGATTCAAAATATTTAATTGACTACCTTTAAAACTGTATGTAAATGTTAAATTGCCATAAGATATTTGACAGTTGAAAATTTGTATTTATTTAAGTATTTATTCAGACAAAGGGATCTAAAATATTTGACCGGATTGTTTACCATTTAAGCTATATGCAAACATTAAATTTCAATAGTGTATTTATTTGATTAATTGACAATTGAAAATTGTAATTTTCAATATTCATCCAGACAGAAGTACTTCAAATACTTGTTCCAATTGAATGCTATTTAATTGACTACTTTCAAAGCTGTATGTGTAGAAACATTTCTATTAAGATATTTGTAGTAATTAAAGTGTAATTAATATTTAATCCTCAAGAAATACTAACAATATTTGCTCAAATTATTTACAATTTAATTGAATTCATTTTAAGCTGTATGTAAATTTAAAATTTCAATCAGGCATTTATTTATTTGGTTATTTGACAGTTTAAAATTATTGAACTTTTCTATATTTCATCAAATAAAAAATTTCAAATATTTCAAATAAATATTTCTATATTTGGCATATTTTAAATTATTTACACGTCAGTTATTTAATCAGACTTTAAATATTGTAGAAGATTAAGGAAGCTTTGTTTGCGGCAAATTCTATTCAAATTTAAATGAACAAAAAGCCAATAATATTCTATTTACATATAAGCATCCATTCAATATTCCATTCAGGTCCCTTACATGTTTGGCTCTTTAATCCATTCACTGGGCTCTCGGAAAGCAATTTCAATTGTAGTTGATAACGTCATCGATACGCATCTGTTCGTTTGTATATATATATATATATATATATATATATATATACTTATCTCTGCTCGCCATGTTTGTGGCCAGATTTTCTTAGTACAGCAATCCGCAGACGCTTGAAAAGTTGTTGTTTCGTGGTTTGGGGCCAAAGAAGGTTTTCGTAATTTTTGTGTGCAAATTCAAGCAAAATTATTGGTTGCAGTAACAGTTTTTTTTTTATGCTTTTCTTGCATTCACAGCCGGGTCATAAATATCAAAGAAATTTTAATTGCTGTCCAAAATGAAAACAAGTAAGCGACACGCTTAGTCTGTTGAGGTTGACTACGAGTTACCCCGTATCCAGTTGACCAATTTATTATGGTCTTATTGCCAAATTTGACCATTGTAAAGTTTTGCACACCCAATTGTAAGCATTCGGGGAAGTACATTCAGAATTGCATACAGAAAATTATTGCTCCTTCTGATATTAATAAAATTAATATGATAATAAGTTTGCACTATAACTTGGCCGATCTCGACGAAATTTATCTCGTTGATCAATTATATATCAATGTACATTATATCTAATTTAGAAATCTGTGTTATAAAAATTTAGTCTTTTATGGCTGTCGGAAGTCGACATAACATATAAAATTTACTTCTATTCAAAATTTGTCGAGTTTGGCTCTGATAGTCTCTAAGATTGTGTATACTTTATGTTTATGCCTTGCTGGGTTTATGGTACACAAATTTTGAATTGCTGGATGTATTGAAATTAAAAAGTATTTAAGAAGCTTTCTTAGTTGAAAATTATAGCTAATTAATTAATTAATTGTAATTGATTTTTGTTAACCTTTCTTGGTTGGTCAAAATTAAAGATATAATTTAATATAATTTTAACTTAAAATCAAATCTTAGTTAATTAATAAATAACTAGCAAGTCGCTTAAGCTATGTATGACAATAATCTTAAAGTATAAGAAATACAGAAAATATTCAAAGTAAATAAAATATTTAAAACCCTTACATAAATTCAGTTCACTGTCTGTGTTTAAAAATGATTTGTAAATAAGCAGCGATTTATTTGTGACTTAGATAAATCGTTACTTGTCAGATCATATATTTGCAATAACATTTGAAAAATGTTTATCAATGATATTTCGAAAACGAAGTGAAATAAAAATGTATGCCACAATCAATTCAAAAATATACCCAACTGATTTGCGACACGTAACGCATTTTAATTGAATTTCTGTTATCAGAGGACGCACATAGAATTTCAATATGGATGATTGACTGCGGGACGGACAGAATGACGGATGGACGATGCGTGGGCAAGGGGGGAAGGAAGGTGGTTTTATTTTAAAGCGAACAAAGTCAAACAGTGACGGGCATAGAGCACACAATAAATATGCAAAATGCGAGCATTTGATATTTTTCAAATGCATACAATTCGTATGTATACGCTGCGTATGTATGTATATGTGTGTTTGTGTGTCTGTCCGGCCAAACGTTGCGCCGCTCGACTTGCCACAAAATTCTCACACGCCCCACAATGTGACAGCAGACTGACAGTGTCCTGGCATGTGATTGATATGCAGAGTGCGACGCTTTGCTCTGCTTGTCTCTGTGGCTTGTAATATGGCGCAGAAGAACAAGTAAGCATCCTGTACTCGAGTGTGCTCGACTATGTGATGCCCTATACTCCATCTGTTAAATATAAGCCAGTTTTATTGTCAAGCTACCCTTGCACATTTCTTATGAAGGGCACAGACACTGAAGTGTAAAAAGGAAATAAGACCATACATCTATTCATTTACAAAAAAAAAAAAAAACACTATATTTTTTTGTTTGTCTACTTAGTTCAAGCCTTTCTATTTTTAAAACAAATGTTTTCTTTAATTTAGGTTATTAAATATTTAAAAAAATGAGAAAACATATCACATTTTCAGTGTGAATTTCATTTTAATGGGAATTCCGAAATTTCATGGCTTTTTTCTGGTTGTCTGCATAATGCTTTTTTCAACTGATAGTTATGAGTTCAATATGAAAATAGGCTTTGCGTGTGAAACTGTGTCTTTGGACTCCATATGAAATCGATAAATAACGATATTTGCAGGCAGTTATCCATAAGAAATAAATTTGATCTGCGAAAACTTATATTCCTCTCTGAAAACCACTTATTCATTTAGACGGACATGGCTATATCGACTCGATTCTGATCAAGAATATATATACCTTATGGACTCAGAGTTGCTTCCTTTTGTTACTTACAAGATCTTGCACAAAAGCATTATACCTTTCTACACATTTTAAATGGGTACAGGGTATAAAAATATATAAGTAACGAATTAATACTAAAACGTCAATGTGAAAGATAAAGCCAGCATTTAAAGCGCAGTTAAATTAACTACGTCATAGAAGTACTTCAGCAGCACATCAGCAGCAGCTACTTCGAATCACTTTCACAGTCTTTTTTGCGTGTCAATGATGTTTTAATTTATGCAAAATTATGTAAGCCAAGAACTGCTTAGTGCCACGGGCTGCCAACGTCATCAATTAGACACACACACACTCATTCGACTTCAAACTGTTGATTCCATTGAAACAGATTTACTTGAGCCACTCCAGATGTTTTGATGTGCTAATTACCATGTTCATATTCTAGTCAAATGCTAAGAGTAAATATGTTATATTAAATAGTGCTCTACCGATTTCGCAGCGCCACACTCAGTAACTTGTTATGGTCACATAAAAGCGTGAACCAAAATTCGAAAACTAGCAAATGAGTGTGCTTAATCGATAGAGAGAAATATAAAGAGAGAGGAAGAGAGGGAGAGAGAGAGAGAGAGAAAGAGAGAGATAGAATGGGATACAGTTCGATAACGAAATGCCCTATATTAAGTTCTATATCTCTAATAGACCCACATGTGCGTGACATCGCTTCAGATGGGAAGCGGGAACTCGACTGGGAGATGCCCTGTATTCAAGTAAACTCAGAAAAAAAGCTATCCTGAATTTCGGAAAACCGCTCTGAAAACTAGAAAATAGTGGAATATGCATAAGCGAAAGCTTAATTTGTTAGCCAGCTTTTTATCGCACTTGAACCTTCTGCAAAAGGAGCCGTGCACCAAATCTGCTGACCAGCACATATACAGAGATAAGTGCATACCTAAGGCGTACACTCGGATAAAAAATTCAAAATGTTTTTTTTATTATTATTATTCCATTACATTTAGAAATTCGCTTTAAATTACTTATTAAACAGAAGGTATATTTCTAAAACACGAGATTGCGTTTTTCTAAAGACCAGGGCTTTTATTTTTTTTTTTTAGTTAAAGAAATATATTTAATTTCTTTGGTGAATTGAATGTAAATTTAACATTTTTTTAAGGCGTTTCTCTTATACTTTTACAAATAAAACTCTTGATATATATCATTTCTGAATAATGGAGAAATTGTTTTTCTAATTGATACCTTTTTGGTAGAAATTATTTCTACAAAGCAGAAAAACTTTCTAATCTTCACAATGATTTTTATTGTAAGGCAATTTGTTTTTCTGAGTGTATGCTGAAGCCAATCTTAATAATTGAAACTATTTCTGAAAATAGACGTTTAAATTTTGGGTAATTTGCTTTCGTGTTTTTCATAATAATTTCTAAAAACTAGAATAAATTTCTAGAGCGATTTTCATTGACAGGTCACTTTTTATCTGAGTTTATGCAAGTTGCAGCATTTCATTTACGTTTTTGTTTGAAAGCAATTTTTGGCTGAGTGTTGAATCAAATCGTTTGGGCTTAAAATATATATATATATTTCAATTGTGTAACATTTTGGCAATTTATTTTATTCGTTTGGGCTGACAGGCAAGCACAAATTGCTTTGATGTTTGGCAATGGCTCAAACAAATGTTGTGAATGTGTGTGTGTTAACGTGTGTAATGCTTGTTTTTTTTTTGTGTTTGCAACGACAGGTTGCAGTTATTCGGTGGCTCTTAACTTTACGAGTGTTGGGCTGCACTCGCGGTGGGGGCTATTAACACATCAGTGTTTAAATTTGACGAGCGACTTTGCCGTATAAAATGGCCCCGGGACAGATACCCGGGTCACGGAACTTGTAAAATAACCGACATGTTTGGGGAGACAGGAAGGTCGATGCTGCTGATGGCCTTATAAAATTATATGTCTCGTATCGTATGAGAGTCAATTTTTTATTTTTGCCTTGCGTTGAAATATAATGAACATAATGTTGCGCTGCAAAAGCCTCGTCGCCTTTTTACTTCCTTTGCTTTCTGTTGCTGCTGCCATTTGATTTTCAGCTTAATTTAGCCCTTAAGTGTTGCATTTTAGCATTTTATTGCTCTCTCATGCATTACACAGATACTTAGTCGTGTACGTTTTTTTATATTTTAGTTTATTCTTATGTTTTATATATTTTTTGGAAATTACATCATCAGAGCATCTTGAGTGGTACATGAAAATATTTTGAGCAGCAGCTGTTGTGCTGGATTTGCTCTACTCCAAATCAGACCACATATGTGTGAGTGTGCACGCGTGTAAACCCTTGCGTGTGTTTGTATGTGTTTGTGTATACACAGGACATGTGAGAGGATACTGCATAACTTGCAATTGTGCTACATGTTGACTTTTATTGACGACCCGCTGGAAAATAGCACAAGCAAAACGGGTGTGTGTTGTTGACATTGTTTGCAACACGGTTGCAAATGTAACTGAAACACTCGACATACGCCACATGTCACTCGCCACTGGCTTTCTGCATTGAACATTGCCTTTAAGATATTCATACATTTCCAATTTAACTGAGAAGTGTTTAATTTTTTTACTTTAATAATATGTTTTTTTTCAGTATTTTAATTAAATTACATTTTTCACATTGTTGGCTCTTCTTCAACTAGAAACATATTAGTTGGTATAAGAGGTTTATTTATCGATTATATACTTTTATTTTGTGTGTAAATAACTGAATTAAACTAGGCAGCTCAAAATATGCTTAAGCACCATTTTGCAGTTTAGATAAGTAGTAGGAGGGAATAAACGTCACTTGATGAGGTTTACCCTGTGAAACCACACACCACAAATGGCCTAGGAGTAGTGCGCCCCAAAATATCTTGCCATGAACCTCCAGGGGGAATTCTGCAGCATATTTCAAACTGAGCTTTGTCCGATAGGGTGGAGTGCAGACTTTAATTTATAACATAACTATCGAACCGTGGATATTGTCATTCTATCCCAGTAGCCGTACAGTATTAAAAGTATCAATAATAATAATAAAAATATATGTAATAATAATAATAACAAAAAAACTTGCTCTAATGGAGAAACACGAGAGAATGGGTGCAGAGAAGCCCCCAACAGAAACCAAAACCACTTTGGGGCAAAGAAAGATGGCAAATAACTGAAGAGTGAAGTAGAAAGGCAAACATCATTAAGGCAGCTAAAATCAAAAAAAAAATTTATGCAATTAATAGCAATGAAAAGGAATAGACTTCGAATTCTTACTGAATAAATCACAAACTGAATAATAATAAATCACAAGCAGGCAAACATTTGTGCAAATGCAAATACTCCTAGACTCATTGTAAATAAATAATAATTTTTTAAAATTAAGTTTCTCGCATTTCTCTAATATTTGTGCAGTGGCTTAAAAAATCTTCTTCTTCTTCTTTTAGTCAGCAACCAGTTTTGATTCACAAACTTGGTATATAGATAAATGCAATAATAAATATTAAGTTGAGACTTTCAACAAGTTGTTAAATCAAATGAAAAGCCCCGAAGCCTGTTGACTGTTTTCCCCATTTGAAAAAGACATAAATATGAAAAGGGAAATGAATTTTTATTTGGCCCTGCAACAGATTATAAGGTAAAATATCCAATTGCTAGTCAAATAAAAATAAAAGTATAAACTTGACTGTGCAACTTGTTGTCCCTAACAACCGAGAAACAAAAGAAGACCTCAACCAAGGACATCCATCATCAAGGACGATGAACAAGTGAAGCAGTCGTGTGCAACTGTTCAGGTGAAATGTGCTCGCCGTTTGATTAAATTTGTTATGCCGCTTAATGCAAACGGAGTCGGGTGGCTTAGTTCATCCATCCACAATAAGAACAGCCATCTTATATATATATACTCAAGGCTGCCCGAACTCCCAGGACTCCCCCAACTCTCCGACTTACGTGTCGATGGAAATGCTCGGTGAATTCAAGATTCCCTCAACGGCAATACTTTGTTGTGTGTCTCTGTGAGTGTGTGTGTGTGCCTGTGTGTGTGTGTAGCAAACACACAAATTCCCAGCTTAATAACAGTCCACAAGAGTCACATATACCTTCATAGATACAATTTATCTGGCCAGTCCCAATGTGGTTGTTTAATACAAAGTTGCACAGATCTCCTGCAATATTTTATATTTTACTTTTGTTTCGCTTTTCTTTCAACTTTGAAAATGTTTTTTTGAGTCAGCCGCTTATCAAATAAAAAGCATGTTAAGTTCTAATAACAATTTTAAATTGTAATATTATTTGTCCATATTAGTTTAATATGAGTATTAGTTCAAATAAATTGAAATTGATCATTTTTGCCAAGAATAACAAATTTTCTAAGCTAAGCTAAACCAATTATTGATAAAATATTCTCACAAATTAAGTCTTCTTTCGAAAATACACATTTTAGTTACATTTTCTTAACTTTTAACTCTTCTTTCTAATTAAGTCCCTAGATTTTGTTCAAAAAGTTCAGTGCCACTCTTTAATTTATGAATTTTGCCCAAAATATATGCTCAAAAGTGAAGTTGCAAGATTTAAATTAAAAAAATTCACCGTTAAGGTAAAAATGTAAATTTCTGACCAAATTAAAAATGGTTGTCAAATATTCTTAAAAAATTCCACTGCTAAGCCAATTAAAATGTTTTTGCTGCATTAATGTCACATTCAGCAGATGTCATTGTACAACATTCCAATATTCACATATACTCATCGCTTATCAATATGCACATTAAAATTTATTGAGCGAAAGCAGAGAATAAATCCTTGTCATTTAGCTGTCAATGTCAACTCAACTTCCGTTCAAAAGGATCTGGAAACGGCGTATGAATAAAAAGCAACGAAAAATAAATTCTGCAAATTGTCGGCAATTAAGATGAGACTTTTCTGCAGAGACTCAATTAACTCTCATCGAGTGCAAAGAGACGAGCGGTGCTGGCCTGTTCCCATGAACACAAAAATTCTTTGGCCCAAAAGAAAATTATGTAAAAATGGTTTAGTCAAGTGAGCTCGACTAGGATATACCCTGTCGCCAGCTGTTATATTTTATATTCTAGTTTTGTTGCCAAATACCCTTTTAATAAAACAAATAATAATCAATAAATAATAATAATAAATAAAGCGAATATTAAAATGATGGCTTTTATTGTCATCTAAAATTCATATGTATCAGTTGCAGTGTGCAGTTATCAATAAAGTGAAATAAACCTTATCTATCCAGTGTATGAAGAACTTATTTTTCAAGTTTATTTATTTATTTTAAATTAAGAGCATTTATAGAAATGCTTTACTGTGTTTGAGCTCCTTCCTTCCTATCTTTTACATATTTTAGCACAAAACCATTATACCTTTCTAATTGATTGATTCAGGGTATAACAAAGAATTGTATTATGGCGACTGCGTGCTAGAGCCATAAACTCAAATGGAATTATAATCAGTACGCCTTGCATGTGTGTGTTTAGCCTTGAAGTCTTAAGTTTGACTCTTGTTTATTTGGCAATTCAAATGGAAGTTCAAACATGTATTTGATTCTTGAACTTTGCAAAGACTCCCCTGCAAACACCTCGGGCAGCTTGGACAATGTATTTTTAAATGGCTATATTTATTTATTTATTCGAGTTTTGAACTAACATTTTCTTCAATTTCCTTACAGCTTGTAGCTTAGGTAAGTCATAATTCGTCAGTTTATTCTTATCATATATTATAATTTATTTATTTGGTTAAATCAAGTTTGTCAATAATCGACATCAATCAACATTTATATATTTTGAGTTGAGCTTCGTAAGGCGCAATTAATGTGATTATAATTAAGCAACTGCCACGTCCACCTTATTGTAGTTGCCAATGAATGGTGACAAGTTGTCCAGTTGGCCAAGACCTGTAAAGAAAATTACCATGATGGCTGAAGTCTCTGGGGAGGGTGAGAAATAGCTGGCAACTTTTTGGTCAAGTTATTTTCATTGCTACTGCCGCTGACCCACATAGATTTCGATCCCTCGATAATAACCTTTCCCGGATACACTTAAGATCGAGGGTTGACTCCATATTTGGAGGTAATAAATGAGAACATTGACACACTTGAACATTTGATGCAAATCCACTTGCCTTGATTGAAATCGTAAAAAAATCAACAAGGTTTTCATTGTTGGTTGCCCCAAAAACTGCCAACATAAAAGTAAAATGCCAACGTCAAATTTTTAGGGCGCTGTCATACATCAATCAAGTACGTCACAAACACACAACACACACTCACACACTCACACACACACATACACACGCATACACACACACACAAACACCCAACACAATATACATGCGTAAATAGTTGTACAAGTACTGCTCACACGCACTGTTGTCGCACTGTGTTGAATATTGTTGCCTGCTTTTTAGGGCGTGTTGTGTGCAAATGATTTTCATAAATGAAATTTATGTACGCAAAAATTGTTTCGCTGCCTTTTGGGGGCCACCGACGAGCGCATTAAGCTTCCACAGCTAATGCGCCCAGGGAGCTGTGGGCAGTGCCACGCCCACCGTTCCGTTCCATTTAGCTATCGTGCAATGATAAACGCGCTTTTGTCGCATGACAAATAGCGCCAAGGCACACACAAACACACAAACTAACAAGCAAACAAATGCGGTAAGCAAAAAAACAAATAACAGAAATTACAGCATACCGAAAATTATATACTCTTACAGACTGTAGAGACTAGATTTGATAAAAACGGTTATATTCGACTCGACTCGACTTGATGATAGGGAATATTAATTATACACTCAGAAAATCACAATAAAATTTAGTTCTTAAGTATTAAATATGTAATATATTTAATTTAATAAAAACAAAAATTAAAGTTTTCGAATCGAAATTTCTATAAGCTATAAAGGCTTTTTCATTAGTTTGAATTGTTTAGAAATCAAATCCCACTAACAATTAGAAAATTGCCATAAAATGAATATCTTTCGGAATCCCAGAAAAAATGTTTTGCGTTTTAGAAATAGCTTATAATTATATGAAACAAAAAATTCTCAACGCTACGATAATTTATTCTATTAATTACAAATGTTTTCTATTCTTAGATATGCATTTTTCAGAAGTACACTGAAAATTGAATTTAGAAAATCTACATATTTTTGACGTCAAGAAAGGTCAAAATATTATTCAGAAAGCATATTTAGGAAGCGCACTTTTTCTTAATACCTCGGAATTTATTTCTTAATAAAATATAAAAAAAATGGTATCTTTTTTTTTGAGAGGTTTCTTTCCTCCTTAACCTAAACGTTTAAAAAGTAGAAAGTTGTTTTATTTCCAAGATTCAGCTCGAATTATTTTTCTGATTGTATATAGCCGTTACACAATTAAGAGTAAAATTATAAAGCACTTTGTAAGAGCAAAACACGCGTAGCTCAATTCAATGTCGCCTGTGCTAAGTTCCATGGGGACACGGCCAAATGACTAACAGACTGCTGTGCCAGGACTATGACTATGGCCAGGACCATAGCCAGGACTCTGACTATAATGCTTGTGACCACAAGCCCATTTAGACAGCGTGTGCGCACATTTGGGAATCAAGTTAATATAAATTTCTGTGTGTCTGTGTTGCTGCCCAAGACATCAATTTCAAATGTCAATTGGTCAAATATGCAATTACACAATTGTTTACGGGCATGTCAGTCAATATAGTCAAATATATATATTTATATATATGGAATATATGTTGTCGACTGATTTATGTTAATTAGACGTTTCGGCAAGCACACACACAATTAATTATATGACCAAATTTGAATGTCAGGCAAAATTGCATTGAGTGGCTCAGCTGGAGGCATTTGGCTGCTAACAAGAAATAAAATTAGCGCCGAGTGAAACACGGCAGGATAATTTGCGTCAATTCAGACAAGGGAACAGGAAGTGGGAGAGGGAGACGGAGAAGGGAATCGACAGCTAACTGCCATCATAATCTTTAGCATTTACTCAGCTATTAATCTCAATGAAAATTAATGTTTAATGAAACTGCTGTCGTTTCAGTGGGATTTTTCGCTTGCAGTTCTTCTCCTTCTCGCTCTGCTTCTCCTTCTTTTATTTGTCTGCTCGCTTTTCGTTTGCTTTTGACCTTATTGGATTTTTCCTTCGGACTTGATGGAGTTGCCAACATTTTGGGGTCTTTTGGTTAATCTGTTGCGCTTCGTTTTTATCGGCTATGCTCTAATTTAACTTTGTCAACTTAGGCCACAAAAGGAAGTTGAGTTTATCACAGCAAATACAATTAACGCTCAATTCTTTGATTATTTTGCGCAACTTTTTAAATACATACAAAAACAAAAAGTTCAACAGTTGATTTGTATTCTTGTTTAACTAAAATGAATTTATGTGTGAAGCACAAGGCATTTTTCAAACGAAGGAAAAAATAAAAAGAAATATATTTGAAATCACAATTTCACGCTTTAATCTACATTTTGTATTTGTGGCACTTGTGCAAATATTTACATGCACCGTGCGTCTTTTTTCCTGTTGTGCACATGTTTAAAATGCAAAATGTAAATTTTGTTGAAAAACTCGAGCGCATATTAAAATTGACTTGAATAACCAATATAGCAAGCAGGAATGGTCGAAGTCGGGAATGCTCGACTAGCAGATGCCCCTATATAAGGTTATAATTATATTATAAATTTGAGAACATTTTCACAAAGCCAAAACTAAAATTATGTTTAACTACTAGTCCAATTACTCTAGTTTTGTATTTTTTTTTTATTTTTTTGTCTCTACTGACTTTAGTTGACATTAAATAAATAAATGAAAAGTATATCGGGGTTGAAGGTTTTATCTATACAATTGTGTCTTTTACTACTATCGGATCTTGATTTAAATCGATACTCGTTTAAATGTGACCATTATCGATAAATTGAAACTTATATTCAAAATCTAATACACTCTCAGGTCGATAAGTTTTCGGAACAAGAATAACGCAAAATTGTATAACAACCATTAATTTAAAGCCTGTCTCAAATGGTATGAAATCTTTATTGGGACAACCGTGATTTTTTTTACATTTCTTTTTAGTCTAGTCTAGACATTGCTTTCATGCACAAACGAAGCAATTACGGCACACACATTTTCGAGAGCCCTTGCCACTTGACGAACAAAAGCAAAATATTTTGGCATTCATGCAAATTTTGAAATACACACATACATATGTAGGCAAAATATGTACTTTACGCAAATGTTGACCCCTAGTTTGAGCATTGACTCTGCACAGGTTTTGAGATATTACCATTATTATTTCATATCCCTTGGCCTTAACATGCATCAAGGGATACACCTACAAGTCAGCTAAAAATAGATGAACGTATAAAACATGTGAGTTAAATAAACTGCTGCATACACTCAGAAAAAATTTAGCAGACTTTTGATGAAGGGTAGCTCAACTTTTTATTCAGAAATATTTAAAAAAAAAGGAAGGTTGCGTGTTTTCAAAAATTTGAGTTATTTTTTTTTTTTAAATCCAAGGTCATTTCGAAAATGTTGAAAAATGATGTTTAATTCCCTAACATTTTTAATATCAGGATTTTTATTGCTTATATTATTATTGTACTTTTTATTTTAATAGCTTTTAAAATTCATATAATTTAATTTGAAAAATCTTACAAGCAATCTAATATCATTACTCTTATGTGAATTGAAGAAAGGTTTTCCTTTCTAAAATTAAGAGTTAGTGAGGTTTTTTATAACCAAAAAGTATTTCTAAGAATCAGCAAAACTTTCTAGTTCTTAGCGGGATTTTCTAAAATGAAGGGTGGTATTTTTACCTCATTGTATATATACACGCATAAATCACTGTTCCCAAAACACACACACACACAGAGGTAGAGAGATGTTGTCACACTAATGAGATTTAAATGCGGCAGCTGCGGCACTCGAACATGCGAATTAAGTAACATTTAATTAATTAATTTGCTTGTTATCTGTTGTACGTGAACCAACATGAAAAGGTGCTTTTGCAAAAAAAAACCCATCTACTCCCATTTACCTGTTATAGGGGAGTTGGGCCATTGGTCCCACTGCGGCATATAGTTATCCAATACACGTTCACATATGGCTGTGTTTGATGGGTGTGTTTTTCGGATTGTACGCTGCGACACATGCCTCGTTTTTGGTGTAGACCATAACTCGTCGTTTTTTGTATAGACTATTACTTTAACAATCACATAAATAGCAAAAGCAACAGCAGTAGAAGAAACAGCAGCCACCCTTGATAAAGTAGTAAAAAAATGCTTAAAATTTCAGTTTTTTGCGACTTGAATTCGAATACTGATTTTGTAGCGGCTGCAACTGGCAGCTGCTAGTTGTACAAATGTTATTTATATTTTTAAATTTAAATATTTTTTTAAAGCGTAGCTCAGTACAACTAACAATAAATTTGTAGAAAAGATTGAAAGCCGAAACGAATTTGGTTTCCGATTTTGTTTCAATTAGTTCAATCTTTTTTGACAAAATTCGATGATAACTTTTTAATTGATGGATTTTTAAGATATATAATGACATTTACAAAAGTTTTAAAATATTAATAAGGAATAAGGAATACTGTGATATTAAAATAATAGCAGCTGATTGAGCAAAACATTATCAAAAATCGAACTAATCATCCTATAATAGCTTGCTCTGTTTGTGTTTAATTTATAATGAACAAAGACAAAGACACATTAAGATATATACACCTCAGTAAGAGGATCGACTATAATGATGTTCCATTACGATGATTTGATTCCGAAACGTTATTTTCGAACAAAATAAAATAATTGTTCAGTTTGACAAATTGATTTAAATCCATTGAAAAACAACTATCGATCAATTGACAGCTTTTGTATGCACTTAAAATAAATAAAATACATATTTTAACAATTTGAAAGCCACTTAAGCCAATTAACTTATATGAGCAAGCTGTACACATTACTATATATATATATAAACATATTAATACGCATCTGTATAATCAGCTTTGGCTCGTTAGTAATGTGCGAATGGTAAGAGCTTTAAAATATCCATTACATTTGGATGAGGGCAATTTGAAATCTCGGCTGAGCATCAGGAAGTAATAAAAAAGTTCCATTAAAACGTGAGTCGACACAGTTTGAACCAAGCGGCTTATCTGACAACACACATAAGTATATAATTTCATATAAGTATCTTTTGGCTGACTTACAACCCCGCCCATCCTCCTCGCCATCCTCATGTTTGTTTGTTTGTATAAAGTTGACAGTGTAAACAGTTTAATACTCTTATGGTTGCCGGTCTGAGTGAGTCTAAGTTGCTGTAACCGTAATTTACATTAACTGCCAACACTTGACAAACATTGCAGCGGCAATTCAGAGTCATTAGAGCCATAAGTATGTACACATATATAGACTAGAGGAGTGACTAATCGATAACTAGGCCAGTATCTTTGACGGAGGTGCAGATCAATTGAGTTGTTGATAATTCATGGAGCACTTCACGTTCACCAAACACTCTGCAAATGCACTTCAAATGGCGCGGCTAACTAATCAGCTAAACACTCAACTAAATAACTTATTTTTAAATTAGAAATTTGGCTGAAATCTAGAATGTTTCTCTTACTTATACAAATATTTTGTAAATTTAAGAAAACAATTTTCCTACAATTTGAAGAGTTTGCCCGAAATCGAAAATCTATTATTATGAAAGGCACTTCTGAAAGGTAGGGATTCAAACCATGATTTTTATATTTCTCTCTTTTAAGTGCTTGTATAAGTAAAACATTAAAATGCCGATAGGTAAATAATAATCTGAGCAGTAAAAAGTATGCAACAATGTGTAAAAATGCCCCAATACACACTTAAGAAAACATCATCATGGTAGTTGAATATATTTTATCTACATTTTAGGAAAATCCAGTCCAAATTTGAAATTGTTTTTTAGAAAGCCACATCCTGCAAGCTAAGAAGATTACTTTCTGAATAATAAAACGAGTAACGCTTTGCCTAGAATTAAGGGCAATTTTGTTTTTCTCACTTTATGCAGAAACCACAAATGTTGCCAAGGCCAAACCCAATCCCAAATGTGAACATTCAACACTTTTATTAGGGAAGAACTGCAGCTGCTTTTTAAATGGGCAGCGGAACTCTTCAGCTCAAAGGCAAAAAGATGCTGTTTAAGTTGTTGTTGATTTTTCGGCATTTTTTTGCGAGTGCAAAGTTCACATAAGTAGCTCAGGTGAAAAAAGCTTTTAAAACTTTCCAATTTGACCTTTTGTCAGACAGCGCTACTTTTTGTGGGGCATGCCACACAAAGTGGCAAACAATATACACAACAATGTGAAAAACAAATTGTTATTATATATATATATTTTTTCATTGTGCAAAAACAATCTGGCAAAATATTTTTTTGTTATAATCTTTGGGTTGCACGTAGCAATGCCCAACGGAGCTGTCCTTGATTTAAGCGAAAGATTTTTGATATTTAAGCGATGTAGTCACTCAAGGTCACTTTCTGTGCCACTTCACTTATTGTTATGCTTAATTTATTGTCATATATTTTAAATGGGTTATAATTAAGGCCAGCGAGCTGGACTCTTTGTTATTAACTCCACTTAAGACAAATATGTTTTCCCAGATTTTACAGAGCTCTGCTCAATTATTTAAAAATGTAATTTATTTAATATTTATTAAGGACTTAAGCGCATATTCTTGTGGAGTTCTTCTGGTTCAAATAAGCTTGGAACAAATGAAAAGAGACTTCTCCGAACTAATAAACAATATATATTCTTGATCAGCTTACCTCTTTTAACATTTCAACAGTTTATTATGAATATTAAATATATATAATGTTGCCCCTTTAAAAAAATGAAGAGACAACAATTTTACATATTGCTCATAATCGAGAATGTAAGAAATTGTTGATTGTTGAATCGAACCGTAAGATATTATTTCTTTTTGATTTTGTGACATTTTTAGCATTATTTTTAATGTTCAAAATTGGGGAATGCTTTATGCAGAAACCATTTCTTCTCTATATGCAAACTTGTAAAAGAGGATTGTGGCACTTTAATTAAATTTCGACACTGCTGTCAACTGCAAGGGCTTGTCTGGTTTTACAACCACAAAGCCGGCACGCAGGGAACATTTACTGAGTTTTCACTGTACTTTCGCATTGTGGGTTGTCATGGGTTCAGTTTTGTTGCGGTTAACCAGACGCAGCGTGTGCTAATCCTAATGGCTTTTCAATGTCCGCTCCATGAATGATTAACTCACACAGCTTAGGGGTTGTGGTTAACTGATCTAAATAAGAGTTGAGCTAATGGAGCGAAAGGTATGCATAATGCTATATTCCATATGCCACATGCCTCATGCACCTGAAATATGCTGCAATCTAGCCTAAGGCGCCTCTTAGTTTGCTAATTGCTCTGCCAAAAAAGCTCAGATTTCACTATACAAAATGAGCTAAGATTAAACTGCAGTCAACTAAGAAAATCTAATTAACCACTAGATTGGCCTATTGAGTTTAAATATTACACTCTTGGTTCCGTATTTACACTCCGAAAAAATTCTGATGTTTATAAAGTTGCTGCAGAAATGAAAATCGCTTAAGAACTAGAAACTCCTTTGGGTTTTAGTCATCATTTTCAGATTTCCAAGCAAAATTTAAAAAATTATAAAGGTTTTTTTTATCTTCAGAAATGTTTTTTTTTTACTGTTAAGAGAAATAGATTTAAGAAGTATAAATGAATAATACTTCTAAAATTATTTTCTATTAGAAAGATATACATTTCAACACAATATAAGTAAAACGATTATTTAAAAAGCAAAAACACATCAAATTCGGAAAGAAGTTAAAAAATTCAATGTGGCGACGTCTATGTTAGAGCAAACACTGGAAACATCTTAAGTTTTGGTTGGGGTCAATGGGAAATAATTAAAATAAACTCTATGGAATAAATAGATAAATATGTTGAATGAATTTATAAAAAGTGTTCTATTTATTTCTTTTCTGGCTTGAGGGATTAGTCTTTACGCTTTAGAGACCGCAAAAGGTCGTAAGTCTTAATCTCTGGAAATTATAAATTTGTAATTTGGAAATCTTAAAATACTAATATTTAATAATAATATAAGAAACAGAAAGCTAATATAGGAAAATATGTAGAAACAGCTTAGAAACTAGACTTTTTTATATTAAAAAATAATGTATCTCAGAATAAATAACAAATTAACTTTTTTTCCGACACAAAACATTCTGAATAATAAGTTTAGCTACCATTGTTCTCAAAAGCAAAACTTTTTCTGTAAGTGTAAGGGCAAAAATGTGAAATTGCTTCATTGCAGCTGCAAGTCGTTTATTGAATTATTCAACTGTCAATAAATCTTTTATGTTTGGGTTGAATTACTTCAACTCTCTGTCTCTGCAGTATCATCATCAATGTGGGGTTGAGATTGTAAACCAAAGCTGATGTCATTTGTGGCTAAAAGACATGACAGCCACATTTTGTTGTATGCTACCGAAATTGAAGTCACTCAGTGCTTAAGTAAAAGGGCTGCTCATGTTCATATTTTGCTGACTCAGTTCAAACATGGCTTAAAAGACTAAAAGAAGAGCTCGAACAATAGAAAAAATGCCTGAAAAAAGAGTATTAAAAATATGTGGAAAACGATAGAAATATGATTTATGCACAGATATATGTATCTGTATATATATATATCTATATATATATATATATATATATATATATATATATATATATATATATTTATATAGTTATGCATGATATAAATATAAACCAAATCTGCAAATAAAATGTATTTAAGCATAAAACTCAAGCGAAATTCTTCTTATGTGAAAAATTACAAGCGACGCTGTGATTTGCTTTCTGGCAGACATATATATATTATATGTATATATACATATATATATATATGTATATATATATATATCTAATATATGTAATATAATGTAAATATATGTACAGATGTGTATGTGGAATGCATAGTAATGAGTTATAGTTAGTGTCTTAGCTGCGCGTGGCATGCCTCACATAAACTAGAGCACATTACACACGCACTGATATCAAGTTCTTCTTTTTGTAGTTATTTTCCAGCAAGTCAGGCAATTAATGTCCTTTATACTTGTCATACATACATGGGTCTTAGGCTTAACATTGAACTCTCTCCTACTCCAAGGACTCCATGCTTTGTGCGCAATCCCTTGACCTTTGCCCTATGCAGTAAAGTTGATATATCGCATCAGCTTTTATAATGCTTGCGTACATTCACATTGCTTCGCCGAATTGATTTTCCTTTTTCTTTTTTTAGGTAATCTATCTGTAAAAATCATTAACTGAAAGCTTTTAACAACAACCAAACTCAATTAGCCCATTTTCCGTAAGTCTTAAAAACGCAAAGCACGCTCCAAAGCGAAAAACTGAAAACTGGAAACTGGCAACTTTTAATTCAGGCGTAAAACAATTTATTATTCAATATTAGTTTAGTTGTTTATACTTCAAAGTTTTAATTAGAAAGTTGCCAGCGAAATTACTCATGTTTTATGGCTCATCATCAAGTAGAAATGTTTTACACAAACATTTTGCTGCTTCAAATTGAAAATGTTCATCCTAAAAGTTAAAAGAGCTAAATTTAATATATGCCACTTGTTTATTTACACTCAGAGAAACCAATTGACCTGAATTTTAAAAAGGGCCCCTCATTTTATTATTCAGAAAGTAAATTACTCAAATTGAGATTTGTGGCTTTCTTTAAAGTAGAGTTAGCATTTCGTAATTTCGGGGAGGCCTTTTTTAAATTAAGAAAAAACTTGACTAATTTCCAGTGTGACGTTTTCTATAATTTATTTAATTTAATTAGGTTACTACCCTTCTTATTTTCTCCATGTCGACTGATATTAGTTGACATTAAATAAATAAATAAATAATCTAATAAATTTCATGGTGATTCAAACAACAGATTTAATAATAAGAGTTTATATTTTTCCTTTCTAACAGACATTTCGGATTCCCTATTTTTTTTTCAGTTTTTAGTTGTATGAAAAATGTTTTCCTATGTTTATAAATTAGTTTTAAAAACAAGAAAAGCTTTCTAATTTTTAAAACTCATTTCTAAATTTCACTGCGATTTTTTCACCAAGTGAATGTATAAAATATTGCAGACACGCACACACAGAGACACAATGGGCGTGGCAGTGTAAACAAAAACTGCGGCTAATCAATCAATGCAATCAAGCATAAATTGTCTTAAAACAAAGACCGAGCTAAATATTGTGGTGCCATTGAGAAGAACTGCTGATAGGGCGAGACGGGGCAAGAATAGCGGGCGGAACCGGAAACGTCTTGGGGCATGTGGCATGAGGCATGCTCTATTTGCTGTGTTTGCTATGAGGCGCACACACAATACACAGACACATAGACAGACAATGCCAATGCCACTCAGGCGTGTGCAAATAGACAGGCGACAATCTAACGCCATCAACGTGCTCCAAACGAGGCATCTTTATCGACGACACAAGCTTTGACTTTGACATATACTTGTCACACCACCCCTCCCCCTTCCCTGCCACCACCTAAGTGTACTCACATTTACACTTATGAAATTATGCAGAAATATTATTATTGTGGCCGTGTTTTCTCAAATATTTCACACGCGCAAATTGAATAAGAAATGTCGTTACATTTTTTCATACACACCGAAAATTGCTATTAAATTGCGCCTTCAGGCTGTGACTACAAAAGCTGCTGCCTCAAGCAAAAGGCATACAACATAAACCACTCACAACAAATACTATGTGCTGAAATCACTTTTATGCATATCCATGCCAAAGTATCTGGAATGCAAAGGGATCTGATGAATGTTCCAATGATAAGAGCTGAAATAGTAAATTATGAAGTGTATGTAAAAAAAATAATAAATTTGTATTAATCTAGATGTGAATCCATTTGCTTATTATATGTAAATGAAATTATGTTTATTACAACTCATATCTCTGTTTAAATGCGTCTAATCGGTTTCTCTTTTTGAAAATTAAATTTAGTTTTGTTCTAGAGGTGTATCCATTTTGGTATGCTTTAAATGTAAGAATGTTCTTCATTCGTTCTTTTTTTAATTAAAAATAATTGAATTCTTTATTAGTCTAGGGGTGACATAGTTAACCTAAGCAGAGCTTAGCTTTCGGTGAAGCATGTGCAGCTGCCTCTTCATTCTTTATATCTCTTTGACGTAAATTTGGCAACAAATTAAAAAAAAATTAAATTTAGTATTAATCCAAACGAGAATCCATTTTGGCGTGGCTTTTTATACATAATTCAAATAATTTTTGTCAAACGCTCAAATCTCTATATACGATGTGTACCTTCCTCAAATTTAAGTGCAAAAAATTAAAAAAGTTTACAAGGAACTTTGAAGAGACATAGTAATTAAAAAGACAAATAGACATAATGAAACTTTTCTATTTCTTTAAAGATCGCTCAATTGAATTGTATAGTCATAAAACTGAAGAGATTTCAAACCAGTTTCTCAGTTTCCTCAGTTCAGTTAGAATATTAATATTTATATTTATATAGTAAACGAATATAATCCAGCTTAAACTTAATTAAATACTCGAGCATACAGTGCAAGCAGATTTGTTTGATGGAGTGCAAGTTTCACCTCGTGTCATTGGTGGTCTTATTTCGCCATTAGAACCTCAAATTGCATGGTGCATGCCACAGCTCACACAATCTCTCTCTCTCTCTCTCTCTCTCTCTCTCTCTATCTCTCCCATTCTCTCACTAACTCTCTATCTATATTGCAGCTTTTGGCTGTGCCGCATTTCGAGTGCAGCCTGTCGCATTCACTTGGCCAAATGAGTGTCGCACTGCCCCTTGCCTTATTGTGATGTGGCAGCGAGTCAACTTTGTTGACATTTATGCGCCATCTGGCTGTTGCAAGCGGCCGGGGGTCAGCAGGTTCTGCATTCCTTTGAGCTTTGCCGCTGTCATGCAGGATTAAGCCAGCGTCTCTGATTTATGCTCAAAATGCAAAAAGATGGAGTCTTGAGTACAAAATTGGTAAAGTACTAGTTCAAGCTGCGGCGGTGCACTGCTCCTTTTACTTATACTTGGTGAATGTTTCAATTAATGCACACAACGCCTGCAGCGTCTTTCAATCAAGCCTTTTGCCATATTGATATTTGACTACACCTAAAAACAATTTGCACTTAATTTCTGAAAATCGCCCAGAAAATTAAAAGGATTTACGCTGTGATACCGAAGTAGTCAAAGTATATTAATTTGTGCAATGTCAGTCATGACATCTGTCCATCTGTTCGTCTGTATGAACGCAATTTTTATCGCCACGCTAAGAGATAGGGATTTGATTTTGGAACATATTGCCGTCAAATCTGACAGGTAGGTTACTGGTAGCCGCTTATCAGCTTTTATTACGTAAGGTATCAAAGTATTTCGCAGTCGGTTACGTCCGACTACAACATTCTCTCTTCTTTTTTAATCATTTATAAATATTACAAATAATTTTTCTACAAATCGCCAACACAAATGATGATGATTTATGTTATTAAGAAAAACATTTCTAAGAAATATAAAGGAGAATTATTATTAAAAAAAAAAAAAAAAAACTTTAAAATTTATAGGAATTCAACAACTCTATTAAAGCTGTATTGAAAGATCAAAGAAAATTAAATAGAATAAATTCCATAGAAAAAATAAAATTAAAGTAGAATAAGTTCTGTAAAATAAATTCCATTTACTTTATTTTTTGGGTTAAAGTTTTGTGAAGTTTTCTTAAGATTAAATTCAATAAATTTACCTTCTGAATAGTAAGTTTGGCAAATTTCTAAAATTTAATGCGGTTTATTTTTTCGAGTGAGCCTAGTGCGACCAAAGTTTTGAAATTATTTTGCTCTAACAATTATCTGCCAGTTTCACTGCATAAAGTGCAAATTTGAGCAAAAAACAAATATTAATAGCATTTAAATTGAGCAATTATTGAATTGGACTAATTGAGTTTCAGGATTGAGCTGCAGCAGACGTTCGGATAATTGAATAACTTGTGAATTATTTAAAATAAAATAAATAAAATATAAATAATCATTGCGTATAATCCCCGAGCTATTTCTGAAAATTTCTTAAATTTAAACCCGCAGTCAATTATCTTTAAATTTATTTTATGTCAATCAATTTCCTCTTTCAATTTACCCCCTAAGAATCGCAATTGTTGGCAAAAAAAAAATATAAATCGCAAATATTCATAGTATTTCAATTGTAAAATGTGCCAAAATAAATGCAAATGGCAGCTGGAATAAATATACATGGAGTAAATATGAAAATTGAAATTATTTTTAATACCTACTGCTTGTTCTTTATGTGTATATATGTATATGTATATATATATATATTAATATATTTATATATACATATTTGTATATTTATGTATATATATATATTTACTCCAATTTCGATTTTAAGCAGAAAGTTAAACCAATTATCTTTAAATTCATTGTATGCCAAATAATTTCAGCTTTTAATTTACCAAACAACACTTTGCACCGTTGGCAAAGAGAAAACGCAAATATATATTTCGAATTTCAATGTCAAAATTAAATACAAATGCCAGCTGAGAATGCTGGCTAACAATTGTTAACATTATTGTTTGAAAAGCGTTTAAAAGATTTTTTGAATATTAAAAGCTGACAAGAGAAAATATACAATTACAAGGATGAATCTCATGTTGAGTCCAGTAACAATGCAAAACTACTTGTCTTCATTTTATGATGCCATCTTTTCATTTTGTCTGTTGAAAAGGATGCGCATAAAAGTATGCTACGTTTTTTAATAATGCGAGCTGAAAAGTTCGACAAATGGAAAGGGTTTATTTTTGTCAACACTAGCATTAATACATTATTTTGTTATAACAAAGTTTGTCCAGAAATTAAAATAAACAAATAAAATAAAATATATACAAAATACAATACTGATTATATATTTCAAGTGCCTGCTACACTTTTCGGGTGGATTTACTTTTATCGTCACAAGAAATGATAAATTACTTTGTTATTACCAAACATTTTCCGAACATTCCTTAAAATTTTAAACAAAAAAGAAAATAAATGACGCCACCTATATATCAAGTGCCTCCTTCTTAAACTCAACGCGAAACATTTTTCGAATTTATTCTCGTGCTTTAGATTTTTTTTCACAATTTGTATGCAACAAGTATTGTCTGGGGAAAATACCGAGCAGCTTAAGCCGTGCATATATGCATGTGTGTACGGGTGGAGATTGCTGTGTAGCAGAATGCAAGATTAGTGTTACCGCAGCAGTGGAAAACCGCAAACAAAAATGTCCCTAGACAGGGAAGAAGGGGGAAGTCAGTGGAAGGTGGGGGAAAGACTGGTGATTGCCGCCTGCCACGATGAGCGATGAATGGTGCATGTCAACACCATTGTAGTACATGCCGCATGCAGTATTGACTTTCGCCCACACTATCTCCCCTTTCCTCTTCCCATAGGCGCATCTGTCACATACAGATGGAAACAAAATAAAAGCATCGTATGAAAAAATAATAGCATCATATGAAAAAATAATGTGCTAAAATTGCAAAGCTAAACATCGACAAAAATAATAGCACCAGAAATCATATATTTATTTATAATTTTCATAATTGTGGAAAAAGTGAATTAGTACATTTAAATTCTCTACAAATTTAAATAAGCTGAGAACGGTGAACAAAATTATAGTTTTTTTTTTTCATTCTCAGTTTTTTCTAAGAGTCTTATTAAGCTTCTAAAAACCCATTCATAAATTCTTTAAACATTAACTTCAAAAAGAGCATTTTTGAAAACATCATGGGAGTGGTGCTATGAGTTTGGTCGCAACTTTAACTGATGCTGACAAAAACCAAATGCATAATTCAGTGTGAGTGTGTGTGTAGTGGTGTGTGTGTGTGTGTGTGTGTGTGTATTGTGGCTACGTGACTGTGTTGGCAATGAGTCTGGCTTACCACATTCAAAGCAGCAGCGGCTAAGCGTCGCTGATGGACAAGACCAAAAATGTTTCTATGTTGCAATTTGCCAAATTGAAAGCACGAAAATGTTAGCGCTATTCAAACAGAAGCTAAAAACGCTACAAAAAAGCCGCAAAATTAATTTGCGTCTCCCGTTGCAGTGCAGCAGAGTTGACTGGTTGCCTAGTTGCCAACGCACGCACGTCACTTACACGTAATGGGGCACTTCCGTTGGCAAAATGGCGTCCGCACTTTGCGCCCTAATTCACTAATTTCGAGCTGCACATGCACAACTACAAAGCGCGCATCATTTATGGCTATTTATGGTTGCACACTGTTTTTTGGGGCACGTTTGCAACAGCATCCCCCTTTCTCCATCTGCATTTGCATGCATTCATGCATGCCGCTGTTGCAGTTGTAACTAATGACGTCGTCTGGCGGCAGCTAAGGCAGCAGCAACGTGTTTGCTGCGCATTCTCAATTCAAAATAACGCTCAACTAAAATGATGAAGACCGAAAAACAGGTACACCTCGACTGGGAGATACCCTGCATTAAATATTATTAACTATTGATGATCATTACAATAAATATTTTTGTTTTATTATTATTATTATTTTTATTATAATTTTTATTAATATTATCATTATTATTTTTAGTGTTATTATTATTATTTTTAGGGTGTTAAAAAAAATGTATATGTACTTAAAGTAGGATGATAGCGCTTGCACATAACAATATGCTCATTTATCTTTCGGTGTCCGAGTATTGAGAACATGTTTTTTAATTAAGGAAGATCCGAGCAAAATGCAAACAGGCATTTCGTGTTTTTGTTCGCCTTGTTGCAATTTGCTAGTGTTAAACAGCTTCATTTGCCTATACGCATATTTAAGAAAATGTACGAGTGTGTGTGTGTGTGTGCGTGCATGTATTGACCACAATTATGGCAAATATCTAGAAGACCAATTTGTTTGGCTTTGCTTGTGTTTGCCTGCTTGGCCACATTGAAATGCAACGCTGCTTGCCAATTTCACTGTTGCCCATTTCGTGATTTCCACGTCAAAATTTAATCAGCCTTTTGTTGATTATTATATTGTGCAGTCGTCTTCGCATAATTTAGCGATATTTGTGGCAGCCTTATTGCCAGCTGTCCAGCTTATGCAAATTTATAACGACATTTTGCTTACTGACGGTCAGACAAAATAGAGTAAAGGACGCGTGACTCAAGGTACAGGACACAGGATATATTTTCTGCCAGTGCCTGGGTGCACATTGTCTGCCCATTTCTATTTCAAGTAAGCAAATTTGCAAATTTTTCTGCAACATTAGTTTAACTTCATTCAATTAGAGTTTTCTTGCCGCTAAATCATATGTGCCGCTGTGCAATTTTCAGTTGATTCGCTGCAACAAAAGGCGCTCGACTGGCAAATATAATATTCTACTAATTTTTATGTTTTTAAATTGGAGCGCATTCAATTAAGTTAAGTTTTGAAGTTTGTTTGGTAAATGCGAGTAACTGAAAATTGTCGGAGGAAGCTTTGAACTAATAAAGAAAACCTTAATCTGAATTCTTTATTCCAAGATTCATTTCCTTTGATTTACTTATTTTACTTATTCCATACTTAGATAGATAGATTTTCTGACAAAGTATCTCTTTACCTATAAACAGAGAATTAAGACTATAAAACACAAGAGCTGTTCACTGTAATTTCGAAAGCAACCATTTTAATTGGTTGGTGCAACAATATAATTTTTGTAAATTTCGTGGTGTTTCAGCAATCCATGCCTCTCCGCTGTAGAGCAAAATTTGTTTGTCAAATAGCGCTATTAAGTCTTAATCTTCAGTGTGGGCAGTAAATCTAAGTAACAACAGAGTAGCCAATAAAACTGGGGCGAGAACAAAGCAATTTCACACACTCATGAATGGTAAAGTGAAGCGCGCACACGCACACACACACACACACACACACACGTATATATATACACACAAGAGATGAGAGAGAGAGAGGGAGAGAGAGATAGGAAACAGCCATGCAGAGTTAAAGAATTTATTACCCAATTTGAAATTGCAAACGAGTGCGTGATAAACCTCGAGTTAGTTCGTCTTGTCATAGATACCCTGTGCACTAGGCAATGCGAGTGCATATACACTCAGAAAAGGGCACTGTTTCTCTAAATAAAGGGTTTAGTTTAGCAGGGTATACATTGGCCGAGCAATTGCCTTAACAGTGTACCTCTAACTTTTTGTTTGCACATTGTGCTTGATGCAAAACAACATTGTTTATGACAAGCGGAACGAAAGGCAGCAGGAGGTGGATCGCATGGAAATGCAAGTCAAACATTGTCAGGACACACCGAAACTGCTGAAACTAGTGAAAATAGTGAAGAATCAATGCGATTGACTCATGGGCAAAGGAAGAGGGGAAGTACAGAAAATTGGGGGCTACTGCGACTTTCTCTCCCGAAAGTTATTTACATTTCGAGTGAAGGTAAGTGCAGCAAATGCGCCAAAGCCTTTCTATGTAAAGGCCACAGCCATTTTAATGCATTAGCGGCAACTGTTGCCACCCCAGCACACACACTAACCCTTTTACCCGTTCCGTTTTGCTGCAGCGCAAACCAATTTCATTTGAATATTTTTTGTCTGCTTGAAGTTGTTGTTCGGCGAATTTTCCCTCTGCCATTTGCATTTCAAGTTAGTGCAGCAGTGCTCGTTCTCTCTCTCTCTCTCTCTCTCTCTCTCTTTCATTCTCTCTACTTCTCTCTCTCTTTATCAAACACTCTCTACACGCAAAAAAAATAATCGGCCTGAATTTTGGAAATTTGTTATACTTTTCACCTCTTTATCCAGGAGGTAATCTCATGGTTTTCTCATAGAGTTTTTGTAACTTATATTACTATTAAAAATTAGTATTTTAAGATTTCAAAGCAAAACTCTAGAGAGCAAATATCATTATTATTTTTTTAATTTCGGAAATTATCTCTTCTACTTCTTAGAAAATCATTTCTTAATAATAGAAAATTTTTCTAAACATAAAAGAAATCCAATCATTTTCGATTTGGAGCCATATTTTCTAATTTAAAGAAATATGCTTTATTTTATTTAGAAATCATTTCTCAATTACAAAAAAAACTGAGTAATTCTCAGTGCAATATTTATTTCCCAGCGCAGCAAGTGCCTTTTCGGCAAAAGCAATTTATGGTCATACAATTTTCTTTTTGCTTAATAGAAGAATTTAAATATGTATATGTCAGATTCTCGAAATATGTATTCACTGTAAGCCAACAAATTTATTGCCAACTGCACATTTCATTACGAATTTTCTAACTGCGCATGAAATTCAATTGGTTAAGTAGAAAGCCAAAAAGCCATTGAATTTTGGCTAAGCCACATGAGTGTGATTAGACTTGACAATAATAATAGAAAGTTTAGGGATTAGACAAAACAAAAACGCTTATCTGAGGCACATCAAAAATTATATACACTTGTAGACCGTAGTTAATTTATTGACTTCCAATTTTTTTTGTTTTCAGTTTGATATATTATGTTTTTGTAAGTTTTGAGCATATTTGTATTATATTGGATTTAAATTTTTTATTAGGATATTGTTTTTTACTTTTACAAATCATTTTTTATTTTAAATAAATATATGATTGGCCCTTAACTGTTCTTTCTATGTTGTATATTGATACATATATTGGAATTGTCATGTCAATCAAGCCCAGTGTTTGACTTTACTTCTTCGTAGAAGAAAGAATGGATCTCTCGTTGTAGTTGTAGCAATAGCATAAAGAATGGGAACAGAGCTAGAGAATAGCAGTCTGTGCCCTGCTATATCCAACGCATTCTTATTTTGCTCTTTCGCTAGACGTTGTTTCTCTCAGAGCTGCCACCAGAGCAAAGCTCGTTGACTTGGCTAGTGATGCCAAAATTTGAATACCCTCTCCAATTGAAATGATTTATGTGCATAACATTGCAATTATAGATGTTCGGAGGTATCCATCAATTTCTATATGCATATATGCTACATAAATCATAAAAGCTAAAGTGACTGTAGCTTTGGCCAGGATTATGCATATGCGAGTTGTCGAAATCAAGTACAGATAAATTCGCTGTATAGATATATATTTTTGTTGCATTCAAGTAGCTATACAAACGTTTTTTTTTTCTCTCTTTTTCGTTACAGACTTGGCGCAAGCTTAAATTATACTAGGATAACAGGAAGTAGCAACATATCAAACAGAAGCGTTTGCTGTTAAACGGCTGTCAAGGATTAGGGCAAGTGGTCATTTAAAGCCGCCCATACAATTGAAGCGAACGTGCCTCAACTCACATCTAGGCTCGATAAAACAAACAGCAACAGCAATAGCTACAACTGCTGCAAATGATACACAGGGAATCCAACATGGAGCTGGAGTCAGTCTCATCAATTACCCCTGCCAGTGAACCATTAAAAGCAAAGCCGGAGTAGTTGGAGGCGGACGGAAAGGAACGGACGACAGACAACAAACGAGAGCAACAGGTAGCCAGAAGTTTTGTGAGCAAAGACCACATAAGTGGCCAAATACGTGACTTAATCAGCACAAGCAACCGGAGCAGAAGTGGGAGCAAAAGAAACAGTAGTAGCTAGAACAAGACTAGTAGCAGAAGCAAGAGTAGCAATAAGAGCAGTAGCAGGAGAAGGAACAGAACCTGTAGCTGTAGCTATAACTGTAGCTATAGCACGCAGATTAGCAGCAGACGCAGTAGTGAAAACAGCAGTAGCAGCTGTAGCCGCCGTAGTGACACCAGCAGCAACAGTAGCAGGAGCAGTAACAGTGGCAGGAAAAGGAGTAGTAGCTGTAGCTGCAACTGTAGCTGTAGCAGAAGCCGTAGGAGTTTCAGGAGCAGTTAAAGCTGTAGCAGCAGCAAGAGTAGTAGGAATAGATAAAATACGAGCAGTTCAAATAGGAGTAGCAGCAGTATTTGCCGCAGCAGTAGCAACGTAGCAGCAGCAGCGAAAACAGTGGCAGCAATAAGTTTGCCAGACATTTGCGATGTTTGCAAACATCTCGCGCAACGTTGCTAAAACATATATATAAGTGTACTGAGCGAAAAAAAAGCATGACCGATGTGTCAGCTGTAACAGACGGCGCCGGCGAAACACCAAATACTGAGGCGCCACTTGGGCCGGCGTTCTTAATAACAACGACAACAACAGCAGTCTCAGAAATGTCGTCAACAAAACCACTAACCAATGGTGCCAACAAGACCCCACAAACGGCAACAGTAGCTGCAACAGCAACAGCTGCAACAGCAACAGCTGCAACAGCAACAGCTGCAACAGCAACAGCTGCAACAACAGCAGCAACCACAGTCAATCAAGCCAAATTGGAGCATCACTTGGCGAGCAACAACAATCAACATGCAGTCGCAGAAATTTCGGCACGGGTCTCCTCCACAGAGACAACGCCATCTGCGGCAACCTGCGCTTCGAGTTCCGTGGCAAGTTCCGGTGCCAGTTGCAGCAAGTCTGATGTGGACGAGGTCGCTCGCCTGTTCGAGGAGAAGCCCGAGGCCTTTGAGAAATGGCTAACGGAACGTGCGCCGCCCGAGGCGCTGAGTCGCCTCCACGACTACATTGAGAGCCGCAAGACGTTGCACAAGCGACCCTCTGTCACATCCGATTTGTTTCAACAGTGGATGGCCACGCCCACCCTACAACAGGTAAGTCTCCATCAAATCATATAGCTACTACACTCAAACATATATTATGATATAATTATACCTGAAGCTACTTATTTATCAAAATTTTAAAATCTTAGTTTTCCATGAAACTCATTGAAAGCAAACTAATTTTGAAAAACGCAGTTTAATGCAATCTCAATTAAAGAAAAAACAAAAACAATTGGTTATTCAAATTAATTTGGATTTTTATTGAAATTTTAATGGTAAAAGGTTCGTTGGTTTGCTTTTTTCAACCCGGCGTATTCATCAACCTCCTGTTTCCTCTGCGCCTGTTCCCGATTCCGCTCCGGCGCCTGTTTCGGCCACCGTTGCAACGTCTGGTCCCAGGTCCGTTCCTTCGTCTGTTTCTACCCCCGTTCCCACGTCTGTTTCCGCACCTCCTGCGCAGCCTTCTCCGATACCTTTTATTTCGTCTCCGACATTTTTTGAGCTTTTTTTTCAACTTCTTAATTTTACGTCGCATTTGCAGAAAAGAATCAGTGTTGGGGGTGTCTGTAGGGATTGCTGTTGATTCTGCGTCTGCTGGCACCTCCGTGGTCTCCTCCGTTTCTTCCTCTGTTACGGCTTCTGTTACCGTCTCTGTTGTCGTCTCTGTGGTAGTTGTAACGCAGGTCGGTTCTGCGGCATTTGCCGGATCTGCGCACTCCGTTGGAGTACACTGGGCTGGATCTGCGCATGCCGCATTGCTGCTTTCAATAAGGCAACTGGCCAAAAGGGCCCAGCCAAGGACCACCGTTTGGATTCTCATCGCGATCCCAATGGTTGGGTTTCAATGTCATACTGCCTCTGTGGCAGCACCTTTTATAGCGATTTTAAATTTGCGAATTTTATTTGAGTTTTTTGTCTTAGCATTTAAATTTACACAGCTGAGCCAACAACTGTGGCATGAAAACAATTAAATAATTCACTTTTCTAATACTTCTGATTGAGCAGTAGCACAATGCGAATAATTGAATTCATATTTAACAACCGAGCGCATAGACACTTTATATCGCAAGCGGGCTAATCAACGAGTTGAGTTCGTCGATTGTTAAGTGTAAACAATAAGTTTTTATAGATGCCTGTGAGTTAATCAGAAAAGTTAGCAATTTTCTAAAATAAAAAATCAGAAAATTTCAGTTTTTCAAGTATTTTTAAATGAATAGTATTTTATTGTCACTAATCTAATATTGAAGAAAAATAAATTGCTCGTTTACTCTTTGGCAAGAGCATTGAATAAGCGGCACAGCACTGCAGGCAACTTCTCTCTCACTTTTTATTATTAAATATTTAAGCATCTGTTCTTTAAAATTATTTGGACCAGTTATGCATACAAATGTACTCGTCGAATGAAAAAACCAGCATGCACTTAACTTTGTGCATGTTTTATTTGCAAGCGACAATTGCGTGTCTGCAAATTTCTTGCATTTATTTACATATGTGGAAAGAATACAGACACAGATCCCCCATTCAATATAATGTATACAAAATATACATATATAGTATTATATATATAAAATCATTAGAATGTCCGCATTTATGATATATATATTTGAAATCTATAAAATCGAATATGCTTCCTTTTGTCTGTTCAACATTTTGACGTAATCCGATCTTATTAGGAATAGACACTCTTGATCACTAATCGATTCCGTCTGTTCGTTCATATATATGTTTCTATGTGGAACACATGAAGATATTATTTTATATATTTTGTTTATTGTATTATATAAATTGGTATATTTGTGCTCATTGATAATGAAGTTCATGCGTCTTTCTTCCACCACTGACTGCAACCGAATCAGATATCGATAGTTGCACTGATATCGCTGCTGACTCGATTACCAGCTCTCAATAGTATCGGGACAGTTTGCCAGAATATGCATTTCATTTGTCATTCATTTGTGATAAATTGCGCATTTTGATTGTGTACCCATTTAAAATTAATTTAACTAATGCAACATAAAGTGTATGTGATTACTTTGACTTTTGACAGTAAAACAGTTTTTAGTTTTTTCCGAAGGAACAAATAAGTTTGCTATTAATCAATTGAGAAAAGCATTGGATGTTTAGTTGTCAATATTATTCTGACTTTTATCCCTCAACCAATTGGAGTCACCATTTTTATAACTGTTTGCATAAGCAGACCAATTTAAGAGCTAGAAAATACCAGATATATTTCTTGTAGATTGCTTAAGAAAAATGTAAGTGGTTAACCACAGCGCATTTTCATATAGACCAATCTACTTTATCCGATTAAACAACCACTTCTAAAATAATGGTTGAGTTGTTTTGGATCGTATAAATGTTAGGCAAAGGCCGGCTGCTATAAAACTGACATGGGTTTTTGTTTTCGTGTTGAGAATACAATTCTTAAAAGCATGAATCTAGGCGTGACGATTTAAGCTAAAGTCCGGTAGGTACGGTGACAAAGCTGCCATCTATTTTATTTATTAAATGCCGAGCGATGTTTAAGTTTTGAGTCGTATTACATTATAAATAGGCGTATAATAGTTAAGTGCAAAACTATTTAATAGGCACAAGGAAGCACCTCCGACTCCGGAAAGTGTATATATTCTTGAAAAACATCAAGTGCTGAGGCTGCCCGTCTTATAAGAGCAAATCTATCTCAAAGATAATAAGACCAAGAGACTTCTCATATACCCCGATCAGATCAAGTTAATTTTATTTTATCGCTAATTGTAATTATATTTAATAATTGTCGAATATCGACACATATCGATTAACTGTACCGACCATAATACTACATTTGAGTGTGCAAAACTTTGTATGAATGAATTGGATTGTCCATTATATAACAATTTTGCATTTGCTTTTTACACCCTGAACCCATTAACAATGGGTAAAAATAATGGCTTTGTGCAATCGTATGTAACAGGCAGAATCTAGCATCTCCGACCCCATAAAGTATATATATTCGTGATCAGCCGAGTCGATTTAGCCATGTCCGTCTGTCCGTCCGTCCGTCCGTCCGTCCATCCGTCCGTCTGTATGAACAAGCAGATGTCAGAGACTAAGAGAGCTACAGACTTCAAATTTGGAACATAGGTTCTCGTATATCATGCGTAGATCAAGTCTGCTTTACTTAATCGATAATTGCCTCCGTTTTTCGATTATCAATACATTTAAATTCCTGATAGCAATAAATGCTACAATTTTAAAGGCAGAATCTTCTAATTAATACAAAATGTGCATATGCATGTTGATGATCAACTACCCAAATTTCATCAAGATCGGGTAAGAAAGACCCAAGTTATAATCGAAAATATATTCTCATATTGTGAGAAAGAGATAACATGATAATCGACGCGAGCGTCAATATTTGCCCCGTTTCCCCGTTACGATTGCGTGTAGGATCAGATCGGGCTTGTGAAGAAAAACACGCGGTGCTCGTTTTTTTATTCTTCAGTGCCTGAGCTTGCCATTAGAAATGAGTGCAGTTGCCGACCTGCTTTGGATGCTTTTGGGAGCAAAACTTATTATAGGTATTTTCAAATAGTTTTAAAATATATTTAATAGCTAGCTTCAGGGTAAATCGTAGTCGAGCTCACTGGACTACAGCACTCTTACTTGTTATTTGTAGCATTTTGTTTCAGTATTTAACTTTACGCAGCTGTGTTAGCGTAATTAAGCAACGTAGTTTTGTTAGATCGGGCAACACTATTATCATTAAATCAAATAACATCAAACAATATATATCGAACTATGTATATCAAGACGAAATAGATGCCAGTGAGTTCATAAGTATTCATTCAGAAAGTTTGCAATTATATAACAAAATTGTTAAAGTATCAAAATAATAATAATAATTCGATTACTCATTGTGGAAATTTCATTTTGAGAATTGCATTGCATCTCCAACACACGACAGACGTTTTCCTTAAATATTTAATCAACTGTTCTTTAAAATACTTGGGAACACTTATGTATACAAATATAGTAATCTCCATGAAACGTACATGTTCTACGTCAAAAAACAGCCATTGTTAAACCAACTTTTGTTTATTTACCATGAAAGAGGTTCGTGACATGAATTAATTTGTAAGTCAACCAATATTACGGGTATGTCAAGCATGGCTTTATCAGAGGAGAGGAAAAATTAATGATTCGTACAAATCTCTGCCAGAAAGTATATTTCTAAAAACCAGGGATTTTTTCTTCTTAATTTCAGGTTCGATTTATCTTAAATTAAGGAACAAAAAATGTCTAATTTCCAGCTTATTTTTTCAACAAGCAACTCTGAGGTTAAACATAAGTATTTTAAGTACTTTATCTACACAAACATTTTAAATAGATCATACAAATTCAGACGATCCCGACTAAATTCAATAACTCTTTTAAACACATCCGCTCAATTCCCTTATTAGTCACTGATTGATTTCATGCCTTTTCTTCAAGCAATTATAATAATTTGCTTAACATACTTTTCTTTCAACTTGTACTAACTTACAAAATGCTCGTCGATTCAGCATGCAGTTACTGCATTGCCCCTCACTTAGTTGGTATAATTTTAAAACATTCTCATTTTAGTAAATCACCTATTAAAATTCATTAGAATTTTTTTTTGCTGGTGCAAACGTTGCTGCTTGATTCATTTTTTCGCCAAATAAATTTGTACATATATATATATATATACCTATATATATATATATATATATCTATTCTATATATATATCTATTCCGCTAGTTAACCCAATTCAAACATACAGAGTATTTGAGGTTTGCCCACTATAAACTATTCACATATATATAATTATGCTAATGACGGCATAAGCTTCTCATTCAATATGAGCTGGTATTAATAAAAATTAAAGAGATCACTTTAATTATTATTAAGTAAACAAATACCCAGATGAATATAACACAATCGTAGCTAAATAAAGCTCACTAAATAAATATGAAAAGACATGGTGAATGAATATTACACAATAAGTAAACCCATCAAATGATTATTAGACCGGGTATGCTAAGTATACCTTGCCAATCATCCACTCGTCCTTAGTACATAAGGGGAGACTCAATATCCGTTAAAAATATTCTCATTCTCAGCTCCAAATTTTACGAGCACAGAAACACGCTTTTCTGGTCATTTTGGTTCGGATAACTTGTTAACCAAAATAAGTTTTGAATACAAAAACTCATCTTTCGATCGATTGCTTTTATGGCCGCTGTCTAATGTACTCCTTGCAGCAAAGGGACGGATATGTATCAAGTCATCATCAAGATAGTTTAACATCTGAGTGACCACTTTGCATTTAAGTTTTAGCTAAAACGAATTTTTTGTTGCATGATTTTTAGGATGTATAAACATTCTTGCATATTTAACGGCTGCTAAGAAAACCAAACAGCGTTGAATGGATCTTTGAGTTAAACGGTTAAGACATAGCCGATACTGATACTGATATGTCTATACGTAAGGCCGACATTTTTGGAATGCAGTGTAGAATTTAATTCAAATTATTAGAATGGGCTTTCGCATTAGCTTAGTTTTAACCCCTATTTCTCCTGCCCCTGTTTGCAGATCTGATCCAGTTCCTGCCGTTCGCGTTCCCGTTCCTGTTTCTTCGTCGCCTGTTCTGCAATCTACGTCTTCTTTGAGCTCTTTGGCGAGCAGCCCTCCGGCGAGCAGCCCTCTGGCGAGCAGCCCTCCGGCGAGCAGCCCTCTGACGTCTCCTCAAACGACGCAATCGGCGCCTTAAGCGCCTTATTTGAGTCTGAGCACTGGAGCCGGATCCGCCAGTGCTCGCTGCCGTGGTTGTTTCTCCTGTAGGTGTTTCACTCGCTGCCGTGGTTGTTTCTTCGCCTGCAGGTGTTTCACTCGCTGCCGTGGTTGTTTCTTCGCCTGCAGGTGTTTCACTCGCTGCCGTGGTTGTTTCTCCGGCTGCAGTTGTTTCACTCGCTACCGTGGTTGTGTCTGATGCAGGTGCATCAGTCGCTGGTGGTGTAGCGGGATCTGTTTGACAATCGATGCCGCTAAGGAGGCAAATGGCCAAAAAGGCACAGCCAAGGATCACCGTTTGAATTCTCATCTCGATGCCAATGGTTTGGATTGAATGTCTTACTGTGCTTGCGCCAACACCTTTTATAGCGATTTTGAACTTGCCAACTTCAGTTGTCTTTTTGTCTTAGCATTCAAATTTACGCAGCTGTGCAAACAAACGAGACAGGAAAACAGTTTTCTAATTCTTTTGATAGATCGGCAACACAATAATAATCAAATAGCATTGCCAAATTAAGTGGGTAATAGCACTTCATATCGCAACATGTAACTCTGAAAAGGAATGAATGAGTCGAATTACAATGTAATTTAACACAAAAAGTATGTATATTTTTCATTTACATATTTTCAAGTGTAATTGCGTTAATGCACCTGATCTAAAATGTAAAAAACAGATTGTTCGCTTATAATGTTAATGTTGTATTTTTGGCAAATTATATTTTGACAAGGGCATTGAATAACCGGCACAGCACAGATGACAGTTTCTTCTATTTTTTTGTAAAATATTTAATCAGTTGTTCCTAGTCTGGACCAGTTATGCAAATAAACAAATTTAACCAAGAGCAGGCATGTGTTGTCGTTTTAATACCTTTGTACATATTCGAAGGCTACTGGCAGTGTTGGAAAAAAGCTGTACAACTTTTCTTTTTTTTCGAATTATATTTCATATTGCAAAAAGTTTGAAATATATGAACTCGTATATCATATTATATTGTTATTTTATATTTTCGATAACTCCACCGTTTCAAGAATATCAATACGATACAAATCGATTTCCGATATAATCAGCCGTAAAAATGCATCAAGATCGAATAATAAAAAGTTAGATCTTCCTGAAATTATCTGGCGTCTAGAAATAACACGTAAGAATACGAAATGATTGTAAATATCAGAAAATTAAATATTTTTATACATTCTGAATAATAAAGACTACAAATTTGTTTTTCGTTGCACAATTTGAGGTGTGCACATTTATCTAAAACTATTGTAGCATATTTAAAGGCTGCTAAGTGAACCAAACAGCATTGAATGACCGATAAATTTAAACTGTTAAGCCATAACCAATACTGATACTTCTCCAAGTATAGCCCGACACATAATTCTACATTTCTCAATGAGCTAGGCAAAATGCAATGTAACTAACTGCGAAATACTCTGATCCCATAAGTAATAAAAGCTCATAACAAGTAACGAAGAACAGGGTGTAGCCAAGAATACTGTCCAATTTTGCCTTTCAAATTGCGATAGATATAAGCTAGTAGCGTTTCTCGAAGTTTGGTAACTTTAGCTCTAAAATTACGGGAGACATGAGATTTTGAAAAAATTGGGGGCTGGAGTGGGCGTGGCCAAACAAATTAATGGAGTACGATCTTTACGATCCTACATTCTAATTTTGGTAACTGTAGCTCTTAAATAGCGGGATTTTCCGGATTTTTAAAAAGTGTTACTAACAAAATACCTTTCAGATTTTGTGACTCTATCTTTCAAATTGTGTGAGATATATGGTCTTTTCGAGTTACACTAACAGGTGTAAAGGTGTATCGGTTTAGGGAGGCGGGGTGGGCGTGGCCATCCAATTTCTTATCGGTTTCTTCGGCAAGTTACCAGTAAATTACTTTCAAAATTTGGTGAGTCTAGCTTAGAAATTGTGGAAGATATGCGCATTTCAGATTTCTAGGGCCGAAGTTCCTCGTCCGATCCTTGGAGGAGGTCAACAGCAAGTTACCTTTTCTAAATTGTGGTAGATATGCTTTATATCGCCTTTGACGATAATGGGCGTCAGTGTGGGCTTGGCCATACAAATTTGTTGTCGGTTTTTAAAGGTGGATACTAATAACATAAACTCAAAATTTGTCGGAGAAATTGTGGGAGATATGGGGCTATATCGATTTGCGATTATCGATTTTTATCGATTTGGTTGCCCCCAAGTCGACGAAGCCATCAAATTTTTACACATTGTCTGACGCGGGTGTATGTTCCAAGTTTCGAGTCTCTATCTCTAATACGAAGTTTTATTGAAATCATTTAAATCGGGTTTCGCTCCAGCTTTACTTAATCCCTGTTCCTCTTTCTATTTTTCCTTTTCTGTTGCTGTTACTTCTTCGCCTCATCTGCGCACGTATTCTTGCAGCACGTTGCCTCCTGCGAGCAGCAGGATGCCGTCTCCTCATGCGATGCAACGGACGCCTTAAGCTCCTCACCTGAGTATTGGAACCTAATCCCGAACCTGAGCCCAAACCCGAGTCCGTATCAGTGTTCGGCGCCGATGGTGGTTCTCCTCCTGCAGGTGGATCGCCGTCTGTAGATGATTCTAGCGTTTCACTTGAGAGGCACTTGAAAAGGCACAGAAAAGGATCACCGTTTGGATTCTCATCTCGATGCCAATGGTTCGGATTGAATGTCTTACTGTCTGTGCAACAGCACCTTTGGTAGCGATTTTGTAAGAACTGCTGCATGTACTTTTGTAATTTTCAAATTTACACAGCTGTGAAAAAAACCAGTAGATAAAAATATCGTTCAATTGTTTACCTAAATGCTTATCCAGCTCACTTTCAAGGCTATAAACCAAAATCAATATTTTATTTTTCAGATTGTTGACCGATTGAGAACAGCCTTCCATTTTTTCAAATTACAATTTCCGTATTAGAATTGCTTTTGCTGCATTGCTTGTTGTTTTGAGCTGTTTTCACAGCTTTCGTAAAGCAGCACCGATGATGTTAAATAAAAAATACTCAAGGCCCTAAAACATCAAACATTCAAATTTTAACTGAAACATACTTTTCGTTGCTAGATTTTTGGTTGGCAAACATACTTAAAGGGTTCTAAGTGAACCTAACAGCACTGAATGGCTGAATGACTTAAGATAAAACTGTTAAGCCACAACTGATGTTGATATTGATACTGACAGATCTTTAAGTACAGCCCAACATGTAATTCTATATTTCACAACGAGCCAAGGAAGAAATAAATCCCTAATGATTTTGGAATGCAATATAAAATTTTATTCAAATTATTTCAATGGGGTTTCGCTTCATCTTCGCTTAACCTCTGATGAAGCGCGTTCGAGTACCACGTCCTCCTCCTCCCGCCCTGATTAATCTTCGCCGCAAAATCCGATTTCGTCTTCGTAAAAGGCGTTGCCTCCGGCGCATCATTCTCTGGCGTCTCCTCAAACGACGCAACTGGCGTCTTATGCGCCTCATCTGAGCATTGGAACCCGAACCACCCGCTGCAGGTGGTTCGCTAACTGTTGGTGTAGTGGGCGCTGTTGTTGTAGCGGGCGCTGTTGGAGTAGTGGGCGCTGTTGTTGTAGCGGGCGCTGTTGGTGTAGTGGGCGCTGTTGGTGTAGCGGGCGCTGTTGGTGTAGCGGGCGCTGTTGGAGTAGCTGGCGCTGTTGGTGTAGCGGGCGCTGTTGGTGTAGCGGGCGCTGTTGTTGTAGCGGGCGTTGTTGGTGTAGCGGGCGCTGTTTGACAATCGATGCCGCTAAGGAGGCAAATGGCCAAAAAGGCACAGCCAAGGATCACCGTTTGAATTCTCATCTCGATGCCAATGGTTCGGATTGAATGTCTTACTGTCTGTGCAAAAGCACCTTTTATAGCGATTTTGTAAGAACTGCTGCATGTACTTTTGTAATTTTCAAATTTACACAGCTGTGAAAAAAACCAGTAGATAAAAATATCGTTCCATTTTTTGGAAAAATCATATAAATTCTTAAAACGACTAAAAATCCATTTGTTTACCTAAATGCTTATCCAGCTCACTTTCAAGGCTATAAACCAAAATCAATACTTTATTTTTCAAATTGTCGACCGATTGAGAACAGCCTTCCATTTTTTCAAATCATAATTTCCGTATTAGAATTGCTTTTGCTGCATTGCTTGTTGTTTTGAGCTGTTTTCACAGCTATCGTAAAGCAGCACCGATGATGTTAAATAAAAAATACTCAAGTCCCTAAACATCAAACATTCAAATTTTAACTGAAACATACTTTTCGTTGCTAGATTTTTGGTTGGCAAACATACTTAAAGGGTTCTAAGTGAACCTAACAGCACTGAATGGCTGAATGACTTAAGATAAAACTGTTAAGCCACAACTGAGTTGATATTGATACTGACAGATCTTTAAGTACAGCCCAACATGTAATTCTATATTTCACAACGAGCCAAGGAAGAAATAAATCCCTAATGATTTTGGAATGCAATATAAAATTTTATTCAAATTCTTTCAATGGGGTTTCGCTTCATCTTCGCTTAAACTCTGATGAAGCGCGTTCGAGTACCACGTCCTCCTCCTCCCACCCTGATTAATCTTCGCCGCAAAATTCGATTTCGTCTTCGTAAAAGACGTTGCCTCTGGCGCATCATCCTCTGGCGTCTCCTCAAACGACGCAACTGGCGTCTTATGCGCCTCATCTGAGCATTGGAACCCGAACCACCCGCTGCAGGTGGTTCGCTAACTGTTGGTGTAGTGGGCGCTGTTGTTGTAGCGGGCGCTGTTGGTGTAGTGGGCGCTGTTGTTGTAGCAGGCGCTGTTGGTGTAGTGGGCGCTGTTGGTGTAGCGGGCGCTGTTGGTGTAGCGGGCGCTGTTGGAGTAGCTGGCGCTGTTGGTAGCGGGCGCTGTTGGAGTAGCGGGCGCTGTTGGTGTAGCGGGCGCTGTTGGTGTAGCGGGCGCTGTTTGACAATCGATGCCACTAAGGAGGCAAATGGCCAAAAAGGCACAGCCAAGGATCACCGTTTGAATTCTCATCTCGATGCCAATGGTTCGGATTGAATGTCTTACTGTCTGTGCAAAAGCACCTTTTATAGCAATTTTAAAATTTTCACAGCTATAAAAAAAACCAGTAGATAAAAATATCGTTCCATTTTTTGGAAAAATCATATTAATTCTTAAAACGACTAAAAATCCATTTGTTTACCTAAATGCTTATCCAGCTCACTTTACAAAATCAAAATTTTATTTTTCAGATTGTTGACCGATTGAGAACAGCCTTCCATTTTTTCAAATCATAATTTCCGTATTAGAATTGCTTTTGCTGCATTGCTTGTTGTTTTGAGCTGTTTTCACAGCTATCGTAAAGCAGCACCGATGATGTTAAATAAAAAATACTCAAGTCCCCAACATCAAACATTCTAATTTTAACTGAAACATACTTTTCGTTGCAAGATTTTTGGTTGGCAAACATACTTAAAGGGTTCTAAGTGAACCTAACAGCACTGAATGGCTGAATGACTTAAGATAAAACTGTTAAACCACAACTGATGTTGATATTGATACTGACAGATCTTAAGGAAAACAGCCCAACATGTAATTCTATATTTCACAACGAGCCAATGAAGAAATAAATCCCTAATGATTTTGGAATGCAATATAAAATTTTATTCAAATTCTTTCAATGTGGATTCGCTTCATCTTTGCTTAACCCCTGATGAACCGCACGTTATTCGTGCGCCTGTTATTCGGGATCCTTCGAATACCCCGTCCTCCTCCTCCCGCCCTGATAATTCTTCGTCGCAAATTTCGATTTCGTCTTCGTAAAAGACGTTGCCTCCGGCGCATCAGCCTCTGGCGTCTCCTCAAACGACGCAGCCGGCGTCTTATGCGCCTCATCTGAGCATTGGAACCCGACCACCCGCTGTAGGTGGTTCGCTAACTGTTGGTGTAGTGGGCGCTGTTGTTGTAGCGGGCGCTGTTGGTGTAGTGGGCGCTGTTGTTGTAGCGGGCGCTGTTGGTGTAGCGGGCGCTGTTGGTGTAGCGGGCGCTGTTGGTGTAGCGGGCGCTGTTGGAGTAGCTGGCGCTGTTGGTGTAGCGGGCGCTGTTGGTGTAGCGGGCGCTGTTGGTGTAGCGGGCGCTGTTGGTGTAGCGGGCGCTGTTGGTGTAGCGGGCGCTGTTGGTGTAGTGGGCGCTGTTTGACAATCTATGCCGCTAAGGAGGCAGATGGCCAAAAAGGCACAGCCAAGGATCACCGTTTGAATTCCCATCTCGATGCCAATGGTTTGGATTGAATATCTTACTGTGCTTGCGCCAATACCTTTTATAGCGATTTTGAACTTGCCAACTTCAGTTGTCTTTTTGTCTTAGCATTCAAATTTACACAGCTGTGCCAACAAACGGGACAGAAAACAGTTTTCTAATTCTTTTGATAGATCGGCAACACAATAATAATCAAATAGCATTGCCAAATTAAGTGGGTAATAGCACTTCATATCGCAACATGCAACTCTGAAAAGGAATGAATGAGTCTAACTACAATGTAAATTAACACAAAAAGTATGTATATTTTTCATTAACATATTTTCAAGTGTAATTGCGTGAATGCACCTGATCTAAAATGTAAAAAACAGATTGTTCGTTTATAATGTTGATGTTGTATTTGTGGCAAATTGTATTTTGGCAAGGGCATTGAATAACCGGCACAGCACAGATGACATTTTTTTCTATTTTATTTTTTGTAAAATATTTAATCTGCTGTTCCTAGTGCAAATAAATAAATTCAAATACATTAAAAACACGCCCGTGTTGCTGTTTTAATACCTTTGGACATATCTGATGGGTATTGACACTGTTGGACAAAAGTAGTAATTGCGTTTCTTCACCTTTGAATTTGTGAATATGAATATTTATTTATATTGTTTTTCCCCAATTTTAAACGAATCATTGTATAACAAAAAATAACTGTATTTTATTGTGTTCAGATGCAAAAACGGCCCTTCTTACCTGTTATCCGCTGGTATTACGTTATTGTGTTAAACCGGACAGGAACGACCATATATATTAACTTTTCTACAGAATATTTATTATTAAGGGAAAATAGAACGTTGCAGTCAGGCGTAACCGACTACGAAATACTTTGATACCATAATTTAGTCCAGCAGAAAACATGTAGCAAAGAACACGGTTGGTGTAGTCGAGAAATGCTGTCCAAGATTGCCTCTTAAATTGCGGTGGATATATGTTAGTACCGTTCCTTCGAAGTTTGGTAACCGTATCTCTTAAATTGTGGAAATATGGGATCTTGGCAATTTTGGGGGCGCGAGTGGGCGTGGCTGAAAAATGGTTCATAGTAATCTTCCTACTTTTCAGATTTTGTGACTCTATCTTTCAAATTGTGTGAGATATATGGTCTTTTCGAGTTACACTAACAGATGTATAGCTGTATCGGTTTAGGGAGGCGGAGTGAGCGTGGCCATCCAATTTCTTATCGGTTTCTTCGGCAAGTTACCAGTAAATTACTTTCAAAATTTGGTGAGTCTAGCTTAGAAATTGTGGAAGATATGCGCATTTTAGATTTCTAGGGCCGAAGTTCCTCGTCCGATCCTTGGAGGAGGTCAACAGCAAGTTACCTTCCAAGTTCGTGGTGTGACATACGCCAATCTTTGAATGACATCACCAACCAAATTTTGTTACAAGGTTAAAATTGTGGGAGCTATGACGCTTTATCGAAGTATAAAAATGAATTGGAATCGGCAAAGTAATAAAATTAACATACATTATTTAAAATTCCCAAAATTTAAAATTTGTCAAAACCAATTGATAATACATGCAAAAAACGACCCATGAGAAAATGAATACTACTGGTGATTCCTGGTGATTCTGGTGAATCCTTAGCAATGCTACTCCCAATAATAATATTAAATATTCTTATACTTTTGTTCAATAGTGTCAATACCCGTCAAATATGTACAAAGGCACACAAACAAGGCTTGTTTTTAATGTATGAATTTGAATTGAATTTGTTTATTTGAATATTTTCACTCTGTTTTCACGAACAGCTGCTTAAATAATCCATAAAAAATAGGAGAAACTGTCATCTGTGCTGTGCCGGATATTCAATGCCCTTGCCAAAATATAATTTGCCACAAATACAACATCAACATTATAAACGAACAATCTGTTTTTTACATTTTAGATCAGGTGCATTCACGCAATTACACTTGAAAATATGTTAATGAAAAATATACATACTTTTTGAGTTAAATTACATTGTAGTTAGACTCATTCATTCCTTTTCAGAGTTGCATGTTGCGATATGAAGTGCTATTACCCACTTAATTTGGCAATGCTATTTGATTATTATTGGGTTGCCGATCTATCAAAAGAATTAGAAAACTGTTTTCTGTCCCGTTTGTTGGCACAGCTGTGTAAATTTGAATGCTAAGACAAAAAGACAACTGAAGTTGGCAAGTTCAAAATCGCTATAAAAGGTATTGGCGCAAGCACAGTAAGATATTCAATCCAAACCATTGGCATCGAGATGAGAATTCAAACGGTGATCCTTGGCTGTGCCTTTTTGGCCATCTGCCTCCTTAGCGGCATAGATTGTCAAACAGCGCCCACTACACCAACAGCGCCCGCTACACCAACAGCGCCCGCTACACCAACAGCGCCCGCTACACCAACAGCGCCAGCTACTCCAACAGCGCCCGCTACACCAACAGCGCCCGCTACACCAACAGCGCCCGCTACACCAACAGCGCCCGCTACACCAACAGCGCCAGCTACTCCAACAGCGCCCGCTACACCAACAGCGCCCACTACACCAACAGCGCCCGCTACAACAACAGCGCCCACTACACCAACAGTTAGCGAACCACCTACAGCGGGTGGTTCGGGTTCCAATGCTCAGATGAGGCGCATAAGACGCCGGCTGCGTCGTTTGAGGAGACGCCAGAGGCTGATGCGCCGGAGGCAACGTCTTTTACGAAGACGAAATCGAAATTTGCGACGAAGAATTATCAGGGCGGGAGGAGGAGGACGGGGTATTCGAAGGATCCCGAATAACAGGCGCACGAATAACGTGCTCTTCATCAGGGGTTAAGCGAAGATGAAGCGAAACCCCATTGAAAGAATTTGAATAAAATTTTATATTGCATTCCAAAATCATTGGGGATTTATTTCTTCCTTGGCTCGTTGTGAAATATAGAATTACATGTTGGGCTGTTTTCCTTAAGATCTGTCAGTATCAATATCAACATCATTTGTGGTTTAACAGTTTTATCTTAAGTCATTCAGCCATTCAGTGCTGTTAAGTTTACTTAGAACCATTAAAATATGTTCGGCAACCAAAAATCTTGCAACGAAGCAGCTCAAACATTATCGGCGATCCACCCGGTGCCGGACACTTACACGGGCTAAGGCTTGGGCTCAGGTTCGGGATCGGGTTCCAACGGCAGAGTGCTGCTCGCAGGTAGCAACGTGCTGCAAAAGACGTGCGCAGATGAGTCGAAAAAGGAACAGAAACAAGAACAGGAGCAGCAATATGAATATAATGATGGAAGGTTGAATTTGAAAGGCAAACTTCAACAGTACTTCTTGCCTACACCCAGTTCTTTGCTAGATTTTTGGAATTTTCCCTTTTTATGGTTAGTTTAGGTGCGAAACTCGAATATCGGCAGTCACTTTTAAGCCTCTGAAAAAGTAAGTATTACGTTATATGGATATTCTTTAAATAGGATTATAAAGTATACATATTTATTTAATGATTTAGACACAAAAACAGATTAGTTGCTCGCAAAATTTTCGAATATAAAGGGGAAAAACACTCTCTCCTGGTTTACAAGGATACTGGAATGAGCAACCGGCAAATATCAATTAAATTACGTCGATCGGCAGTGGCAGTGCTTCACTCATGATCGTGATTTGTAGAATTTCAGGATGTGCGAACTCAGAAAATTATATAAACTTGTTGGAAAAAGTTTTTGTGAACGTTATGAAGCATTAAACAGACTCAAATGCCTTACTCCAGCAGGATAATGTGCCAATAAATGTCCGGCGAGCCTGTCGTAGGTTATTTTGGGATACGAATTTTAAACTTTTAGAGTGTCCAGGAAGATCACCCGACCTGAATCCCATAGAAAGCATATGGTCACACCTGTTCCGTCGAGTTTAAGAAGATAATCGACAGTTTGAGACAGTTGTTAAATCGATGTAAAATCTAATTGTTTTTAGTTATAAACAAGTCTGGAGGCTGAATACATTATGAAGTTGTTGTTTTCCAGTAATTTTGCCATATTATATTAATTTTATTAACACTGCAATTTAAACGAATTTCACACCTTAACCTCACTCTAAACAAAATAAACTAAAAGAAATTCTTATGTAGTGCTATGTTACAAATACAATTCCTTTTTTATTTTACATGAATGGGATTATGAAAATATAAAGTGCTTTTAATCGAAGTATATATCCAGTACTAACTATCAACAGAATCGGTTTTAAAAGATCCTAGAGAGTCTGCTATGTTTTCTACATTATACCGCACTTGTTCTTTTGATTTTAACTTTTAGTTTTATCTAAAATACTCTCTTATTAAGGATTACGAAGATAACGAAGATTGACTCAAAAACTCTTCCACACCTGTGCTCCGATTTGAATAAAGCCAAACATACTTAGAAAATCCATCTACCGCAACTAAAATATGGCTGTAGCACAGAAATCCTTTTTTACATCCTAGCCATTTACGCTTATGCACTTTACGCAACTTATGCACTTACGCAACTTTTCGATTGTATCCTGTATTTCGTTAACATATATCTGTCTCGGCTTATGCGCATTAACTACTATTTTGTAATACACTTGTGCCGGTGTATACATCTAACAGTCTTCGCAAGACTTCCTTTCCAAAATTCGACAATGTGCGCCTCTCCGCTCGAGGCATCAGGAGCTTTAGCAAATTGGTCATTGATTAGGTCTTTCATAAAATGCACCCTATTCCCCTATTTTTGCTGGCTAATCCGACACTTCGTTCGCTGTGGTCCGGGCCCCATCTTACGGTAACCCTATTGTGTGTCCCGAGTTGGGCAAGCTAGGATCGTACCTCACGGACTACTTTTGATGTTACTTCGTACCCATTATAGCATATAGCATTTATTGCTGCTTGACTATCAGATAATATGGCTATATTCGTGTTCCGATAGTTGAGCTTCAGGTTAAAATCCGCACATCTCCCTACTGCATACACCTAAGCTTGAAATAAGCTGGTGTGCGTCCCTAGAGATCCATGGAAGTATGTCCGAGAGCACTGCATTGGACACTTATTGGTGATTGTCCGTCGGTGTACCATTTTATGGTGTGTGATTTCATCTAAAGGGCATTCTATTTTGCTACTCATATGAACTATGAAATTTCGCTCAAAAATATAATCAGGTAACATTTCATACTTAGGTAGCATCAGTGGGGGAATTTCATCTGAAAGAAGTTGAATATGTCTCTGGCATAGAATGTGATTGACCCCAACTCCTTCTGCCGATATCCTTTGAGGCGTAGATTTCTGTTGAAGCCTTATGGTATGGTTGAGTTCCGTGTGCTCCATCAAGGCTCCCAAGGCCATTATTGGGCAGATGTGCATTGCTGCTGTCATGCACACGTAGGCCATTCGCTGCAACTTGTGCAGTTGGTGGTCAGGACTGTCACAATACTATCATGCACTAATGCCGTGGCTTGTCTGGATCCCAGTGAGAGTATCGAATTGCTGATAGCTGAGTCCAGGCCGCTCCTCGAGAGGGTAGTGAGGGAGAAGGAGGATCGCATCATGTGATGTGTTGTCAAATACGCCTTCTATATCGAAGGTGTCGCACATTGCTAGTTCCTTATTATCAACTGCACCTGATCTTTATGCATGCTGCGTTGAATGCAACGGATGCTTAAGCAAAGAACTTTTAATTTTGTAGTCCACCAGCAAAGTTTTCAGTAAAAACGATGTTAAGCTTGGGTCGGAAGGACTTCGGGCTGGTGATGTCTTTCTTCCCTGCATTGGGAATGAAGACTTCCCTAACTCTACTCCGTACGATCGGTATATATCCGAGGACTAGGCTGCTTAGTGGTGTTTTCTTAATAGGGAGAGGAGTATTTCCTGATTCATTTGGAAGAAAACGATTTCGATAGTGTCTTCCTGCAGAAGTATCCTATCTGAAAGTGCGTTTCGAAAAGGGGCTCTAGCTTCTGCATATTGTTGCTCGTAAAGGAGTTATCCTTACGCTTCAGTGCTAGATTTGCATCCGATGCTCGTTTTGATGGAGCTATGGAGCCTGACGCCTTCGCCTGTACTAACTATGCTTTCGCAGAAGTTCCTATAGTCATTTCGTTTGGCCATCCTAATCTCCTTATTGCACGAGCTTAGACTTTTCCGGTACTGTTTACATACTCCGTCTAATCTTCTTAGGAGTGGCCACCAGTGGCGTTAGGGTGCTGCGGGTCTCCTCCCTCTTTTTTCGATGCTGTTCAACCATCACATTCCCAGCGCCTCGAAGCTAGAGCTTTCTGTGGCTGCGGCACCAATTTGGTGCTGGAGTAACACTGTGTGGAGGCTGGTCTACCGCACTGGAGGACCTCCTTCCATCTAGGTTTCGCTCCTCTAAATGTCTTGAGAAATTTTCCGCAAACAGATCCTGCGGTACTTTTATGTTTTAATGTTTTTTGAACCTTTTATATCCCACGAGCTATAGAGAAATATTTGTTTAACCGGTCAGAGATCCGCATTACTCTCATTTTCCCGAGCGCACCGTTAGAGACTGACATTGTTTTTAAATTGGGTCCCCAGCCAAGCTGAAGCAGCCATGTTGACTCTCGGCACGGTTCGAGTGACACCTTAGTCCGGCCCGGAGTGAGATTTGGGGATAGGATGGAGTATGAGATGGCAAGTGATGCGAGAATATCCCCGGAGGGATGCTGTGCGATATCCGCAACCCGTCTGGTGGCCTCAGGTCGGCCCCATCCGAACCATCCAACAAATTCCTTAGAACAACAAATGCAGGCTAATAAGCGCAGCTCACATGTAGCACAAGAAGCCAAGCAGCAATTTATGCGAATCAGATGGTGTATGTCTTATTGTTTTATTTATTGTTATTTTTACAACGCTCTTTAAGTGAACACAATTTTATTGATTGTTATTTGCTTGTTGCAGCCGCCATGTATTTAGAAAGACTCCGCGGACTATACACAAAAAAAATATTAGAAATGGGAGATGGGAGATGCATGTGCCGAAAACAACTAATGCGGGCGTTGGTAGTTGCTCTGAGTTAGCAACTCTGCTTCCATCAATTTATCAATGTCACTTTTAAAGGTTGAACAGGTGTTATTTGCATAATGATCGTTTTCACAAAAAATGTTAAGAATAACGAATTATTTTCATACATTTCTCTGTTATCATTATTTGCATGTATGTAAGCTTATACGACTACAGCAGTCTAACTTGATTAAAATCATAATTTCCGTATTAAGTATACAAGCTCCAAAAATTACATTACAAATACACATTTTTAAGATTTAACTAACACCCGTGTCTCGTTGCATAATCTTAGGTGTGTAAATTTAACTGAAAACATTGTAGCATATTAAAAGGCTGCTAAGCGAACCCAACAGCATTCAATGGCCCATAAGCTTACAATGTTAAACCACAACGGATACTGATATTGATACTGGTACCTCTCTAAGTGTAGTCCGACACATAATTCTACATTTCAGTATGAGCCAGAGAAGAAATAAATGCATATTTTTTTTGGAATGCAATATAGAATTTAATTTAAGAATTAATCATTTAATTGGGGTTTCGCTCCAGCTTTGCTTAACCCCTGTTCCTCCTTCACCTACTCCTATTCCTGTTTCTGTTCCTATTTCTGTTCCTGCTCCTGTTTCTGTTCCTGTTCCTTCTTCGCCTCATCTGCGCACGTCTTCTTGCAGCACGTTGCCTCCTGCGAGCAGCCCTCTGCCGTCTCCTCATGCGCTGCAGCTGGCGTCTTAAGCGTCTCACCTAAGCATTGGAACCTGAACCGGAACTCGCACCAGAACAAGAACCCTTACCCGAATCGGTTCCAGCGGCTTCTGTTGTTTCTTCTCCTGCAGGTGGTTCGGCTGCAGGCGGTTTGGCAGATGTTCCTGCCGGTGGTTCGCCAGGCGTTCCTGCAGGTGGCTCGGTAGGTGGTTCGGCAGGTGGTTCGGCAGGCGGTTCGGCTGGTGGTTCGGCTGGCTATTCAGCTTGACAATCGATGCCGCTAAGAAGGCAAATGGCCAAAAAGGCACAGAAAAGGATCACCGTTTGGATTCTCATCTCGATGCCAATGGTTCGGATTGAATGTCTTACTGTCTGTGCAAAAGCACCTTTTATAGCGATTCTAAAATTTTCACAGCTGTGAAAAAAAACCAGTAGATAAAAATATCGTTTAATTGCTTGGAAGAATCATATAAATTTTTAAAACGACTAAAAATCCATTTGTTTACCTAAATGCTTATCCAGCTCACTTTCAATGCTATAAACCAAACCAAAGTCAATATTTTATTTTTCAGATTGTTGACCGATTAAAAACAGCCTTCTATTTTTTCAAACCATAAGTTCCGTATTAGAATTGCTTTTGCTGCATTGCTTGTAGTTTTTAACTGTTTCCACAGCTATCGTAAAGCAGCACCGATGATGTTAAATAAAAAATACTCAAGGCCCAAAAAATTACATCAAACATTCAAGCTTTAACTAAAACCCTCTTTTCTTTTCAAGATTTTTGGTTGGCAAACATACTTAAAGGGTTCTAAGTGAACCTAACAGCACTGAATGGCCGAATGACTTAAGATAAAACTGTTAAGCCACAACTGATGTTGATATTGATACTGACAGATCTTTAAGTACAGCCCAACATGTAATTCTATATTTCACAACGAGCCAAGGAAGAAATAAATCTCTAATGATTTTGGAATGCAATATAAAATTTTATTCAAATTCTTTCAATGGGATTTCGCTTCATCTTCGCTTAACCTCTGATGAAGCGCGTTCGAGTACCACGTCCTCCTCCTCCCGCCCTGATTAATCTTCGCCGCAAAATCCGATTTCGTCTTCGTAAAAGGCGTTGCCTCCGGCGCATCATCCTCTGGCGTCTCCTCAAACGACGCAACTGGCGTCTTATGCGCCTCATCTGAGCATTGGAATCCGAACCACCCGCTGCAGGTGGTTCGCTAACTGTTGGTGTAGTGGGCGCTGTTGTTGTAGCGGGCGCTGTTGGTGTAGTGGGCGCTGTTGTTGTAGCGGGCGCTGTTGGTGTAGTGGGCGCTGTTGGTGTAGCGGGCGCTGTTGGTGTAGCGGGCGCTGTTGGAGTAGCTGGCGCTGTTGGTGTAGCGGGCGCTGTTGGTGTAGCGGGCGCTGTTGTTGTAGCGGGCGTTGTTGGTGTAGCGGGCGCTGTTTGACAATCGATGCCGCTAAGGAGGCAAATGGCCAAAAAGGCACAGCCAAGGATCACCGTTTGAATTCTCATCTCGATGCCAATGGTTCGGATTGAATGTCTTACTGTCTGTGCAAAAGCACCTTTTATAGCGATTTTGTAAGAACTGCTGCATGTACTTTTGTAATTTTCAAATTTACACAGCTGTGAAAAAAACCAGTAGATAAAAATATCGTTCAATTGTTTGGAAGAATCATATAAATTCTTAAAACGACTAAAAATCCATTTGTTTACCTAAATGCTTATCCAGCTCACTTTAAAAAATCAATACTTTATTTTTCAGTTTGTTGACCGATTGAGAACAGCCTTCCATTTTTTCAAATCATAATTTCCGTATTGGATCGTAAAGCAGCACCGATAATGTTAAATAAAAAATACTCAAGGCACAAAAAATTACATCAAACATTCAAGCTTTAACTAAAACACTCTTTTCGTTTCAAGATTTTTGGTTGGCAAACATATTTAAAGTGTTCTAAGTGAACCTAACAGCACTGAATGGCTGAACGTCTTAAGATAAAACTGTTAAGCCACAACTGATACTGATATTGATGGGTTCTCATCTGTCTCTGCAGCAGCACTTTTATAGCAATTTTGGATGAACTGCTGTGCGTGTATCGTTTAATTGCTGAGAAAAATAATATCTATCCTTAAAACAAAAAAAATCCAACTCTTTTCTAACTCCTGCTCGTAAGTGTTATAAATCTTCGACTAAATATACTATCGAATTTGGAATATTCAGTAATCACCCAAACGTGAAACAGATATCACAAGAAAAATATTTGTCTTAAGCGAAACCCGTTTTTTGTGTTAAATATTTGCTTAAAACGAATACGTTTTTCATGAAACGAAAAACTATTATTGGAACTCCAAACAAAAATTGAAATTCATGCATATTTCTTCCGGTATGCAATGTTTGGCCTACCTCAGATAACCGTTTGTTCCAATTTTTAATTGATCTTAGAGAGCAAAATGTATGTTCCAATATTGAAGCATATTTTTTGGCTGCTACCCAACATTAAATGGCTCTGCAACTCAGCTCTGGTTTACAAACGCTGCTAGTGCTGTCAAATATTTTATATTTTTAATGCAGAGCAATATCTGTCAACACAATTTTATTAATTTCTTTGCTTAAAATGAGTTAACAAATTAACAAAATTTATGACTATCAATTATAAAAAGCATAACTAATTTGAATAATTCTTCACATTCAAGTTCGATTCTGAAATATTGACTAAAGAAGACCATAATATGCTAAGAGCAAACACATTAATATATTAATATTCACATGTGTATAAATATAAGTTAAGTGAACAAAACTATCACATATTCTCATATATATCCCACAAAATTCGAAAGCCACAAAATTAAGGGGTATATATTTCTGTTTATTTAATTTTTAATCTAAGGATCACCAGTTGCCAATAGATATTGGTTCTTTGCCACCTGTTGTCAACTGGTAACAAAGTATTTCTTAGTTGGTTATACTCGACCGCACCGCTTTTACCGTTCGTATTAAATTAATCTAAGTTTATTTATATTTTAGATTAAGATTAAGGTTATTGATAAAATGTAATCCAGCAAAATAAAATAGCTTACATCGGAATAAAAGCTTTCGAAACCGCCAAATTTCGCCCGCTTCATTGCCGTGGATAATTTTGGACTAAGCGCATATATCATATTATTTATTGTTAAAATAATAAGTGAAAGCTTATTTTTAAGTTTTAAAAAAGTTTTTAATGTCGTATCAGTTCCTAATAAAATTACTTTGGATATATTCAAACAAATTAAAAATTTGAGATGTGCTTTATTATTTTAATATCAATTAATGTTCCCGATTATTGTAAATGTAGTCCTGTCAGTTTTAACTTATTATTTTTTTTGAACAAACAAATAAGATCTATCCATTCGACTATTGAATGCTGATCAAGACGAGAAATCTCTCAGAATCGAGGTGTGCTCAAGTCTTACTGAGAAGTCTCGTTAGCCCAAACTAATTTCAGATTGAACTATTTACTAACTACATGGAGCCAATAAATTTTTATTTAATTTCAAAAAACATTGTTTACTTTAATTTATAATAAAAGTATCTGCTATGAGTTCCATCTATAGACAATGTTTATGTTTTGTTTTTTGTTTTTATTTTGTTTTTGTTTTTCTTATTTTGGATCGGAAATGTCAAATTGGAAATGTTGAAATTTGTTAAGCGCTTATTTAATTTTAAAATAAAGTTTCAAAGCTAAAATGACGTCAATCTAAAGGCAAGCCTTAGTTTTCTCACAGCTGTATATATATGATTATTTATACACTATTAAAGCAAGATAAAACGTAGCAGTCGGAAGTAACCGACTACGAAATACTTTTTTACTATAACTTAGTCCTGCAAAAAACAGGTAGCAAAAAACACGGTGGGTGTAGCCAAGAAATGGTGTCCAAGATTGCCTTTGAAATTACGGTAGATATAAGTTAGTAACGTTCCTTCGAAGTTTGGTAACTGTATCTCCAAAATTGCGGAGATATGGGATTTTGGAAAATTTTGGGAGCGTGAGTGGGCGTGGCCGAAAAAATTATTCGAGAAGGCTTTTAGCAATCTGCCTTCGGTATTTGGAGCGGTGGTAGGCGTGGTCCAAAAAGGTTTTTTCCCTTTAGGGGAGTTATCAGTAACATACTTTTAAAATTTGGTGACCCTAGCTTTCAAATTGTGGAAGATATGAGCAATTCAGTTTTGTAGGGTCGAAGTTTCTGGGGGCGACGGGTGTGGGTATGGACGTGGTCTGAAAATGTATATGCGGATCCTTGGAGATTACCAGCAAGTCCCTACATCTAAGGTATCAAAGTATAAAAAGTGATCGATAATAAAAACTCCATATAAAAAAAAACGGTCTCGAAATATTTTGCTGCGGAACCTCGTCAGTGAATTTAGTGACCGCAAAACTAAAATCTGCAATGGCAAAGGCATCGAATTGCAAATGGTAAATAATGAATAAAAAATAATTCAAATATTTTAGAAAAAGGGTGCTTATCAACGCCGTAAAGGCGAGAAAATTAATTAAGACCCCTTTTGGTTTAAAAAATAACAAAAATAGATGGCAGCACTGCCAATGTATGTTCAAATATTGTAGTATATTTATCGGTTGCTCATTTAACTTTTGAACCATATACATATTGACGTACATCAATTGAATGGGGTTTCGCTTTATATTTGCTTAGCCTCTCCTTCTCCTGTTCCCATTAGCAGGCCTTCTCCTGTTCATGTTCCTGTTCCTGTTCCTGTTCCTGTTCCTGTTCCTTCTTCGCCTCATCTGCGCACGTCTTCTTGCAGCACGTTGCCTCCTGCGAGCAGCCCTCTGCCGTCTCCTCATGCGCCGCAGCTGGCGTCTTAAGCGTCTCACCTGAGCATTGGAACCCGAACCGCCGTTGTTCGCTGCCGTTGTTGCTTCGCCTTCTCCTGTTGGGTTGCTTGGGGTGCTTGGGGTGCTTGGGTTGCTTGGGGTGCTTGGGGTGCTTGGGTTGCTTGGGTTGCTTGGGTTGCCTGTGTTGTCATCAGGGTTGCCTGTGTTGTCATCAGGGTTGCCTGTGTTGTCATCAGGATTGGCTGTGTTGTCATCAGGGTTGGCTGTGTTGTCATCAGGGTTGGCTGTGTTGTCATCAGGGTTGGATGTGTTGTCATCAGGGTTGGCTGTGTTGTCATCAGGGTTGGCTGTGTTGTCATCAGGGTTGGCTGTGTTGTCATCAGGGATGGCTGTGTTGTCATCAGGGATTGCTGAGCAAGATTCTTCCCCAGCATTGACCTGATCAGCGCACTCATCTGCAGTACACTGGTTTGGAATGTCGCATTCCGCATTACTGCTTCCAATAATGCAAATGGCCAAAAAGGCACAGCCAAGGATCATCATTTGGATTCTCATCTTGCTGCCAATGATTTGGATTGAATGTCTTACTATGGCTGGGTCTGCACATTTTATAGAAAATTTTTTAACCATCTGCTGTTACTTTTACTGTTTTCTCCTTTCTTTTCTTATTGTTATTTAATCATATTTATACAGGTGTGCGAAAATTAAGGCTTGCATATAGATTGACGTCTTTTGAACTTTACAACTACGTCAAACACTCAAAAAACAGAAAAAAAAAACAGAATATTCCAAAGCACAAGTTTTCATTAGTACACGTTCTATTGGCTCTTATTGGCTTCATGCTTAGTATTTCAATTTGAAACAAATTATTGTATTTTTCTGCCATCTGTTTACTGTTCGCTTTTCAACGAATGAGGTCTTAAGTGCGTTGCTTTTAAAACAATAGATTTAAAGACACGTACGTATTGACTTAACAAAGTTAGTTTTAAACCTTTGATAGAAATAAGAAGGGGCTTGAGTTCGTTAATATGTTTTTCGTCGTTATTCTCACGCAATTACCTTGACTCAAGCAAGTGTCGCATGCAAATGGGTAAAAGGTCCACAAAGTTCGATATAGTCAAATCCGTATGTCCTGTCTGTCTGTGTGTGAAATGTAAGTTCTCGTATGCAGTGCGCAAATCAAGTGTGCTTAATTTAATTGATAACTGCCCCCCTCTTTCGCGATTATCGATATATGTATATCGGTTCGCAGTTATCAAGGCAGTGGCGTTTAATTTATATTCATAAATTATTGATTACACTGTTCAAATTTGATTATCATCAGATCAGATCCAATTTAAAGTCTAAAACCTTTTCTCATATTGAACTATTTAGTATCAACAGCCGAAAGTATTTTGCTTTATGTACTAAATTTGAGTGCGACTTTTTAATGGGTATATTTGGAAATAAAACTAAAATATATTTAACAGCTAGCCATATCAATGTCGATCCCACTTGACTACAGTTGATTAATAAAGTTTACTTAAATACTTAAGGAAACGCGATAATCGAATTGGTTTTGCCTGGGAACTACTCGGAACCGGATCTGATCTAGTCTGCTCGAACTTGTCCCGAATACACTTGAGTCCTTCAGTTAGAAGACTCAGCAGTTACTGTTAAACTGTTGAAAAAAATCTGCTTCATATCCTAAACTTACCTGTGCTGCCTCACCAATTTGTTTAAGTGCATTTTGCATAATGCAAGCAGCTGTTATTGTTGATGCTGATATTGACGTCGTCTTAGTGGCTAGCTTAAATGGAGCTCTCGGCCACCATTCCATTAGAGTTGCAACGTGTGGATGCCTTTTCACTTGCAGTTGAGAAATAACCTATCGCTTAGCTTTGTGTTTTGTGCTGAATTTTTTTATTTGATTTTATTATCTGCAAAAGCTTTTAAAGGTTTTTCAAGTATTTTCGAATTTAGTTTTTGTTTCTTTTTTTTTTCCTGCCATGGTTAAAAAGTTCACAGCTACTCGTTTTGCGTTGATTATTTGAAAGGGTACTTTAAAGTGAAAAAGTAGAGATACGCAATTTTGTTTGCCATTTCCATACTTCTCTAATTCTCTCCGTTTCACTTTATACCTTCTCTCTCCGTCTGCTTTTTTTTTGTTTTTTTTTTTTTGCCATCTATGCATTAACGACTGAAACAATGGATTAGTTATCCTACAATGTTGTTACTGCTATTAAAGAGGCTTTACTTATCTTCTGGCGATAGTTAAAAATCTTAAATTAATTCTAAATCCTTGTTGAAAATCAATTGAGTAATATCAATATTGTCAGAGTATTTAGTGCTTCAGTACTGTTCTTCTGTTACTTATTTCATTTTTATTTATTGTTTTGCTTGATGTTTAAATTAAATTAGCTTATTCATCTTATAATGCTGCTTAATATTGCTTACGTTTACAAAATGAAATTGCTATGCTAAAATTATAAGCAGAATACAAATAAAACAAGCCTGGAAATTGCTTGACATTTGCCTGGATTAAATGTTGAATTGAATTTCAATATGAAAACAAAGAAAAACCTTAAACATGTACAATCTATTTATTTTTAAAAATAGTTATCGATATTTTGTGCACGACACTTAACTTTGTTTGTGTAAATTACAAGGCCAAAAGGCAAAACCAATAACAACTACAACAGCTAAAAACAATAACAAATTGCCTTCATTTTGCGGAATTGTGCCACAACATGGTTATTGTTGAAGGGACAAGGAGAGACAGAGAGTGGGTCAGCTAGTGAGAGAGAGAGAGGGAGATAGAGATAGGCAGAGGCAGTGGTAAAGTCTAAAACGAAGCTCAAGTCCTGCTCGTGAATATTTGCGCAGCACGCAATCCGTAGATACACATATATATACAAATATATGATAAATATATACATATATATCCGGGCCGTGGCTGCCTCGTTATAATTGGACCCACGCACGCAGCCTGAAGGCATTTTGTATTCAATTATCACACTCAAAAAAAAAAACGCCCTGAAATTTAGAAAGTCGCACTGAAAGTTGATTAAATTAATTATAAGGAACTGCATATCTTAAAAGTAGAAATGCGTACCTTATTTCTTAAAAAAAATCGTTTCAGAATATATTAAAGAAATTTGCTCAGTTGAGCTTTAGACGAATCGAATTTCCAAAATATCGTTTTTTTTTCAGTTTAAGTTATATGGATTTTATAAATCAAATAACACTAATATTTAATTACATATATAAAACTACAAGAACTGTAATGTAAGAATTCTCTAGGTTTATATAATGGCTATACTCAACAAAATACAACTTCCTAAAAATTACAAATATATTTCAGTACATTTTAGAAATATGCACCCTGAAATTAAGAAAATGAAAATTGTAGGTTTTACAAATGTACTTGCCGAATTTCTAAAATTCCAAGCGATTGTGTGTTTTTGTTTTTTTTTTTTTTGAGTGCATTTTGGCTGAGGCAGTTGCTAAAAGAGACTGCTAATGGTCACCTTTGAACGGGGCGGACTCAGTCTTATTTGGAATTGGAGCGCAGGCCACATGACAAGTCGCATGGGTTAAATTGTGGTGGTCAGTGGAATCGGAATTGTCGGGAAAAACACGTATGTGTATGCAACAACATATAGATTAATACAATTATTAATAATGTATGTGAGCGAGTGTATTTTTGATTTATTTTATTTATTCGGAGACGCCTCTAATAACGGCAGCTTATCATTCTATTAATACCAATGCTGACTGGCAGAGCAATTACAGCAGTTAATTAAATTCGGCCATCGCAGAATTCAATTATTTTCTAAGGGCTTGCACTGGCTTCGTCCTGTATACAATTTAAGCTGTTTTCAGTTATTTTTATGGGTATTGGTATTTTTCAGAAGTCACCGCGCCGACTGTCCAATTCATCGGTGCAGGCACTGCCAGAGGGTCGACGGCATTTAATGGATTTGGATGAGGGTGATCTGTTCATGGAGCTGATACGGGATGTGGCCAATGAGCTGGACATCGATGTGCTCTGCCACAAGATATTGGTCAACGTTGGCCTGCTAACCCATGCGGATCGCGGTTCTCTCTTCCTTGCCAAGGGCACGTCCAACAACAAGTATCTGGTGGCCAAACTGTTTGACGTCACACAAAAGACAGGTGAGAAATTAAAAAGCGCAGTCCTCTTTTTCCTTTCTGAATTTCGATTGGCATTGGCACTCTAGTTTAATTAACACAATAAAGGAAACAAATCCAATCAACTAACAATTGAATGCTGAATGCTAAAGTTCACTTTTGAGCTATGTTTTCATTTGACTGGGGCTAGCAATATTTGCTTTTAATCAACAATATATTTCAAAATAATCAATGTGCTAAATTTTTTATTTAGCGACTCTTTTGATATCAGTTAGTAAACAATAAATTCAGATAAAAGACATTGTCACTCTTTCATCACTACACTTACGGTACAATTTTTGAATTTGGACGAACTGAGCCAAGATTCTTGAGTTTAAATAACATTTGGAAATCACACTAAACCATATACATGGACTATCTTCTAATTTGTCTATGTCTAGAAATAGAGGCTCTTACTCGTATCTAAGTCAATAATGTAATGTAAAGTACGAAATTTCAGGTTTTTCTTTTTAAATAAATAATAATAAAGTCACAACATTTTCAATCTCTCCTTTTCGCCATATCATACCTGATAGTGTTGTTGAATTATTAAGAAACTTACCTAAGATTGATTGCTTGAGTTGAAATAATTCTTCAAAATGATATTATACTAAAATTTAAAATAGTTTTTTTCAAAACACATTCAACCGTGCACAATTACTATTTTTAACTGAATGTTAGGAATAAATAACTAAGAAATTAATTCAATGAAATGACTATTCCAACCTGTTTAAAATGCAACGATTAATACTTATGTATTAATACATCAATTAATATCCTAGCTATGGTCAAACATTTTGCATTGTATTCTTCTAATTTAAGTTACTCTCAATTCTTCAACAAGCGTTGATTTGAAACTGAGTTTTACTCTTAATTTTTCCAAGTTATTTTACAACACAGCCAATACCTACATTAAATTTTTAAAAAACTCACTTCTTTATTAAAAACTCAGAATAATATTGTATAACAAAATAATTTATTTTAACGTTTAGTTACATTTACATATTAGGGGAAGGTGCCAATGAAATTCTCGGCTCGTTAACCCAGACAAAATGACACTCATTCAAAATGAATTGAAAAAAAAAGTTTATTGTGACGTTTAGCTAAATTTAGATATTCCCACTTATTGGCTTAGGCGATTAAAAAGTTTGTAAAATAAATTTTAAAAAATGAGAAATGTGGTAAAAAAAATTTGCAATTAATATTTTTTTTGTGATTCTAGACTTTATTTGATTGCAAATATGCGTCAGGCGCAAGTGCCAATAAAATTCTCGACGCGTTAACCCACACAAATTGGCGCTCATTAGCGGCTCGGGCAGCCACTTGGTACATTTTGGCGCACGGATCGGGGAACGCATTAGCAAATTAAGCTGAAACGGAAGCGTGCATTAAAAGTTTCTTTGGCCATAAAACCCAAAAGGTTGTTATCGAATGAAAAATAGATGCTGGCTAAAGCGTGTTCAAGCAAGCACACACACACAGAGATATTTATACTTATATATAAATATATATTATATATAATGAATCTCAGTGTGTGTGTTTCGTGCGTTAAATCCGCCTTTTCCGCTACATAATTCAGTTGGCAAAATTTACTTGTTGTTGTTGGTGGTGGGTAAAGACAGAACAAAAAGTAAAGATTAGAGCCTAGAGCATAAGCAAGGTTTACTTACTACGCACACACGAACACTCGTACACACACCCAAACACACACACATGTAGATTCATTTACACACATATACACATGAATTGGCGATGCAAATTCATCGACTCCATTTGCCTTTTAGCCTCGATTTTGAACTTATATTTATTATATATTTTTTCTGGCTATTTGGGTATCTTACGTGTGGCAGACTGTCAATAAATTAAATATTTATTTAATGATTTATGCGGTCTCTTTGCAGCACTCAAGGATGCGGTGACTCGTGCACGAGCCGAGGAGATAATCATACCGTTTGGCATTGGCATCGCCGGCATGGTTGCCCAGACAAAGGAGATGATTAACATCAAGGAAGCGTACCAGGATGTGCGCTTCAATTGTGAAATCGATCAGAAGACGGGCTACAAAACGAATGCCATACTCTGCATGCCCATTTGCAATTACGAGGGCGATATCATTGGAGTCGCACAAATCATCAATAAGACTAATGGTAAATCGGAAACAACACTAACAATACTACTCAAAGCAAGAGAGAGCGTTGCAGGCGGGCGTAACCGACTATTGTACTTTGATACAATAAGTTAGTCTAGCAGATATTACGTAGCAACGAAAATGATGGGTGTAGCCAAGGAATACTGTCCAAGCTTGCCTTTCAAATTGAGATAGATATAAGCTAGTAGCGTTTCTTCAAAATTTGGTAACTGTAGCTATTAAATTACGGGAGATATAGGTTTTTATTGTGTTTAAGGCGAGAGTGGGCATGGTTCAAAATTTTGGAAGGTTGCTACTAGCAATATACATTTAAGATTTGGTGACTTTAGCTTTCAAATTGTATGAGATATATGGTCTTTCGATGTACACTAACAGATGTATAGGTTTAGAGAGGCAGAGTGGGCGTGGCCATCCAATTTCTTATCGATCTCTTAGAAGAGTTACGAGTAACATACTTTTAAAATTTGGTGACTCTTGCTTACAAATTGTGAAAGATATGCGAATTTAAGGTTAATAGGGGTACGCGGGCACCAATGTATGCTCCAAATTTCAAGTTCCTATATTCAAGGGTATCAGACAGACGGACTGACATACGGTCAGATAGATGGACAGACAGCATGTCAGACTTTGCCCAAAAGCAATATACTATGACAACTTCAGTATCAAAGTATAAAAATAATCCAAATTCGAAATGAACTCACTTATGAATGTATGTTATTTCGTTTAGGTTGCATGGAGTTCGATGAGCACGATGTGGAAATCTTTCGCAGATATTTGACATTCTGTGGCATTGGCATACAGAATGCACAGCTCTTTGAAATGTCCGTCCAAGAATATAGACGCAATCAAATTCTTTTGAATCTGGCGCGCAGCATTTTCGAGGAGCAAAACAATCTCGAGTGTCTCGTCACCAAAATCATGACAGAGGCACGCGAGCTGCTCAAATGTGAACGCTGCTCGGTATTCCTTGTGGATCTCGACTGCTGTGAGGAGGTGAGTTAAAATTTTCAAATTTTAATGCCTACACTCAGAAAAAACTGACGAACAGAACTTTAAAACAAGAATCCTACTTTTTGTTTCATGCGTGTCTTACCTATTATTCACAAAGTAAATTTCTAAAAATTAAGAATTTTGCTTTCTAAAAACCAGGGTTGTCATTTCTTAATTTAAGATTGGACTTTTCTAAAACTTCGAGAAAATATATTAAATTGCAGGATATGGATTTGTATGTACTGTAGAAGCATTCTTACATTCAAGTTTTTATTATTTAAATTAATATTATTAAGCATTAGCGTATTGCATAGTTTATTAAACTCATCTAAATTAATTTGACCAACTGCACTAGCTCTAATATGAAAGCCGTAAACTTTTATAATAATAATAATATTTACAACAGTGGTTGTTGTATCTACACATTGTTCAGTTATTTGCCAAAATGAATGTCTTTGTATTTTGATTTGCTTGTCCGCCCCATTCTTAGGGAAGCGGTCGTTTTCTTGTCAGTTTCATTCAAATTAAATTGGCTTTAAATGCAAACGCGACCATTTTGTCTGTTTGACAACTTGAAGTGAACACAACCCAAGGAAATTGAAATGGAGCAATTTACATCATTTTTTTTTTTTTTTAGTAACAAAGTAATTCCCATTTAGCTACTAAGCAACGTGCTTCATTTTCCCCATTTTTTGTTTCATTTTTCTCACAAAATATAATGCAAAAAGAACGGGTAATCAAGTACATTTCTCTGGCCTCCTTTTCACTTAGTTAATGTGTGCCTAGCGTGTGTTTGTTGCTGCCAAATAAGCCACGAGTCAACACAAAACAATTATGCAAGCGAACACCTTTGGAATACACGCGGACAATTAAATTGTAAACAGTTTTAAATTCTTTTCACACACAACTCTCTTGGCGACATTTATAATGCGGTGGTTTTTAAAAGATTCACAAGTTAAACAAATAAATGGTTTTTTTTTTAAATAATTGAATGGCATTTTTTAGCGATTAATATTTGTTGCTCAACAATAGTGTGTTATTTTGTACAATAACAAAATTCTTCAAAAACAACAAAAGGAACTAAAAAAAAGTAGTTTTTTCCTTACCATATAATATAATACATTGAAAGAATTCTTCGAAAAAAGTGAAATCAAAACAAATTAGTTTGTTTACTTTATTCGTATAAAATATTGTTTGGTAATAGAATTCTTTAAGAAAAGTCATCAATTGAAACAAGTTTACTTTTTTTTACTTACATTTTATAATATAGTACAATAACATAATTGTAAAGTTAACATATCAATCCATACCAATCATTCATACCAATAAACCTGCTCCATTGTTTTATTTTTATTTCATTCTTCCCATAATATTATAAATGGGTAATCGTCAGGCACATTTCTATGGCCTCCTATTCACTTATTTAATGTGTGTTTAGCGTGTGTTTGTGGCTGTTAAATAAACCACCAGCTCAATACAATACAAAACAATTGTGCCCATGAAAATTTGAAAAAAAAAACACGTGAGTAAGCATTTAAACTGTGAACAGTTTAGATTTGCACGCATTTCTAATGGCAAAGTACTCATAAAGTCCACAGACGCTAACTGTTAAGAACCATTGAAATCCAGTTAAATAATTAATTGATTCAATTTAGAAATTGGTTCAATTCAGAAATTGTATGGCACTCTTTGGTATAATACCTTTTTTTCTTGGTCAACAATTGTGTGTTTTGCTCTATACATTTGAGTTGTTTACCTTATATCTATATATATATCTATATCTATAAAATTTATCAAACGAAAAAAATTAATTTTTTACTTTATAAAAATAAAAATTAATTAATTAATTTGGCAATAGAATTCAATGAAAAAATCAGAAAAAAAACATATAAAACCATTATTTAAATAAAATTAAATTTATCTCAATATCTATTTAATTGATGCAACAATTGAGTTCCGTAAATTAAACCTGCACATTAAACACATTTTTTAGCGTGAACAACTTAATTCCCAACTGAAACATTTTATCAAGTTAATACGAGCCATTAATCACACTGTATTTTTAATTTACTGAAGTGAAAGTGAAGCATACAAGTTTTGTTGTATGCACTTATTATTTTCATATAATTTTTAATAAATTGCATTGAAAAATGGTTGTGCGCATATGAAATATTAAACTGGGTCACGAGTGTAAATTATGCTAATATTTTTTTATTAATTGCAATGCAATCAATATGCGGCATTACATTTATTTCATTTTAATATGTATTAATATATATATATATATATTTTTTTTTTTGGTTCAGCTAAATTAAGTGCTGATTGCTGTTGATAATTTATTCATTGCTCTTCGATTACCGTTCAAATTGCCAATTATCTGTTGTGCGATAATGGAAATATATATGCTCTACACATATTTGTATATATATATTTATATATATATATGGCCACTTCAGGCTGCCAACTGTTGAAAATAAATATACCAAGTCATGTGCAGCATTTATCCATTTAATTATGTGCAGGAAAAGCAACAAAAAAAGATTATAAGAGACTCCAACGGCAGCCAGGGCAATTTATCAGCAACGCCACCGTTGCAGCTGCTCGGGGAGCTCTTGATGCCACATTTGCGGCAACCACTTAATGTTCGTGTACTTTGCATTTTTGCCATTTTCCAGAGCCATTTGGAGAAGATAATCGAGAAGCCCCATCAGCAGGAGCAGCGCACCATGCGCGCCATTAAAGGCGGCGATAGTTTCGAGGAGCAGGTAAATACATAAATGCATTGAAATTTGAGTTTTAAATATTTAAAAATTTAATTTTTCTGTAATCGCTCAGCAAAAGATGCGAAATCGTTTCACCGTCCTCTTCGAGCTGGGCGGAGAATATCAGGCGGCGAATGTCTCCCGGCCCTCGATCAATGAACTGAGCCACTCAACACTGGCGCAGATCGCCCAATTTGTGTCCACCACCGGACAGACGGTGAACATCTGCGATGTCCACGAGTGGGTGAGGGATCACAATCAGATACGAGATAGCGAAATCGATAGCACCCATGCCATACTCTGTATGCCGATTGTGAATGCCCAGAAGACGGTGATTGGCGTAGCTCAGCTAATCAACAAGGTGCGTAAAAAATACAAGTCAGAGAACATGTTGCAGTCGGGAGTAATTGACTGCGAAATACCCTTAAACCAACAAACAATACTAGCTGATAACAGCTTCAGCAAATATATATTTTTTAACCGATTTTTAAGAGAGGATTTTAGAAATCGACATTTGAGGATTGTTTTGCTGATTTAAGTTTGTAGTTTAATGTTTGTATCGACTTATAGACTACCGACAATAATATGCACCGATCTTTGAAGTACATCGGCAACAACAATTTCTTAACAATATATAAATAAATAAATAGTAGCTAATTTCATGTTGAACGCAGGCGAACGGATTACCCTTCTCCGAATCGGATGTGTCGATATTCGAGGCATTTGCCATATTCTGTGGCCTGGGCATCCACAACACGCAGATGTACGAGAACGCCTGCAAGCTGATGGCCAAGCAGAAAGTGGCGCTGGAGTGTCTCAGCTATCATGCGACGGCCAGCCAGGATCAGACAGAGAAACTCACCCAGGATCCCATTGCCGAGGCCGAGTCCTATAACTTGTACAGCTTCACCTTTACGGGTAAGTCGAAGCACATCAAACAAAACCCATCATAAATGTATATCTACTCCCTCCTAGATTTTGATCTGGTTGACGATGACACTTGTCGTGCTGTGCTACGCATGTTTATGCAATGCAATCTGGTCTCACAATTTCATATACCCTACGATGTAAGTTGTGTAAATCAGCAAAACAAATACGGAGTACTCATCAAATCGCACTCATTTCTAATGCAGGTGCTCTGTCGCTGGGTGTTAAGTGTACGCAAGAATTATCGACCCGTCAAGTATCATAATTGGCGGCATGCTTTGAATGTGGCTCAAACCATGTTTGCCATGTTGAAGACGGGCAAAATGGAACGGTTTATGACAGATCTGGAGATATTGGGTCTGTTGGTGGCATGTTTGTGCCACGATCTAGATCATCGCGGCACGAACAATGCCTTCCAGACCAAAACTGAATCACCCCTAGCTATTTTATATACAACTAGCACCATGGAGCATCATCATTTCGACCAGTGTGTCATGATTCTGAACTCTGAGGGCAACAACATATTCCAGGTGAGCGAGTTTAATTAGGGAGAAACAAAACCAACATCTTGGATCATTATAATTATATCCTCCCAACATTTTTTTAACTTTTATGGCGAACACAGAATATAGTTTTTATTTTAGGTAGGGTAGGGTGTAGTGTTCAATATTTAAATATATAAATAAATAAATATAAGTATTAAATATTTTGTATAAATTAATTGTTTGACAGCCCCCTAGTTTTGTGCGCCTGTTATCTGAATCTAACCTATTTTGTTATCGTATTATTTGATAATTAATAGAGTTTGTCATTACTCGCCTGTGTATATGATAAAGTATGGGAATACCTACATACTTTATTTATATCTATATCGAGTTATAAGTTTAGTTTATGGCCTAATTTCACTAATACCATTTCTTACATTCTTAATTTTTTTTATGTATTTATTATGTAGGGTTTTCTACTAAACTGATTTAATAAACTGTTTTAACAATCATTTCGGAATGACAAATAAACCGATCAATATTATTTATTATTATATTATATATTTTTCTTCATATATATAATAAAATATGTGTGTATAAAATAATTTCAAAAATACATTTCAAATCTTTAATAGGCACTTTCGCCTGAGGATTATCGATCTGTAATGAAGACTGTTGAGAGCGCTATACTTTCCACCGATTTGGCAATGTATTTTAAGAAGCGCAACGCTTTTCTCGAACTAGTCGAAAATGGCGAGTTCGACTGGCAGGGGGAGGAGAAAAAGGATCGTATGTACTCAAGGCAAACACTGCGAATGCGTAATTTTTTAAAATCGATCTCTTTCTCCCTCTCTATATATATAAAGTGCTTTGTGGCATGATGATGACGGCGTGCGATGTGAGCGCCATAGCAAAGCCGTGGGAGGTACAACATCGAGTTGCCAAACTGGTTGCCGATGAGTTCTTCGATCAGGGCGATCTCGAGAAGCTGCAACTGAACACACAGCCAGTGGCCATGATGGATAGGTAAGTCGGCATCAGCTTAAAAAAAGAATATATATAGATTTTTAGAAATAGACTATTGTGGATTTTGGCTGCGGGAATGGGCGTGGCCCAGGCGGGGCAGCGGCGGTGGTAGTGGGGGTGGGCGCGGCTAAAGCTGATCTTTGAAGAATATTGTCAGCAACCTACAAATTAAGTTTGGTAATTATAGCCTTAAAATTGTGCATGATATGTGGCTTTATCGATTTGCGAGTATCGATTTTTATCGCATTCCTAGCCTTCTAGTGGACGTAGCAAACCAATATTGACTAATTTTGTCTGACGCGGGCACAGACCAATATATATTAGAAGTTTCTAGCTTTAGGGACAGATGGACAGACAGCATGATGGACATTGCACAAAATCAATGTACTTCTTTACCATTGGTATCAGAGTATTAAAATGAATAATCAACTAAATAAATAACGCAGGGAACGCAAAGATGAGCTGCCAAAAATGCAGGTGGGCTTCATCGATGTGATCTGCTTGCCGCTCTATCGAGTGCTGTGCGACACCTTCCCGTGGATAACGCCGCTGTACGAGGGTACGCTGGAGAATCGACGCAATTGGCAGGATTTGGCGGAGAAAGTGGAGATGGGTCTGACATGGATAGATCACGATACGATTGATAAGCCGGTGGAGGAGTTTGCCGGCTGTGCCGATGAGGAGATTAAAGACATTGAGTTCACGGTGACAACGCTCAATTGCAATCAGCAATCGCAGTCGCAATCGCAGTCGCAGTCACAGCATGGCGGCGACGATAGCCATACACCGGAACATCAGCGGAGCAGTAGATCCAGATTAAGCATCAAGAAGACAGGCGCATTGGGCAAAGTGGTGCGTTCCAAGCTATCGAAGACGCTGTACAACAGCATGGATGGCTCCAAGCCGAAGACATCGCTCAAACTGCTCGAATCGCATGTCAGCGAGGATATGGAAGACAAGAGTCCGACGAGTCCATCTCAGCCGCATTCGGGCAGTGTGGGTCGCATGTCTGCCTCCTCGTCCACATCCTCGGCGGGCACCGTTGACAAGACCAAGAAACGTTCCAAGCTCTGCGCTCTCTTATGACGAAAGCCATCCAATTAGAATTTGGTGACCCCCTCCACATCTGCTGCGGCCGGCAGTGAGACTGACAAGGCCCCAGCGGGAGGGGGGCTGACCGATTTCTAATTTTACTCCCTACAAATCATAAACGATACCGAATACGAAACCAAAACCCAAACCGGGCTGGACAGTGTGCTTAGCAACGGAATACCAGCCAAACAATCCTACAAAAAAACAAAGAAAAAAAGAAATTGAACTAACTAACTTATACAATAAAAAGTCTACACTCGGCAAAAAAAACATCGTTCTGAATTTTAGAAAATCGCTTTACTTTTGGCGCCAAGCATAACTAACATTATTATTCAAAAAGTATATTTGAAGTATATTAAGTATATTATTATTCAAAAAGTATATTGTTCTTTGATTAATTTCGGGCTGCATTTTTCCAAAATTTATCAAAAGTTTATCTCATTTTCAGCGTTTTTTTTTTTTCAACTCTAAAATTAGCTTTTTGTTGCTTTTATTATTTTTAGCAAACATGAGTACTTTATGAAAGTATATTTTTAAAAACCAAAGTTTTTCTTTTCTTAATTTCGGGCTGCAATTTTCTATAAATTTGTACAAATTAATCTCATTTTTAAGATTTTTGTAAACTCTAAAATTCGTTTTTTTTTTTTTGTTTTGCTTATATTTCTAATAAAATTACTATACAATTTTATTTATCAACAAATTTAAACCGCTACAACTAAACTCTAATATAAAAACAGAGTCAGTAAATTATTTTACTATTTCATAAATTTCAGAATTGAAAAATCACCACATTTTTGCCATTGTCAATTCAGCAAGTCTTGCTATATAAGCTAGCAAGTGCTTTCTTATATTTATCTACAAATTCTAGTTTTCAAGGAGTTTTCCCAAAATTTGGTGCGATTTTTTGAGCTGAGTGTAACTAATGCAGTAACTAGTTTATGTGTACTAACTAGTTGAAAACCATTGAATGAAATCATTTTTGGTTACCAAACAATTTTGATTGCCTGCTCTACGTGTATATGTCTGAAAGTAGAGGGAATACACACACACACGCACACACACACACACGCACACACCCATACAGCAAAGATAATTGCAATATTATGCCTAAGTGAATGTCAAATCATGTGATCTATTTAAGGTCCTAAAGGTCAAAGCGCCTGCGCATTAAACCTTTTGGTATATTCTCTCTCTCCCCTTCTCTCTCCCTATCTTTTCCCCACTCTCTGTGTCTCTCCCTCTATCTCTCCCTCTCTCTCTTGCTATATATGAATGTGAACATAAGCTCCTAAGTGTTTGAACTCACTTGCAGCAAATACAAAAAAAAACATTAAATAAAATAAAGAAAGAAGTAATATCTAATTAGATTATTAATGTATTTTTGTGTTAAGTAGTTTTTCCTTTAGTAAACCAAATCGTGCTAGTCAAACGTATAAAATACCAACTATATACCAAACAAACAAATATATTTAAATATTTATAACTTTGTAAATGTTTAAGCAACAAAAAAAAAACAAAAAAAAAAACAAATATTGTGAGTCTATAATTGCTTCGAGGTTGATGTACCCAAAAATAATACAACTAGTCCGCATGTGATAACTCCATATACTCGTGTTGTACTTGTGGTTAAAGCTCTTATTAACTAGTTGTCATAATTAAATACTAAACATTATCCATATACCAAATAAATATGAGTAACTTTTTAGTAGACCGCACTTGATTGTAGCTATTAGTTAAACAGAATTTGTGAAGAATATAAACTTTAGCAATATTTTATGATATTTTAAAGAATAGCTTAAATACATAATACATATATAAATATCAAAAAGAACACGCAAACAAAAACTATTGTATTTTTTGTCATTTGTGAGCACCGCACAAGATTGATTAAACGCACAAAACAGCAATGGCAAATTAATTAAAGATCAAATTAAAAATATTCTAAACGAAGCAAAAAACAAAAAATAACGTTTTTAAAAATTAATGAACATTTTGTCAATTTTGGAATTCAACTCAAATCTAAATGGCAAATAAGCAACTATTTAGCAAATACTATATTAGCACCTACTTAAAAATTTATTAGCTCTAGTTACAATAACTAAATTCTCATTCTCTCTAAATGTTGAGCAAAAAAAGAAAGAAAACGACAAAAACAAATTTACTTTATGTGTGTATAAAGCGGTTAAGTATCTAGCATATTATATAAACATATATATAAATACATATATATATATATACGTATATATAAATATAGCTAAATGCTAAAGCTTCGATGTAAATTATAGGCACCACAATTCTAAAATTGCAAAAAAAATAATAAAAACTATTTTTCTAGCTTTCTTGTCGCGCCATTGAGAATCAAAATCCAGACAACTTTACAAACGAACTTCTTTATGAATGTTTTGTAATTAACATCGATTCGAAAAACACCTCTCAAGACACTGGACAAATTTATGTACCTTATTCCAACGTTGTAAATCAAATACCCAATTTGAGTTCATTTCGCAATATTTATTTATATTTTTCTTTATCTGTAACACAGCTATTATTTACCAGGAAAGAAATAAACTAAAAACAATACTAGTTTTTTTGGACGATATATCAATGTTATATTATTATTGGCTGCAATTAATAAACTATTTTTAAAAATTTGTGTAACTATATAAGACAATGCAATTGAATCAAAAATAAATCACACCATTGAAAAATCTAGACTGTGCTATCGTTGTATTTAAATAATGGAATTCCACAAAATATTCTGCAATTTAATTTGTTGCTCCTGATTTTCAAAAAGGAAGCAAATAAGTTGAAAATATTTCGTTACAGACTAGCAAAGAATACTACCAAATATCTGCTTAACAGTTAATCATATATTTATGTGGATTGTGCTATTTACCATCGACAACAAATGATAATAATCCTGCGCTTTAAAGATGGAAGTCAAGTTTTGCAAGATAAAGGGAAATATTTTTATTAAACAGTGAGCGGCTCAATTGAATAAAAGGTATATGTCATTGCTATAGAGCAGCCAGTTCACGCACCATTCTTTTGTTGGTGAATTGACTAAATTTCCCTCAGCCAAAAAAATTTTAATAGCCTATCTTTCGGCGCCCTCATTGAAATCGAAAGGATAACCTCTTTTGAACTGCATTCAAGGATTAATGGATTACCTAAGAACCCAAGCACTTGAAAGTATAACTACGTGGCGAAGTATGTCGTTATTATAAAATCCATATTTTCTCGGAAACTGTGAGGATGATTTGAATGTCCTTAGTCACTTTGTAGCCCTGGGCAAAACAGAAGTTTGTCTTGTCAAAATCCGATAAGCTGTGGTCATGTTATGAGCAATTTTCTGTTAAAAAAAATTCTTGTTATTTCACTTACTAAGAGAACATTCGTCTTTTACAATAACAATACCCAAATTTGCAGGCCGAGGACTCTTTGTGATTCAAATTTGGATAATGCTTGAAGCGGCCGATTTTCGCCGCATTTTTATATGTTACTCATTTTTTCTGACCTTGCCTCCTAACCTTATACCACCAACTGAATCCTATAATCCTGCCAAACTGCACAAGACTACAGAGGCAAAAAGTTAATATGTGAAATTCCTGACTCTGAGAATTGTAGAGTGCAAAAAAGTAGATTTTTTGACACATAAAATATAATATACCTACCTACCTTCTCAGACTGAGATAAAACAGCTATTTTAAAGGAACCATTGAAAATGCGATTTTTTCCAATCTAAATAAAAAATGTCTTACTCAGTACCTACTTTCCACGATTGCGGAGCAGATTTTAATCTGATTTCAAATGGCTCAATTCAGCAGCACTTATCCATATTGATCTTAAATGCTTACAGCTTATTGTTTTAAATGTGTATACAACCGAAGAGTTCTTGTTCTAGCTTTCTTGTTACTTCAATTATTACCAATTATAGCAAACTTCATCTGAAGTCTCTAGCTCTTATAGTCTCTGAGATCAGTCTCAGAACTGACAGACGGATGGACAGACAATGGCTACACCGATTTGGCTGTTGACCCTCATCAGGAATTTATACAGGAATTTATGGGGTCGGAGATACACCAACAGGCAGAACTGTTACATAAATTTGCACAACACCATTATACTCTTAAACATTTTTCAGTGTTTAAGAATAAAATACTTTTTATAATTGAAAGGGCGATTTTCTAAAATTCGGGGTAATTTTTTTTCCGAATGTAGCCAAACGATACCAAATCGAAATTGCAATTCTGACTTTTTTTTAATTTATTTTCATATAGAACTTGTCACATAAGGTTTATACGTATGTAAGTCAATTCTAGCCCACGACAATAACACGAGGAACGTTGTTGCGATTAACGTTGCGATTGTTGTTGCGATTGTTGTTGCGCCTTTGCCTGTTGCCCGCTGGTGCTCTACTGATGCGACGGACATTTCTGTATCTCAAGTTGCTGATGCGGATGCGGCGCCTCCTCCTCCTCCTGTTGCCGCCACCTATTTGAGTTGTTGCTGCTGTTGTTGCTGGTTCCGCTGTTATTATTGATGTTTCTGTTATCGCATCTGTTGTCGCATCTGTTGTCGCACCTGTTGTCGCATCTGTTGTAGAAACCACGCAGTCAACATTATCCACATTTAGCGGATCGTCGCAATCCGTACAGCCCACGGGATCGCCTGGAGCGGTACATGCAACTGCCTCGCTTTCTCTGATCAAGCAAATAGCCAAAATGGCACAACCCAGGAATAATGCAAGGACTCTCATTCTAGTTTTTGCAATCTTAATATGGCTAGCACTTCTGCTGAAATTGTGCCAAATTTTCTGCTTTTATACTAATTGCTCGGAGATCTTTTGTTTTTTTGGCTATTTGCTGGTTTTTTTGCAAATTTGCACAGTTGTTTACAAGCATTCTGTCAATAAACAAAGTTCGTCATTCCTATTCAGTTGGTTTTCGCTTGTGCAAAAATGCTTATTGTTTTATATCCGCTTAAGATAAAATTAGCTAACTTAACAACTTCAACCGAAGCAATATAGATTCAAGTGCCTACAAGCAGAAAAATTCAAGTCAAGTTTTTCGATATTTAAATATCTGAAAACATAGAACTAGAAAGTTTTGCCCTAAATCGAAATAATACGTTTTTTCTATTTTTTAGAAATATTTTTAATTATGAAGAACAAAATTTCTTAAAATAAGAAATTTAAACAAGGATTCTTAGTAACAAATCCTTTCTGATTATTATATTCGAGTTTAGCTGCAATCTACTCTTCGGATTCGAACTCCCAAAAGATCTTAAGTTTTTTTTTAATTTAAATTATATGAACTTTAGAAACTATCGAATTTATTTATAGAAAATATACAAACTATTTGTGAAAACTTAAAATACTTGTTCTTAGCTATAATATAAAATAGTTAATGGAAGAAATGTACAGTAACGAAAGATCAGCCTGGAAAGTGGACGATTTTTTCTACATTCACGAAAATGTCACGCGAAATTAAGAAGAGGAAAACTCTGTGGTTTTAAATATATATTTTCTCAATAATAAAGTGAGCGTCAAGAGTTTTCCGATTTCTAAGAAATTTCATATTAAGTATGTTTTTATAATACCCATGGATAAATGGGTAAGAGGAGTATAATATTCTGCTCAATTTGATAATTAATTCGCTTAGTCCTTCGATTATAGTTATATATATATCGATTTGCGATGGCAACAAAAGCCACAAATTCAAAGGCAGTGGCTTCTTATTGATATAACATATATTTACATATTATTGATCAACTGGACAAATTTCATCATCATCAGATCGAATACAAAACACACAAGTTAACGTGCAAAACCTCAAATTGAAGTCAGTACTATCAGCAGGCGCATACCTTTTTTTTATGTACTTCCACGCAAGCTTACATTTGAATTTGGAAAAAGTTTAAAGTGACATTTGGCAATAAAACTAGAATCAATTTAAGTGCTGGACTTAGTGCTCATTTAACGAAAGCAGGCCTACTTGTTGGTATAAGTTTAATTTATTTCTGGTTTTAATGCTGGCAAATTATACAACCTGCTTAAAATTTATAAACATTTTTCACAAAACTTTAATACAGGCCGCGTCAGGGCCAAATTTCGTATACAAATTATCATTGCGAAAATATTAGAGTTATCTTTTCGCAGAGCCTACAATAAAAATAACTTTGTTTGCTTAATCTGTCTGTTGAATGGATGAATTTCCGCAAAAGACATTAAATCGAATGTATTTATTTTTATTGGCTCTTAGTCTAAAATTAATTAGTGGAGGTCGCATGGAGAGGATATATATATAACAATATATATATAACAACATATATATGTACATATATATATACATATATATGTTTACATGTGTCGTCAAACACAACCCAGAATGCTCAACGTAATCAAATAGCGCAACTCGACTGACTGATTCTCTGTCTGTCTGTCTGTCTGTCTGTCTGTCTGTTTGCTTGTCTGGATGATGATGCTGTTGGCGTTGGTTTTTTGTTGTTGTGGCACGCACATAAAATGGTGCATAATCAAATATTGGCAGCACTCGGAAAAACAATTCCTACATTTTTTAAAATTGCCATAGGTAAATAATCTTTTTATCTTTTTATTAATCATCTTATTATTATTATTAAAATATGAAAATTTCGAGAATGATTGAGTAATTCTTATAATACGTTGCTTGTTGGTTATTTAGTTAATAAGCATTTGTGTTTTAGTTTTTCACATATATACAAACATTTTACATTTTAGTTTATAAGTTCATATAGGTAAACCAAAAAAACAGCGACTTTCTTTTAGAACAATAGAAAATATTAATAATAATAATAGAGTATAACTATAATAGTAGACAATTTTTATTCAAACTTTGATATTTATACTAACTATTTATTAATTAGTATTTCAGGATGGATCCAAACATTTTAAATTATTTATAAAATGTATATAACTTAAGCTGGAAAGCTTACAAACCCGAGAAGTGGAGATTGTGAAATTTATTTTTTTGTAATAAAAACAATTTTTTAAAAAAATTTGAAAAAGCCATATATGTGGGTATTGTAGAGCAAGCTTTTCTTATTTTAGGAAAATGGATTTCTCTTGGGAAATCAAAGAAATTGTACTTATTTTCAGGACAATTTTTTTTCGAGTGTATGAACGCCAGTCACCTTTTTTTATTTGCCTGCGCTTGACATATTTGTGCTGAAACCGACACGGATGCGCCGTGGAACGCCTGATGCGGTTTCCAGCTGTGATTTACCTAACGATTCCACTGCCTCCAGCCGTATATAAAACAAGGATGCGTTGCTTACATTTGCTCATTCGCAAGCTTACAGCGGATAGCCCAGTTTCTAATCCTTTACTGCTCTCTCTCTCTCTCTGTCTTTCATTTTCTTTCTGTGTGGCAAATGATGGCTCATTACGCTGTGGCATTATCGCTGCTGCTGGTGGTGGCCAATTGCTCGTCGGTTCTCGGCGCACCCGATGAGGAGCGCTATGTGTCCAAGGATTACAATCGAGATCTGTACGATTGGCTTACTGCAACACGCTATGCTGTGGCCGGACAACCCTGTAAATATCCCTACTATTTGGGCAACACGGTGACCAGCAATATGCGTTTACCAAAAAGGAACTCGGAGCTAATCAATTCGCTGCTCAGTTTACCCAAGAATATGAACGAGGCGGGCAAGTGATGAGCTGTGTGGATATTGGATCAAAACTGGAGTCCCATTAATACCGATGAATTATGACTAGAGAAGAAAGACACTACTAAGAAGAAAAACAAAGAGTACATACATATATCGCTTTAGAAGTACTATCTATTAAAAATTATATATTAAATGAAATGTGTATAACAAAAACACGACACTTTATTCTAAACTGTTTTTTTTTTTGGCTTCAACATTTCTCGATTGCTTTTAGAAGAGTTTAACACTTATGAATAAATTTGAAAAGTAAAATGTGCAAAGAGATATGTTTTTCTATTAATATTAATATTTTTTTATATTTTTTTTCGTCTATCAGTGACACAGTTATCAGAGTCATTATATTGCTTAATATTCCACCCTACAAATTAAAGTTACAACTGCTTTTGGAATTCGTTTTAATTACATATATATTAGAATTCAGCTTTGTAATTTTATCTTCTTTTATTTGAAGTCTTTTTCTACTTCTAAAAGGCAATCCTTAAACCAAAATCTTAAAAAAGGACACATTTTGAAAACATGTCTTGTGAGAGTAGTGTTCTTATTTTGACCGTAACTATAAAAATTTTTTTCAATTTACGCAATAGAATTTCATTAAAGAACATTGCAAACAGTTTAAGAAAAGCAGTGTTTTATTTTTTTATACAGCTGTGGTCAAAATAATTGTGATGCACACTAATTTTTTGAAAAATATTAAGAAAGAGCATACTTAAAACATAGTTTAGAAATAATGTTTATTTTTTTAAACGCAAGCGAGTACCGTTGCAGACAAGTAAACATTGAAAACTGGAAAAGGTTTATAATTATTAAATGAGATCAATTAAAGCTATTATTTTGGCTCAAAAGTGATTTGTGATTTAATTTATTTAATTTTTCTTCCCAAAACAGAAGATAAATAAAAGCAATAGATAAATTAAAAGCAGCTATATGAGGAGCTCTTTTTATCTCAATTATTGAGAATTTTTATTTATTAAGCAGCAGTACTATTATTTTGAGCCCAACTGTATAAATTCTTTTCTTTCTTCTGCCATCTGTTGAACTGGGTTTCCCTGCCTTTTTTCAACTAAATAAATATTATATAATTTGAAAGCAGCTGTAAGAGAACAAACAAAAAGCAACACGAATTTGAATATTGTAGATTTTTTCATTTATTAAAAATGAACAGTTCTTCACTTGGTTATATATATTTTATATATATGTGTGTGTGTGTGTGTGTATATATATATATACATATATATGGATGAAAGTTCATTTGGCGCAATTTGAAATCGTTGAAGACTTGTATATTTATTTATATTTAACTTTTTGCATATATATGTGGACTTTAACTATTCAAGTGGTTTTTACTGTTTGTTGTTATTGTTGTTTTGTTTGGTTTTTATGTGCTACAATAAATATACACTTTGTATTTGCACTAAAGCAGAATGATTTTAGACAAGTTTTTAAAAATTAAGATACTCTACAAACAAATTATTAGATTAGTACAAACAAAATAACATATGCAAATATGTGTGTGTGTGTGTGTGTGTGTATAAGTAAATGTATGTCACTATGTTTAATTTTAGCTCAAATGCAGTTTCAGTAGCTTTTCACTTAACGCATAAATACTTGTAACCATAAAACTCTTGTCTTTGCCAACAACTACAACTGCATTAAACTTATCGACTAATCCACATAAATTCTTGATTATTATATAAATCTTGCACTTTTCTTTTTTATACCTTTTTGAAGCTTAGGCTGCATAATTAATAGAGGATGTTTTTTTTTGGAAAAAATGGCTTTGACTTGTTTGTTGTTGGTAACTGCAGAGTTTAGTTGTTGTTGATGTCCGTCCATTCGTCTGCCCGTCCGTCCGTCCGTTCGACTGCCCGTCCGTCCGTCCGTTCGACTGCCCGTCCGTCCGTCCGTTCGTCCGACCGTCCGACCGTCTGCCCGTCCTTCCGTTCGCCCGTCTGTTCGTTCGACCGGCCGTCCGTCCGTTCGACCGCCCGTCCGTTCGACCGGCCGTCCGTCCGTTCGACCGCCCGTCCGTTCGACCGCCCGTCCGTCCGTCCGCCCGTCCGTCCGTCCGTCCGTCCGTACATTTGCCAGTCCGTTCGTTCGTCTGCCCGTCAGTCCGTCCGCCCGTCCGTCCGTCCGTTCATCGTCTCACATGAAAAACTCATTGGCAGAATGAGAAAGCGGAAGTCACGTTCGCCCAGGACGATCGAATATGGTAATTTCTATGACGCGAAGACCACGAAATGTTGGATCTATCAATTGCAGACCCTTTGGATTGTAAATGCGCTCATTTTGCGAAGCAACAAATTTAGATATCTTGCGCAACGTCTGCAAAAGAAAAATATTAATTTAAATTAAAGATAATTATTGGGGTTGATTGTTATGATTTGCTTACCTTTTCGTAATGTGTCTCGGAGCACATGTAGATCAAGTACGCCGTAATGCAGCCAATACAGCCCTCGCAGTATGTGCCGCAGGAGCCCTCCTCTGCCTCTGCATAGAATTCGTTGAGCCGATTAATCGTTGCCTCGAACACATGACGTTCAATCTGTAAGCAGAAAATGAAGGCATCTTTAATATATTTAAAAAAAAAGGAGAAAGATGTACAAGTGCTAGCAATAGTAGTAAAATAAAAATATGGACAAATTAAATAGAAATGTAAATACTATTTTTATTTTTCTTGCATTTCGGTAATTTTTAAAATATACTTTCAATGTGGCTTTATTTACATTTTGGATGCGAATGTCAATATAATTAATGTAGTGAGCCTTAAAAATAAAGCTAACTATCTGGAGTACAACAAAGATTAGCAGCCTTAGAATGTGACAACATGATTTTTATTCATTCTGATTAACTGTCATATTCAAATTAAAATGTCCATTATCAATCTCAATATTTGGAGTGCAAACAAATAATTTAGGAATATTGCTGAACATCAGTGCTGGATGCTTGATGTCGAAAAACTAGCATCAATCAAATGGTTTGAGAAATATTCACAATGAATATAGAAAATATGCTGAAACTGATGATTGATAATCGACGATTGAAGGTTAATGTGTGTTCTTTGTGTGTGAATCGCCATTTTTAAATTATAGTTTCAATACCGTTGAAAGAATTTCGAGAACGATGAAACAATTTAGAATGTAGAAATTATGCTGCATTTTCGGCAGTGCATCAATCAAAACTGATTAATGATGCATGATATTGAGCTATGCGAGTCCAGCAAAGAAATTGTGTGTCTACAGAAAATACAAAAATTAAAATAAAATCAATTTTTATTTATAGTGCTTTTAAAGTTGTAATTTCAATTTTAACTGAACTGGCTTTGTTTACATTTTCTCTGTGAATGCCAAAATATATAATATATATACATGGACAGCAAAAAGAAACAGCAACAAAATAATTTAGGAAACATTCACAACGAATGCAGTAATTTGCATATTACCCATGACTCTGCTTGATGTGTGTTGTTATTATTAAAGTTATTTTATTCGCAGTTCACTCACCATGCCATCCAGTTCGGCTGGCAGCCGTGTGTGGAATTTGACGGAGGTGCCGTCGCTGTAATCGCGCTGAATGAAGACCTTGCCACCGTGTTGCAAGATGTTGGTTGGATTGCCACCCGATGCCGCCGATGGAGTGCCACCGCCTTGGGACATTGTTCCTCTACTGTAAAAATTCCAAATGCCATTAAAAAGCTCAACTCGCAGCCAACGATACATTTGATTAACGGCAATCATTTTGCAAAAACAGAAATAAAATATAAATAAACAAAAAACAGAAAACAGAAAACAAAACAAATTTTCTATTCAGTTACATTTTGACGTTCGTCAGCACGAAAAAAAGTGGGCCGAGGCGATTAGTGTTTAAGGGGAGTGGCCAGTTTGCTTACTAACTGATAACGGATAATTGTTATCCACTTTCCAATTTCTGCCAATTTATTAAATTAATTTCACTTTTTGCTTTAACGCAAAACAAAACAAACTAAAAACAACATAGAAACACACACTTTGAGCGTTTTGCTCTCTTTTTAATATGCGACACTTTGCAGCCAAGTTTAACGTTGAGAAGTTTATCACCAATTCGCAATTTAAATAATTTTAATATTGGCATATTTGTTAAAATTAGTGAACAATTTGCACTTACAATTCGCAACGCACGTGTACACAATGGCGTCTGACCATTCACTCAGTTCGCGTACAATTGAGCAGCTGTTAGTATAGGTAGCCAGTGTGACCAGTGTACGGCTGCCATAATCACATAATTTTCAATGCTGCCGGATTATTGCATTTTGATGAGTAACCTTTATATCTCAAAAATTCGCCTTTTAAAAAACTGTTATGTTGTTTTATTATTTTTCTTATTTTATGCAATGCATTGCAATTGATATTAATATATTCTGTTAAATATGGTTTTTGCTCGGCGACGTAATAGAAAGCTTCAGCGCTGCCAGATTGTCAGATCGTTGAATTTTGTTGTGTGACTATATCAATTTTAGCTTATCCACTTATCCAAAGTGCTAAATTAAATTAAACTGGTTTGTGTTTTTATTAAATCTGCTTAATTTAACCTTTAATACATATTATAGGATTTGCTTGTGTTATGCCTAGCTAAATGATAGACGTGCTGCCAGACCGCTCATTTCACATTGCTGTGTGGCCATACAAAGTTAAACTGTTGCAATTTGAAAAGGTAAAGTATTAAAACAAAGTGTTTTGTGCTTTTACCAAATGTGTTACCATTAATATGGGCATATATTGTTTCACTTAGTTTTTTGTTATGCTAATCTTAAGCCTCTTGAAAAGTTTGCTTATGCCCACGCAGTAGAGATTTCAAAACATGCATATTATTGAGATATTTGCACAGCTTGTGTTTATGTTTGCGCTTAAGCTGAATTGTGTATTTCATATTTATTAGCTGTTTCTCTACTCAGCCGTTTAGTATATTGTTAATCTACCAGCATGAAGGCTGGCTTCAGTTACCATCAAATATGCATACTACCCTTTGTGTTAATCGCAATAATCCCTGACTATCCAGAATCTCAGGCAATTCCCATTGTTGGCGGTCGTTTCGTTTTCACCGAGGGCAGTATTTAAAATAAATTAAAATATAAAAAAAATGCATAAACAATGTTGTCATCATGGCAGATGGTCACACAAAATATCCATTTATGGTATCATTGCAGGATTTCGCGTGTGAATATGGAAATAACAACACAAAAAGATATAGTTTTCAACACTTTTGCGGCGGATGCTTGATTAGTAACCGTTGGATTCTGACTGCTGCCCATTGCGTTTGGCGAAAGTGGGTATATATGGTCTTCAATTTTGTTCTTACATATATTCTTATATATAGTTTCTGAAATTTATTAGTATGTTGAACTTATGAATTGGTTTTTAGCAGTTTTTTTAAAAAAAAAGTGAGAAACAAAAAACCATAATTTTCAACCCATTTCAATTTAATTAAAATTAAAATTAAGAAATTAAATTTTATGAAAATGTCAGAAAATTAACTAAAAGAATAAGTGCAGCATTTTGAAAATTAGAAACAAATAAGCGATTTCTGTAAATAATGCGTAAGTGTTGATATTTTGGAACTGAATCCTTCAAATGAAAAAAAGAGATAAGTATATTTATATTGAAAAGAATTCCATTAATAGGACTAACTTTAATTTATGGGCGGAACATGAAACAATATAATAATAATCAACATTTGAGCACAGTGCAAAACCAATGTTTTGTCGCTTCATACTCTACTACAATACTACTACAATATTATTTTGACCAACAGAAAGATGGAAAAAATTGTGGCCTTCATTGGATATGATAACATTGAGAATGTGGAAAGCCTCGAGCGATATCATGTGGAAAGTGCCAAATTTATTTACTTTCAACCGTAAGTCAAATTCTGTGTATGTCAAAACAGATGCCAAGGTTTAGTAATTAGTGTTTATATTGTACAATACAGTTCCAACTATCGTAACGACATTGCACTGCTCTATTTAAGTCGTCCTTTCAAGAGCCAATTAGCCAAGGATCTGCAATTTGCGCAACTGCCGCCACCAGGCATGAAACCCAACATTAATGGTATAATATTTAACTTTTTAAATATTTAATATTTATTTTAATTTTTTATTGTTTATTATTTGTTATTTAATATCATATTATCCAAAATTTATTATTTATTTAAAAAAAATTATTATTTATTATGCTATTATAAAATAGCAAATAACAGATAGTTAATAAAAGAGATTATTATAGTTAATAATAGAGATTATTAACTATCTGTTATTTGCTATTTTTTGTTTATTATTTATTTTTATGATTTATTTTTATTATTTATTATTATTCATTAATCATTATTTATTATTATTTTATTATATACTTAGCAACTTGTCGGATTATTGGATATGGAGCCAGCAGACACGCCGGACCTTCCCAAAAGCGACTCTCGGAAGCGGAGTTAAGTATAATTGACAATAAACAGTGTCGGGATATTATTGGACATATTTGGGCGCCCAAGAACGGGGATAATACGGTCTGTGCCCTGGGCAGCAACACCCAGGACTCGTGTCAGGGTGACTCCGGTGGTCCATTGATGTGCCCCTATGGCCCGGAAGATCAGCTACACATCTGCGGATTAGTATCTCATGGGTTGTCCTGTGGCATGGAAGGTATGCCCAGCATTTATACAGTAACTAATCCCTACGACGACTGGATCCAGCTACATCTGCAAAAATCCTAATGTGGTTTCTCTCTCTCTCTCTCTCTCTCTCTCGATATATATATATATATATATGTATATATTTGTGAAAAACAGAAAACATTTTTAAGAATATACAAATATGCAAGCTAAAAATAACAAATAGGCCTAATTTACTACAAGTACAATTGTAATTGTACAAAAGACAATCTATCCTATACGGTATACAGCATAGAGGATACTAAGTAAGTATACACTCAGAATTTTAGAAGTTCACCAACTGTTGCTCATCTTATTATCCAGAAAGTAAATTTCTAGAAATTAATGGCTTTATAAAAAAGGGTTTTGTTTTCTTAATTTCAGGCTGGAATTTTCTAAAATTTCTAATTTCTATTTTCAAGGTCAACATTTTCTATGTGTGTGTTTAGATAATTTTTAAATTTTTGTCGCCTCAATAATTATTAAACATTAGCTAATTTAAGATTTTACATGTACAAACACATTTTACATACCTTTCTAATACGTAAAACTGATGACTTACGGGGATTGCAATCTAAGAAATAGATTGCAGATAAACTATAATATAGCAGGCGAAATGTGAATATTATTTTTTGAATTTCAGATATGATTTTTTGCATTTCTACTTTTTAGAAAGGCATTGCTTAATAAAGGAAAATATTTCTAATAAGTAGGAAAAGTCTATATTTATGGGATTGTGGATTTAGACCAAACTTTTCTTATTTTTAGAAAAATAAGAAAAACGTTCTAAATTTCATTGGCGATTTTCTAAAGTAATCGGCAATCTTTTCTTCTAGTGTAGCATGCTTCAATCAATACTAAACTTAGAGCCTATATTCGGGGCACAATTCAACTACTTCTCCGATTTGCAAGTCGACGTCTCCTCGTCATCGTCGTTATTAACGTTGGCCTGGGCATGGTCCAGCTTGTCGGAGAGGTTGCCCTTGCCCGTTTCGGGCAAGGTGAGGGTTAGGAGACCTGCTACTAGAACGCAGCAGCCACAAATTGTTGTTGGAATGTACCAGCCAAGGGCGCCCAGCACATCGACGACATATGGCGCCGATATCGAACCGACATGCGCCCACGTCGAACAGGTGCCCAGCGCCGAGTTGCGTATTTCTGTCGGATAAAGTTCCGCCGTATAGAGGGTGACCACAGAGTAGGTGGCACTAATGCCAAACCGACCCAGCATGGCGAATGAAACGATCCACGTGGTGCTGCCAGCAGGCACGCAGAGCACCAGCAACAGCGACACCCCCGTCCATATGAATAGGAACATTGTCGTTATGCGACGACCCGTAAAACGCAGCATTATCACCGGAACCACATACGACGGAATATCCACAACGCCAGTCGCTATAATATACAGATAGCGGCTAACTGACAAATTGGCGGCATTGAGAGCTAAAATTAAATTAATATTAATATTATTAATAATTAACATTTGTTGTTTGGAAATCATCGACACATTAAATGGCTATATAAATAAATTGATAAATAAATAAATTAATTAACAGTTAATTAAATGTAACAAACTTAAATGTCTACTAGCATATTTTTTCGTGTCTAATATAAATACTTCTTAAGTATATGGGCGTGTTCTAGAAAAATATTGACTTTTGTTGGGTTGCAAAGCTCTATAATTTAGATGCATTAATGTAAATTGAAAACTAAATGTAAATTGAAGAATAAGTCTTTAGATTTGCATTTAAATATCCTGTAAAAATTAGACGAGTTTTAGGGAGAGTTATCTCTGAAATCACTTAATAGCTTAAATATAAAGATTCCTATATAGAATAATTTAAACTTCCATAATTTCAGAGTCTGGCATCTGTATCTTAAATAGAAATGATATAAGTTTGTAAATCACTACTTGTTAGCAATTTTAGAAGCTGATTACATAGATAATCACTATAGAATTTTTGGTTAATTAATCTAGAAAATAAAAAAAGGGATTTATATTTATTTTCAAATAAGCAATTAAAAGATTTCTTTGAAACACTTAAATATATTTTATTTGCTTAAATTTGCGCAGACTGCTTTAATTTCTCGGGTCTAAAATCTAGTCTAGTTCAATCTGATTCTAATATCTTACCGGTTACATAGTAACTAAGTGAGGTGACACAGAACATAAAGTACGAGGTGAAGATTAGTTTGCGCACATTGCGATTCGCAAAGAGCTCAATGATTGACTTCAACGGACCGTTCTTCAACTTCTGACTGAGCGAAACATTTGCGATTGGCTCCAGCTGCAAAACACGATTAAAATGAGATTTTTCTTTTCACTATATTTATATATAGGTACTCTATATATGTATATAGATAGAGTGTAGATCTTTGGACTGACCGTTTTCTTATCGCTGACAATTTCGGTGGATGGGGCGGCAATCGTCTGGACATCATAGTGGCTGGGCTGTTTGAAGAGTATACGATAGACGCGATCGTAGCGCTCCTGAGTTATAAGCCATCTCGGCGATTCATGCATTAGACTAGACATAAATTCGATTACAATTCGAGGTGCAGATATATATAATTTAGTGGAACCTACTAGCAGTTCAGTATGAGCAGCAGTGCGGGTATTGTGAGTGCGAGTTGCAAATGACGCCAGGGCTGTATCAGATAGCCCGTAATTGCTAGCAGGATCATGCCCACAGGATATGAGGCGGAGAAGGCAATGGACATCCAGGAGCGATGCTTCAAGCAAATGTTCTCAACAACTAAAAAGCGATTGAGAACACAGTGTAACCAATGGTAATAATAGTAATAATTAGAAATCAAATTCGTACATTTGCATGCAATCAAAAAAATAAATAAAATTATAAAATATAAAAAGCGAGCGATTTTTTACAGACGGTTTGAAACCATAATAAAAATGTAGACCTACTCATTGTAAATGCCGGATAGAAGAGACCAGAGGAGGCAGCTCCTAAGGCGAAGCGACCAATTAGGAATAAACTGTACCACGGCGAGAAACTGCAAAAGATGCTGCCCACGATGAAGAAAGCCGCGCCCAACGTAAACGAACTTTTGCGACCAAATCTAGAAAAAAAAACATTTGAAATTAAATTAAGTCCGTTATTAGTATATTTTCTAATATTAAGAAACGCATTTCTAAAAGGTGGAAATGCAAACACTAATTCTTTGACAAGCTCATTTCCAACATTCAGAAGCAAGTAATGAAATTTAATGGATCGGTGTTTAATTTAAAATCGTTTGTTTATTCATATTCAAATTAAATTATGTAATTTAATAAGCTATCTTAAATGTTTGTATATGTAAAATCTTATAACATAGCGATTTTTAACATATGTATTTTTTTTGTAATTTTTTTATTTTTAAGATATGTATTTATAAAACATAGAATCCCTAATTTTTAGAAAACCTTCTTTTCCAAAATATTGAATCAAGCTATGAACTTTACTGACTTGGCTTTTACATTAGTTTCATAAGAATTTACAAAATAAATTAAATGGATTTTGTAAACTATATACAAATATAGTTAATATGTGATATGTTAAAACTCTAATGTTTATTTATAAGGCACATAAAAGCTAATTTTAAAAGGGCTTGTCACATATAAAAAAAGAAAAAAAAACTGCAAATTAGACATTTTCTTTTACATTTTAGAAAACTGTTCACTGATATTAGAAAGTAAGTAAAACTTACTTGTCGGCCAAGATGCCGAATGTGAAGGAACCACAGAACTTGCCCAGGGAAATGGAGACCTGTGCTGAGGTGCGTTGAATGCTCCGCTCACAGGTCAGCTCCCACTCGGCGACAAAAGTGCTCTCCGGCTGGGCAAATTCGTAGTTGCCCCTCGCCTTGCAGGACACCACGGCGGGCTGATTGATCTGCGCCATGTGACTAGTGTAGTTGAGGGCTGCCGCATAGGACATGCCACTCAGCTTTTGGTAGTCCCAATCCCAGATGGTGCAACCACCCGAGTTCAGTTCCGGCTCACTGATGCTACGTTGCTGTGCCAGTGTCCAGTTGGTCTGCTGCAGTTCCTCGATGCCACACCACTGATCGTCGGGCAGATGCCCCAGCAACGTGTACGAGGACACATGGAAGCCATTCAATATGTTAGGCGTGACGCACAGAAAAAACAAGACCCTAAAAATGCAATTGTAAATAACAATTAAACAAATATTTGGATTAAATTATAACATTTTCAAACAATGTATGTAAATCGTCCCTATAAATGGAAATTCATTTAATAAAATGTTTTATTTCATAATTACAATTTTGCAGAGTTTCAATTGCATACAACACCAATTTTCTAATTTTTTTAAGCAATAAATATTGAACATAAATAAACATTAAAAAATGAAATTATGTTCGAATTGTTTAGACAAATACGCAAACATTTTCACTTGACTGAAATTATAATGTATTTGGCATAAAGTTCAACTGAGTTGTTAACTATAATTAAGTTCATCTATCGCTTGTTTTCGACACGTCAACTTAATCTTTTTCACGTTAGCACGATTTGGTAATTGAAAATTACGCTAGTCATATTTTAACTTAATTTTCCATTTTTTTTTAATCTGAACCCATTAAAAATTTAAAAATCGTGATCAGAAGTTGTGCCAAATAGAAATTATGTCGAAACCCAAATTTATCTTAATCGATAGGGTCAGAGAATTGTCTTTATTTTTGTCTTTATTTCTGTCTCTCTCTCTCTCTCTCTCTCTCTCTCTCTCTCTCTCTCTCTCTCTCTCTCTCTCTCTCTCTCTCTGTGTATCTCTGTCTCTCTCTCTCTCTCTCTCTCTCTCTCTTTCTCTTTCTCTTTCTCTTTCTCTTTTTCTCTCCCCTATCTCTTAAAGTTTTTACTTTCCTTAGTGCAAAGTACTAACGCCTCAGAATTTTCATTTTACATTTACTAACCAAGATTTATTTTTTTTATCATTTTTCTTTATTTTAATTTCTTTTGATTCAATGTGAAATTTTATATTTAATTTCTTTCATTTTATATAATTTTCAATTTATAATTGAATTCATAACCTTAATTTTATGTTTAATTTTATATTGTTATTAATTAAAACACTTTTAAAAAGGTTTAACATTTTGTTTTCATACTAAGAAATCTGGCAACAGGGTATCTGAAAGTCGTGCATACAAATTCTAACGTTTTTTTTTGCCGTTTTTAAATGCCAATAATAAGATCAACAGCGATTAAAATATGAACGTAAACCGATAATTGCGAAAATACAAATGTTGTGAAGGTTAGTGACACATTTCAAAAACAGCGCCAACAGGGGGGTTTACTTCTGGATATTGAAAATTTCAGCACGCGATGTGAGATCATACTCCGGCAATATGGTGCAAAATATATGTTTTGAAAACGCGCTCAATGTAAACGAGAATCGACGATCGTTAACCAAACCGGGCAACCGGAACAAAATGCGCAATATTTATGTATCTGAAGAAGAAAACAACAATATATTTGAAGAGAAGGGATCGTCAAAATTCAAAGCACTCGCTTTTTTCTGTTTAACCTTTGCACGTGCTGCGCATAATGTCAGTCTTACGGCGGAATGCGACCTCCGTTCAACGGTTTTACCCCGACTTACTTACTAATTCTGTTCCCCAAATAATGCCTGCTACATTCAGAAAAAAAGCACTCTGCATATTAATAAAATTTTAAAAGTAAATTTGTAATTCTATTGTCTGTTTTCATTTCCAGAATGTTTGCATATTTTTCTTACTTATATTATTAATATATCATTTGTATTGTAAGATGTCACAAGAAAATAATTTGTTGCTCATATGATGCCTGCTAAAGCAAAACTTATAATTATTCAAAAACAAATTTAAAACACGATTATGTTGACTTGAGACACGATTCACTTAGAGTGCTGTTATCAGTGTTTGAATTTCCAGCATTATCGTCACTAAACCTAATTTCGCTAAAATTTAATGAAATCGACTAATTTGACAGTACTAAAAATAAGTAATACTATCTACACTCAGACAAATATCGACCTACCTTTTCGTAAATCGAAATAGTAATAATATAAATCTAAATTTCTAAAATTCTAAATATTAAAACGTAAATTGGCATGCGAAAATCACGCAACAATTAATGCAATTTAATGGCTCGTCGATTCGAAATACTCGTCAAATCATAAGAATTTTCTGAAATTTAAAAAGCAACAACCATAAATATTAGAAATTTACTTTCTGTCGCCAAAAGTATGTCGATTCACTAAAAATTTGTATGTGCGTATTCTCTAATTAACTTAATTTAATCCACACACTGATATATGTATATTTGTATATATCAATCGCTTCACTCAAAACAGCGTCCTGAAACACGCCAATATTTATTAAATCAATTATTCTCGGTACACAAGCCGTTTTACATAATCCAATTGCTTAGGTTCGTTCCGATTTTAATTATTAACTTGGCTGTTTCACAGCCCAGTTTCGCGTAACTAAACCAGATTAAAGTGCACTTGTTCTAGTCATGTATAAATTGCAATTTAGATTGGCATCGAACTTGAACTATTCTGATTTATAACATTTTCTTGTTGTGTGCATAAGTCATGATTTTTACAACTAATCGATTGATTTTTCTTACCCTTGTCGAGGTTGAATTTTGTTTTAATGTTTTCAACAAGTTTGATATATTGAATTAATAGACGCACTTAAAATGTGATATTCACAACAAAAATATTTTATCCAATCGAACAATTTCTTAAGAAATGTGTACTTAAATAAAATTTTTTAATAAAATAAAATTATAATAATAGTTCAAATTTAACTAAATTTTGTTTAATAAATATTTGCTTAGCGCGAAAAAACATTAAAATATCATAAAAATAATTTGTTTGAAACAACATTGTTTTTTTTTTATTAAACAAAAACTAATAATAAAATTTACAATTCAATTCAAATTCGGTTATATTGTGTAAGCTGGACATTAATCTTGGAAATATCATTTTTACATTTCCATTTTTTTTTTATACGAAAAGTAACTTTGCACACTTCCGGTTACATTTTTAGGACCTTCAACAAAGATATGCGAATTGCAGCACTGTTTTGTAGAAATGGATAGAAAAAATATCTGCATTTCAAACCAAACCATCATAATTATTTCTTATTTTGTTCTGAACCGATTGAAATTTATTATTTTTTATGAACATTTCAAATAAAAAAAACCATTGATACAATGAATGCATAAATAAGTGGTGCTATTATTTTTTCGCTACTTTATGTAGCAGCAAAGTAACGGAATCGATCATTATAGTGTTCAGCAACGATGCTTTAATTCCGATACTGTATACTGTATCGGGACAAATCTAGTGCCAATGCTAATGAATGACTAGGTTTATTTTGTTGAATACATATTATACTGCATATTTTATAAATATTTATTTATTTATATCTTTCGATTCTTTGATCCGATTTTGCCAATGGGTGGCTAGATTATATTATTAATACAAATATATATTTTTGTATCTTTTGAATTATGTTTTACAACAAGTTCTTAATTTAGTTTCTAATACCGATTTCGATTTCGATTTGTCAACCCTGGCCAAAATACCCCCCTAGAGGAACTTACCAAACAAAGGCGCCGCCACTGCCAACAATTTCCAGCTGCTTGGTAAGCAAATCCTTCATGCCCTGATCCGTGATTAACTCCCGCGATTTCTCCACATTATCCTTTGACTTGGTCATATCACAGTTTATATATATATATATATATTTATATATATTTCACCACAGGATTGTAATAAAATATTAAATAGCACAGGCTAATTTTGAAACAACTTTAAGTTCACTTTAAGTATATATATATTTTAATAAATATATATTTTTATGTGTAGCCAAGTTCAGTGGGTCGTTCACTCGATTTGTCTAATTATTTATATATTGAAATATAAAAATATATATTTATATTCTACGGCAATCCAGAAACGCTGATAATACGGAATGTAAGGACCACAAAAAAAAAAACACAAAAATACAGACGAACAAATGCAGTGTAGCAGTCGAGATTGTGAACGCAACTGCAAATGTGCCTTTTTTCTATTTATTTATATACATATATATATATATATATTATTTTTTGTCTTCACTTTCACAATTTTATTTTTTTTAATCTATTTGTCCTATTTTTTTTTTATTTTATTTGCTTTAGGCTTTATGTTTATCATTGATACATTTTTTTCTCATGTGTTCCTCTTTGCTTGTAAATTTTTTTTTTCGTTTATGTTAGAATAAACATGAAAACAAAAATTGAATTGAATTTGTGTTTTTGCTGTTGTTTCTAATTTTGAATGAAATGTCGAGCAATGCACGACGATGCAGGTTTCGGTATTGCTCGTAATCGCACGCTAACAACTACTTGCCGCTTCGAAGGCGTCCCACAAACTAAGCCCACGGGAGGTCGATCGCAACATTTTGTATGCAAGCACACACACTCACCGAAACACACACGCACCACATACTTACGTATTCTCATTACAAAATACGAACTGTCGCCGTCGCGTCGTCTTTGTCGTGCTCAGTTTGGGCAGCGTTCGGCTTCGGCTCCTCCCGTTCTATTTAGTTATGCTTGGTATTTGAGTTTGTCGCTGTGTGTGTGAGTGTGGTACAATGCAGTCTGTCTGTGTGCGTGTCTGCAGCCTATTTCCATTTAAGAGAGTTGACTTTGCAGCACTTTGTGTTAAAAGAATTTGTAAGCCAAGTAAAAAAAGGATATTCTTTTTCAAATCAAGATGTTAGTTCATATATCTATCAGTAAAAAATATCTGCAAAATGATGTATATCAGGATCATAGATCAAAACTCTACTCAAAACACACACATTCTCATCTCTTAAGAGTACCTGGCTTAAATATCTATTTTTGCTTCCTTTTGCCTAGAAGAACCCTTATCCGTAATAAATGTTTTCACACATGCTTTCTCTCTCACTCTCTATTTCTAGCTACATACAATACTTATGTGTATATGTTTGTGTGCGTGAACTAAGAGCATTCTTTTAGATTTCTGCTGCATATAATTTACATTTTTGTCTCTGTTACAATTACAGTTACCATTCGTAATTGAGCGCTGGTCTCTGTTTACACATTTTATTTGAATTGCGTTCTCCGTTATACGAATAATGTACATGATTAGAGTCGTGCTCTCACTTGGCGTCTCTCTGAAAACTTGAAAAATGTGAATGAATGCGGTGTTTGTATACAATGTTAATGTTAATGGTATTTTGAACCATGAAAGCGGAAGAAATTAGAATTTACATTGCCTTTTAAGTATCTTTATTCCGTAAACAATGTTGCATTTGAATACTCACACTTAAATGTACACTCAGGGAAAAATTTATCTGAATTTTAGTAAATCGTCCAATACAAATAGAAAGAAATAGGATCTTGAAAATATAGAAAAATAGTTTTGAGAAATTATTTTGAAATTTTAGGAAAAATGTCTAAAAATTAGAAAGGCTTGCACTAAATCGCATATCCCAAAAATTGAGCGATTTTCCAAAAGTTAGTAAAATGTAAGTTGATTTCTTCTGAGTGCATGAATATTTATCTGTGGGAAATTGTTTACGCTTGAGCGATTCTGGTCGTTATTCGTTATCTACAATGAGAGGGGGCTCTTAAGTCTTAATCTTCAATTGGTTTGTTGAGATTGAGAAACTTCGCCTATGTATATGATATCTCAAACTTGAACTCGATTTCTATAAATTGACCCCACTGAGGGATACCAATTGAGTATTGAGGTTAGCGGTATTAACAGTTATATTTATAGCTCGTCAATCGATCAGAATACGTAAGCATAAACCATGGGATTTTTTTCATTCTGAGCGGGTGAAGGTCTAATGTTCGACATTGTATTTAAGTAACACTCATATACCCTGTACATATTTTAAGTGGACAGAAAGGATTTAATGACATTGTGCAGAAGAATTAAAAATATAGAAAAAGGACCCGACCCCATAAATGATAAATTTTATTGATTAGAGTCGATTAAGTAAATATATAAATCTGCCCGTCTAGAGGAGTAAGAGACCTGTAATAGAATACAGATTTTATTTATGGAATATAATTTCTCTTGGCAGACCAAATTTATTTCATTTTATATATAAAAAAATCATATATAAATATTATTTAATTAAGATTACAATCTGTATTTACTATAATATTACTGTAGTCGATTAAGTGCAACACGTCAAAACTCAATTATAGATTATTTATTTATGTTTGCTTTCTCTCTCTCTCTCTCTCTCTCTCTCTCTCTCTCTCTCTCTCTCTCTCTCTCTCTCTCTCTCTCTCTCTTGTACTCCTGTTTGCTAATTTTGTCGCTTTACTGCATCGCTCTGTCATTATTGTACAGTTTTTTTCTTATTCTATTCAACTGCGAATAGATCACAAAGCAGAAACGCGTCTAACGGCGTTTCTACAATCGACGATCCTCAGCAGATTTCATTGGTAGTTAGTTTTTTTGTTTCTTTTGTATTTTTTTCTATTTATTATTTTGCACATGCACATAGGCGTTTTTGTTGTGTGTGTGAATGTATGGGTGGGTGGGTTGGTCTTTATTTTTAGTTACTACTGTTGTTGTTGTCGACGTCGCGCGTGCAGGTCACTCACACTTCCACACACACACAAACAGTTAAAACGTTCGATTATCCAATGCACGCACGAAGCCATGCGCCCAATTGCCACGCCCATCACTTTCACTCTCACTGCTACAGAATTTAGTGTGCCCATTCACGAGATCAGCAGTGTGCCCATTCATCATATTTACTTGGCGCTAATCTAATAAATTTGAGCAGATTCAATCAAAACTACATTTTCTTTTTGTGTTTTATTATCCAATATGCAAGTGACGTTCAAATAGAACAAGGCATTGTGCTAAATAAAACTAAATTATCATGATAAATGAACAATTGAATATACATATATATTTACGACAATTGCTGTGATTGTAGAAATCTGGTTTTGATGTCGAAGCTCAAAATTATGATAAGTTATCATTAGAGACGAGGGATGTGAATTGGATATGTATAATATATATAGTACTTTATTTATGTAATATAACAATATAGGTGCAAAATAACAAAGACTTTTAATTAAATTAAGAATGTTATATTCAATAAAGTACAAAAACAATCAAAAAGCAAAGAATGAGTCAAGCTTTTGTTTTTTGATAGTTTTAATAAAATATTATAATATTCGATTGTGTACACAAATGGCAAAAAGCCAACAGTGAGTTAGGTTATTCCTATGAATATAGATCTCTATTTACTTTTTTTTTTTTTTTTTTTTTTAAATAAAATATTTAGTTACAATTTGAAATCGGTGAAGAGGTATATACATATATTTAAGAGGCACTTTGCGCATCGCTATATAAAAAATGAGAGGTACTCGATAAATAATTGAGATTTATAAGACCCAATTTGTTGGGGGTAGACGTGGGTGGCTTTGCCACTAGCGACTCTGTTGAGAAATCGTGTCGCGACTTGTCTGCCTGCTTAAGTGAATGATTGCGCTTAGAATATATATGCATATGTATACATTTATATAGAATGCAAATTAATTCGTTCACAACGACCCAGATGTGGACTAAACTGAGTCAATTAAATGAGAACGCAACAGTGACTAGCACAAAATACTTGAGAGACTGTGCCGAGTGACTACACCCAGAAAAAAATACCACAGCATTTTTGAAAATCTACCTTAAATGAACATCATTTATAGCTAAAAAAAATTGTCAAATTTTTTTTAAATTAATTTCAATTGAATATACCAAAAGAAATTTTATAATGAAAATCGTTCTGAGAACAACATAAATAGTCCATATATTTCTTAAATGCGATCTCTAAAATAACTTAATTAAATGAATTTTTCATAAACTTTCTAAAATGTGGTATCTTAAAATTGTATAATAATTTAAGTGACAGACAAAAAATCTTAGCTCTTTATTTTAGAACTATAATTTTCTTAAAAAAAATAAATAAATTCATTAAATGTAAAAATGGATAATGAGATTTTTAAATACTGAATTTTGTAATAAGAATTGAATTAAAATTGTCTGTATACATAATAAATTATCTAACAAGTTTGTATATGTGAAAACTAAAAACGCGACTTTTTACAATAACAATTTAAGTAGCAGAAATTTTAATACAAAATATGCGGCAAATAAATAGAAAACAGCCTGAAAATATTTTTTTCTAAATGCTTGAAAACAAATTGATCTGATTCTTAGAGACTTAGTCTTTCATTTAACTTACTTACTGAATAATAAATTGAACAACACTTGTTGCCAAAAGGGCGATTAGGGCAATTAGAGAAAAAGCTATTTTTGAATACCCCATGTTAAGTGCCATGTCAAAGAAACATTTAAACATCCGACTGATATAATATCATTTTGCACATTTTGAACATTTTGCACCATTTTCACTCATCGCCAAAGTTGAGCAAACAGATGAGACCCAAGACAAAGATGCCGTAGAAGGTGATGTTGTACAGGTTGAGGCGACTGAGCAGACTGGCAAAATAACCCGGACTGATGCTGGCATAACGTTCCTTCTGCTGGACATCGAGCAGATCTCGCCAACCCACAACCTGAGGCCGGATGACAAACAAAGCATTTATTGCCGCCCTAATGCCACTCTCCACGGCGCCACCCATAAGATTCCGATTGTTGGTGGCAACTGCTGCTGAGCTGGACCAAACGATGCGATGCCAGGGCCTGGTTTGGGGTCTATTCAGTGCCGTGTTCAGTTCACAGATCTCCTCTTTGTATTCCAACGGATCGAGCATCTCCTTACCAAATTGCTCGGCGAGCAGATCGAGGATTGTGTCTTGAACAGTCGCCGTCTCCACATCGATATCGTGCAGCATATAGCCGCCATATTCATTTTTATTTTGCTCATAGCCGACGACGAACGGATTCATATTCATAAAATTACCGGAATAACCATTCGATAACCAATACGATTTGTCGTAATCGATTGTAAATTGAGTGATGACAAATTTGGATTGCCGGCTGATTCTCGAGGAATCCCGAAACTGCTGCGGCAACTGTGGAGTGAATCTCAACTGATTCACCTTGTTCCAGGGTATGGCCAGAATGACAGCTTGTGTTATATGTCGATCTCCATTTGAATCCGTCACCTGCACATAGTTCTTAAAGTGTTCCAGTTCGACAGCTTTTACTCCACTCCGGATATCTGTGTGCTTCAATTTCTTGAGCAGTGTTCCGAGCAGATCCTTGCAGGACACATCCATCAGAGTCGATGGCAGGCGCATAAATCTAAAATAAAGAATGATAGAGGCCGGAGGGAAAGCAATATAACTTCGCTAGTTCACCTACAGATCGACCAGAATACTCAATCCACCCGAACTGCTGCAGAGGCACATGAACTCATCGTAGTTGATTTCGCTCGCCGGCAAACCAGAAGTCAGCAGCACCAAATTGAACATAAATTGGCGCGATTTGTTGAAGAACAGATTCGTGGAAATATGTCGTTCCATTGTTGGCACTCGCTTGCGAAACCTATCGATAAATACATGGACTCAACTCTGTACTCACCAAAAATAAAACGCTTTCAAAAATAGGTGGTTTTTGGATGGATAGGAAAGCATTTCACTTCAAATTAGAAAGGCCTTCCCCAAATCGACATTCCATTCTAAATGAATGGTCATTTTATAAATATATTTTGTTGAATCTTTTCCAAAATTCGGAAACAAGGAAAGTAATGCGTTGTCTCGTACATTATATTACACTCAGAAAACAAATTAATATGAGTTCTAGAAAATCACCTTGAAAACTAGAAAACTAGAAAGTGAGCATTGATCTTAAACGTTTTTAGAAAGCAACAACCATAAAGCTTAGAACTGTATAATTACCAACGATTAATTCGATTTCAGAGTGTATAATCTTAGCTCGCATTTCTAATTTCTCAATTTTCTAAAAGTTTCACTGATTTTTTTGAGTGTATAATCTCAACTTGCAATTCCAATTTGCCACTCACTGAAAACGGAGCCCATTAAATTTTTTCATGCGCAGATCGAGCATATCGATATAGCGCCATAGCTCAAAGCTGGCCGGCGCTGAGGTCAAGCCCCGATCCAGTTCCCAGCAGCGATTGAGCTGATCAGTGTTCAGATTACGCTGTCGCACGGCCACATTCAACTGGCTAAGGAAGTCGATGAGTTCGGTTTGCTCCTTGTTCACAATGCGGGAACCATTGCTGCCCAGTTGTCCGCCTGGTTTGCGATTCTCGTCTATAATACGCATACTGAGCGAACTGTCTTTGGATAGGATTTTTATGGCCGATGTTAGACCGGCTAGGCCGGCACCCACAATAAGTATATCGAGCTCAGGTAGTTCGTTGCCAAAAGGTAAATCCATATAAATTGTTTTGACATAATCAATTTAAAAAAAATAATCATACAAAACTGAAAGCAAATTCAAATAGAGTTGTGTCACTAAAAATGCCAAGAAAAACAAAAATTGATTTATTTAGCACAGCAGGCAAATTTTCTTCCATGCAATAATTTTAATGTAATTGCCAAATTTTGTTTCGCTGGTGCGTGTATCTGCTATGTTTGCCCATACAACACCAGCAAAGCATGCAAGCAATAAGATTATCTAAATCCCCAAAAGTATGCTGCAATCAAATTTCAATTTTGTTTCACTGGTGTGTGCATAAGCTATCGTACCCCAGACAACAACATGCAAACCAACTAAAGTGGCGTGACCATGTATGTGGGTGCCCCTAAAACGATGCTGCATTAAGGTTAAAGTTAAATAAAACTGATTGTAAAGTTTACTTATTTTTCCAGAATGCTCAAGAAAAGCACAAGAGTTGAAAAGGCTATCCTATACGGCAACCTACACGTTAAGTGACCATATTTGACTCCGCACTCAAAGTATGCATCAAAGAGCCCAAAGTTTACTCATGCCGATCGAATGCTTAAATTCTTGGTGCACCTCAAAGTGTACTACAATAAAGTAAAATCATCTTCAAACTGTCAACTTGCGATTCAAGTTTAGTGATCAAATACAATACAAAAGTGAGCGGAAATAACAACTTTATCGAAAAAACCCGGAAACAAACAAAAAAGGAAGCATACTTATAACTCACACACCGCTTACGCACAGCATAATTTCATTCAGTCAAAGCAACGTTATCACAAAATGAGTGCGAGGCACATTTCCGCTGCTGATTGAAGTAAGCAGAAAACAACACGCATAAAAATCAAGTAAGCAGCTTATGCCCACAAAAATTTCTATTCGAGATGGAATTCCATTGTGAGTTATATTAAGCAGACATAAGAAAATTGTATTTGAGCACAAACAATCAATGCTGATGATAAATGTTGTTTGCTGCTGCTGCCAAGAACAAATGTATATCGTTCTATCTTCCTATGAAAAAATTAAATAAATGCACTTGCATTTATTTGACAAGTCTGTTCTCAAGTCAATTGAAATGGACAAATCTACAATTTTATTATCATCTATTTATAGCGCTAAATTATTAATTTGTATAGCCGACACTGGGTTAGATTTATAAAAAAACAAATTATACATGGCTGTACACAATTGTTTTATAAATCTACGATTTCGTAATTAAGAAATGTTGACATAATACAATTAAAATACGCATTTAACTGATAGCACTGTTTAGCACTCGAGCACTGAACTGCACTTCACACTTAACACATATGTATATATAATTGAATATAATACTGTATTCTCTTATCGTTATCAGCTGTCGCGTCTTGCGGATGTCTCCGTTCCATTTCTGCACCTAGAGCCCCAATTACCAAGCTGATCGTTAGGCCTGTTAAGCAACTCAACTCAAACAAAGCAATAAAGTAGGGCTTGCTTAAGCTGAACGCAGATTAAGTTCGCTACACTCAGAAAAAATGTATAATTTTCAGTGTATTGTTTTACATGTATTTTTTATGAATAAACATTTGCGTTTTAAGATGTCTCCTATAAAACATGTGTAGATAGTTGCTAAAAATGCATACAAATTAAATGGAAAAGACAAGAGCAACGACGAACCAGTAAATTTCATTACTTGTTTCTGAAATTTCGAAATTATTAGAAACGCACTGCTTATTAATAGAAAATATTGAAAAACTAAAAGAAAAGGCAAGTCCTTCTACATTTTAGAAATTTATTTCCCAATATTTATAAATTATTTCTTAAAAGCAGAAAAACAATCCAAATTTATTCGGGGTCATTTTTTCCCGAGTGTAACACTCTGCCAGAGTCAAGCCTTATTTTTTAGAATTTCGTAATTCACTTCCCAGATTAGGCTAACCATCGCCGCACGCCTGATGCACTATACATTTATATATATGTATATATATATATATACATGTATATATTTTGTTTATGAGTTGGGGAATGTCACCCTCGATGGTTGGCAAACCCCATCAGAGAATTATCATGCCCTCTGCGAATGTATTTTAAAATACAGCAAGTGCTGTAAAGTTCACTGCTTGCCAGCAACAGTTGAGTTAATACATTTTATTGAACCATAATTGTAAATAAAAAACAAAAGCGAGAACAAAAAACACAGCAATGTTGTTCTTGCGTTATGGCATCAATCGTAGACGACACAATAAGAATACCCTCACAAATGTATTTCGACATAATGAAATTGCCCACAAGTCGAACTGTCAAATGGAAATGTAATTTGATACTGAATAAGTTTTGGAACAGAAAAATAATAGCATTTGATAAAATAATAACTGTCAGATTGATTAGATTACAGAATAATAAGAGTTACAAAATTTAAAACAACTATAAAATGATTGTTTTCGTAAATTAAATAGAAAATATGCAATTGTTTTCCTATGTGAAAATAAAAACAATAATAAAATACTCTTTTGAGTTAGTGTGTGCGTTGAGCATTGTTTTGCTGTTGTGCCATGAACCCATTGGAAACGGCCTTGTCCGCCTGTCTCTCTATTATCTAATGAACCTCAGACTCTATAAGAGCTGCAGACCTCAAATTGGAAGTGTCAGTTCCTCAGTTGATATTTTGGTTCCTTTCCATAGAATATTAGCAACGCAATGTGGAATTTAGCTTCTGATTGCGATTCCGATACTGAATTTTAGCTCGGTGAATTTTAATTCCGACAAAGACACTTAGTCCACAGAAGTTAATTGAATGCCAAAAACAGAAGAAGTGCTGAGTAAATATTGTGTTTTCTTTTATTATTTCTTTAATAACAAATAAGTGTAAATAAATTGAAATTGAGTTTCTTGCGATTTTTTCTAAGCTTAAACAAATGAGTTGGAATACTTTCTGCTTTGATTGAATAAATGCAATTATCCATCATGAACAATAAATGCTAATTGCTCAAACTACGATAAATTCATTTGGCGGACACTCGTCACGCCTCCCGCTGCCTGCCTCTCTGCCTGCACCCCTGCTTCTTCATGGGAGGAGTCTCTCTATTCCTCAGTCGCTACTCTTCCTTCTCCCTCTCCTTCTTCCTCTTCTTGTCCGTCTCCGTCTCTCTTTGCTTGTTCTTCGTCTTCCTCATAATCAACCTCTCCTTCTAGACCTCGTCTTCTTCTACTTCTCCTCTTTTCCATCCTGTCCACCTTCCTCTTCATGGCCTTTTCCATCTTCCTAACTTCCATTTCCCTTTCTATTTTCTCTATATCCTTCTCCCTTAACATATCCGTCTCCTTCTCCCTCTCCCATCCTCTCTCTCTTTCCGTTTTGATCTCTTTCTTTATCTATCTGTCCCTCTCTCTTTCTCTCTCTCTCTCTCTTTCTCTATTCTACTTCCTCTCTCATTCTCCCCCTTTATCTCTCTTTCCGTGCCCCTCTTCCTCTATGACTCCTTCTCCGTCTCCATCTCCTTCTCCCATCTTTATCTCATTTCGTTCTCTTCATTTGCCTCTCCGTCTCCTTTTACATCTTGAGATACCTTCGCTTCTTCCTCTCCAGAACAGTTCCCTTCTCTCATACCTTTCATTCTCTCTCTCTCTCGCTCTGTCCCCTCTTCATCTCCATTCGCATCTCCTTACTCATTTCCCCCTCTTTCCCCTGCTCCTTCTCCCTCTCTGTTTTCATCTGCGTCTCCTCCTTCCTCTTCATCTTCCTCCCTTCCTCCCTCCCCCTCCCCCCTCTCTCAATCCGTCTGCAAAGCTTACGACTTCGCACCATACTTGCCGTTGATCATCGTATTCAGCTCCTCATCCTCCAGAGATTGGCTCCTGCTCCGCTGCTTTTTGCCAAAGTTCTCGGCATCCTCAATGGTCTCCGGCATGGGTCTGTTCAGGGTCTCCGGCAGGAGCAGCGACATTAGGCCCGCCGTCAGCGACAGGGCGCCACAAATGACCAACGGCAAGGGTCGCCAGATCTCGCCGAGAAGATTCAGATACGGCGCCAGAATGCCGCCAATGCGAGCGACCATCGACGAGGCTCCCAAACCCACATTGCGCACCACAGTCGGAAATTGCTCGGCCGTAAAGATGTAGACAGTGCCGTACGACGAGGTGATGGCCAACTTGCCAATCATGGCACAAGTGATGAGCAGCCAATCCATGTCACTGGGCACCAGGACCGTTGCCAGCAAACTAATCCCGGCCACCAACATGGCGCCGCACAGCGTCGAGCGACGACCCCAGCGATTCAGAGTGAACAGCAGCAGGGAATAGCCGGGAATCTCCACAGCCCCCGAGAAGACAAAGTTGAGCAGCTGATTACCGCCCAGATTATTGGTATTCCAGGAGAGGCCGTAGTAGACGCCACTGTTGACGAACCAATCGAAAAAGATGAGCAACGTTTTGCGCCGCAAATTCGGATAGCGGAGCAATTCCCAAACGGATGCGGATGGTTGCTGCGAGGTAGTCTGCGCCTGCTCCTTCTTTGCCGACTCCTCCCGGACAAGCTGGTCGTAGATCTCGCTGGGTACTTGGACACGATTCACACGGGCCGCCCGCTCAATGATGACAAACGCCTCCTCGCTGCGACCCTTCGAGAGTAACCATCGTGCCGATTCCGGTATCAGCCAATAGTAACCCATGAAAACCAGACCCGGCAAAGTCAGGGCAATTTGCAGCCAGCGCCAATCCCTGATAAGATAAGCAAATCCCGCCGTAAGCATAAACCCAACGGAGAAGAACATCTGCACAGCGACGCCGGCAAAGAGGCGATAGCTGGCACCCACCATTTCCATGGCAATCACATAGGCCACCAAAAAGACACCCGACGTGGTCGCGCCAACGATCAGCCGTGCAATCGTATAGGTAAAGTAATCCGGTGCCAAGCCCGCCGTAATGCCAAAAACCAACTGAATCACGAGCGAGGCAAAAAAGGTAGGTTTCCTGCCCCATTTGTCGCTCAGCTGGCCAAAGATGAAGCTGCCCAGTAGCACGCCCACCATAAACATTGAATCACTTGTGGCACTCAGCAGACTCCGCCCGCAAACCATATTCCACTCCGTGACAGCGCTGTTCCGGTATTTCGACTGATCGTAGAGGTAACTGCTGCAGCTCAGCGTGCCACTTGTTGTGTCACTCAGATTGCCACTCAAATAGGAGTCGTTGTAGGCCACATTGTAATATTCGCAGGTATTCAATTTACCCGTAATCACATCAGGCGGATAGGCGAGCAACCAGTGAGCTGCCGGCAGCGATTGATAGCTGGCATCTGCCGCTTCCTCGTGTGGCAGGCGGCAACGGTGCTCGGGACGAGCGAGCAGGAAAACGCCCGCCAATTTGTGGAAGGCACAAACGATGGCCGGCAAACAGAGCAGCAAATAAATCCGTCTCTGATAACGTCCGAATTCGCCCAAGTGGGTTATAACATCATCGTAGCCCATTTTTATTAATTAGTTATTAATTACTTAATTAATTAAGTGTCTGAGTATTGATTTTTGTATTGAATTCGCGCAATATTCAATTTTCAGAAATATATATACAAATATTGCGCATACGCCCCGTGCGTTGTTTTGTTTTTTTTTTTTGTTTTTTGGGTAAATGTCGAAAAACGCGTGCGAGAAACAACTGCACGCGATCTGTGCCAGTTGGCGACTGACAGATGACGACGCAGCCGATGACGGCGACGTTGACGGCGACGTCGACGGCGACGACGACAATGTCGACGTCGACTTGCTGCTGGGCAGCGAAAGTGTCAAGAACGCATTCGACATTGACTCTCAACGACGACGACGACGACGGCGACGCAGCAGCGACAGCAGTCGCTCAACAGTTGTAACCAACAAATAAGAATGGTGAGCTCGACTGGGATATACCCTGCAGTCAGCTATAAAATTTTCTTTTTAAATTAAATCAACTATGAAATGTATATTCCTTTTCAAATTAAGTCAGCTATTAATTATTAATTATATTCTCGATTTGCCTTTAAAATGTCCTTTGAGAAAGATCCCTGTATCGTGATGTATATGAGTGTCTTATCTGATGCTGCAGATTGTAAGGCAGTCTTCTCTTGCACCTCCTCTGAGATCCTCTGTGATCTCTAAAAATAGCCTCAAGTACGTTCACTTGAGAACATCGCATAAGTCCGCAAGGCTACCTAGAGCCACACATGTTCATTCTTGAAGATGGGAACAAAATTTCTACAAATTAGATAATCCCAAAAATATATATTTTTTTTTCTCTCATTTTTTTGTAAGCATTTTGTATTATTAATAAAAACATTTATAAAAGTAGAAAGTAGAAATGCATACACTCAGTAAAAGTTCCACCAAAATATACAAAATCGACAAAAATATTTGAAAAATTTGCTAGTAAATTATCTCAACTCCCAATCCTATTTACTTAATTTAATAAAAGTTGGGTTTTAGGCGATTATTTTTGGTTAGCTTATGAACGACGACGACGTCGTCGGCGACGTCTCCGTTGACGTTCTGCCGACGCTTTGCTAACGCTCAATATTGCAACTAAAAAAACACGCATATGCCCCATTCCCATTCCCAACACACTCACACATGTATATAAATAAATACAGTTGTGTGCCAGCGCTGCTCTCACACAAATTGAGCTAAGGATGCTCAGTCAGCTGCTTGGCACACTTTCTGCAATTCAAGGTCAAAGCTAGCCGCTACTCAATGCTCAATGCATATGCATATATATTTGTGTGTGAGTGTGTGTGTGTGTGTGTGTGTGCGTACAATCGCTGCTCTCTTACACAATTGCGCTAATGGAACTAAGGATGCTCAGTCAGCTGCTTCACCACTACATGTGTGTATGTGTGTGTGTGACGCAGAATTTGATCATTGACCGAGCATATGTACAACATAATTGCTGTTCAATTGGGAATATTCTATAAATGCATTCACGCTCTACGCTCTACGCTCTTCCACTCGCTCACTCGCTTTCTCCTTATTAGCGGCTGCTGTCAGTTCTCTCTCTTCGTTCTCAACCCAATCTTTGTTCGAGCTTCGTAACAAGTTGCACAACACGCGACTTTATTAGCTAACTAAAATTTGCATATAAACAAAGTTAACTCTTATTTTTATTTATTTTTAGCCATAATTCATTTGCATATTGTATGCAGAGACGTTATTTAATTTGTTTTGTCGTCTGCCCTTGCACAATATAAAACAAAATAACATGTAAAATGCTTTCAAATGCGCCGCGGTGCATGATAAAAATTCTTCTATATATATAGATGTGCGTAAGTATGTGTACAAAAGAGTGCTTTTATCTACAAGTTTCCAGTTGAACTTTAAGTCATTAGTTTATTGCTTTTTTGCTTGAGTATAGATGTTTTATTTATTTTTACGAATGCTTTTTGATTTTGTTTTTTTTTGCTTGAATGTTTTTGTTATTCAATTATTTTTTACATACATTTGTGCACGCTTTTTTAGTCTATTGCTCTTTTCTTGAGTGTTGCTGTTTTTTTCGATTACTATTTCTTGTTTAAGTGGAGCTGTTTTCACTGTTCCCCAAGGGAAAGAAATAACTTTAATTAAAGAAACAAAATAAATATATATAATTATAAAACGAATGCGTATAGTAAATAAATACGCATAATAGATAAATAAATAAACAATAAAAAATGTATATAAAATAAATAATTTGAAACTCAGCAAACTCTTCCGAAATTAAGTCTTAGATTTTCGTCTAATAGTTTTTTTTTTTTTGTTTTACCTGAAAATGAGTCTCGTGTTTTTTTTTTGCCGATAACGAAAAACCATCTACAAAACAAATAATTGCAGCTAAAAAGCAAAATATGCGGAAGTATTTTTCAACAGACTTTTGCTCTTTTCTTAGTTAGATTGAAATGAAGTAAATCGTTCACATTTTACAGAATTCTTCAGAATTTATTTACTGTTGCTACTTACGCCAAATACAATATTTGTATGCCAAAATAGGCACGTGCCAATAAAGAGAACATTGTCTAAAAATTCGATAAGTGTAATAAGTAAATACTAAGTACATTTTAAATAAGTACAATTATCGTATACATATATATATATATATAAATACATACATAATACAGATTAGGGAAACAGTGGTTTAGATTATGGGAACAGTTTAGTTTATGCTAAGAATGTAGCACAGCACGATCTATCGCTCTCTTAGGCAGGCATATTATTTGTCAAAGGGGAACAGTATAGGCTGGTCACAGTATAGGCTGCGAGTCATACCTACAAGGCAGGAACAGCTTAGACACAGCAGAGAGCATTTCATACTTAAAGTGGGAACAGCTTAGGGAAGAGAACACAACTGGATGTGCTTCTCTCTATCTCTATCTGCCCTTAAAGATAACTTGGCCACCAAATTTTTTCGTCTTATTTTTATTATCTTTTATTTTTATTTTTTTTACGTGCATCTGAATGTGAGCAATTTAGGTTGAGAGAACACATCTGGGATGCATATCAAATGGAATAGCAGAGTTGTGCCAAAAAAAAATAACGTAATTCTCTCTCAGATCTAAATGCTTAAGAGACATTTTTTCCTACACTCAGAAAAAAAAAATGGCTCCTTGCTTTGTAAGCTGATTAAAATTGTTGTGTATGTAAAATCTTACGACACAAATAGTTAATAATAATATAAGTAAGAAAAAAACGTATATAAGAATTCTTCTAAAATACCCAAAGTAGAAAACAACACCCTGTAAATAAGACATTTTTTTCCCCCTAAAATTTTAGACAATTAACAAAAAAAAAATAAATAAATGCAAACACTTTATTTTTAAACAAAAATTAATTTCGTAACAAAAAAATGAGGAACCATTTGCGACTTACTAAAACTTCGATTCGTCGATTTTTTTCTGAGTGTATGCACTGCTTACTTTTGTTTTCGTTTTAAAGGGGGAACAGTTTACGTAGCACTTCAAATTTCAAGCACGTTAAGCTCAAACAAAAACTATTCCCCCTTCAGATCTAAATGCTTAAAGCGCAAATGTTCTTCTAAGCGCTGTTTTTAATTGTTTCTTTTCTAATTTCTCTTTCGTCTTTTTTATGTTATCTTTTGTTATTTGTTTTTTTTTGGCATGAAACTGATATTTTCACTAATTTAATACTGTGTTTTTATTTCTTTGTCTTTGTTTACTTGTCTCTCTTCTTTCCCTGCATTCTTCATGGACTGGAATTGAAATGTGAATGACCTCGAAGAAGAAGAAGGAGGACTTTTGCTATGTTAATTAATTACCGTTATTATTAATAACTATTATTTATTATTGTTAAGAAATTACGCTTTGTGGCCGTTGGGCATATTGAGTGGCTGCGTTTCGAGCTCCCTGCCCCCTTCCAGATCCCCCCTGCTGCTCTTCTTCCTCCTTCCAAATCGCTCACCATCCGCAATTGTTTCCAGTGTGGGCTTATTATGCGTCTCCGGCAATAGTAGAGATAAAAATCCGGCGGACAAAGCGAGTACGCCATAGATAACCAATGGCAGAGGTCGCCAAATGCTGGCCAAGGTATTCAGATAAGGAGCCAGCATTCCAGTCAAACGGGAAACCATGGAAGCGGCGCCCATTCCAACCGTGCGCACAACAGTCGGAAATTGTTCGCTGGAAAAGAGATAAATGGTGCCGTAGGAACCGGTGATGGCCAGTTTACCCAACATGGCAAAGGTGATAATGAGCCACTGCATCCCAACCGGCACCAAGATGGTCGCCAGCAGACTAATCCCCGCCAGCAGCATGCAGCCGCAGAGTATCGAGCGACGACCCCAACGATTCAAGGTGAGCAGCAGAAAACAATAGGCGGGTATTTCCACAGCGCCAGAGATGAGAAAGTTGAGCAGGACATTCCCACCCAGATTGTTGGTGCTCCAGGAGAGGCCATAGTAGACGCCGGTGCAAACGAGCCAATCGAAGAAAATGACGAGCGTTTTGCGGCGCAAATTCGGATAGTGAAAGAGATCCCAAACGGAGGCGGGTTTGACTGCGGATGCCACCTGATCCTCCTGATTCTTCTCGTGCTCCTTCTGCTTCAGCTCAAGCTTGAGATCTAGATTAAGCTGCTTCTGCTCCTCCAGCTTCAGCCCCCTCCCCTGCTCCTTTAACTGATCCTTGTCCTGCTCCTTCAGGTGCTTTTCCTCCTGCTCCCCCTCCAGCTTCCACTCCAGATTCCTCACCAGCTCCGTCTGCTTATTCAGGTTCAGCTCCTTTTGCTCCTTCTCGCTCTCCTTCTCCCTCTCCTCCCCCCCATCCAGAAGCCGCTCCAAAGTCTCCCTGCTAATCTCCACACGGTTAAATCTCGCCGCTCTCTGCATCGCATCCAAGGCCTCCTCCCGCTTACCCTTCGACAGGAGCCAACGCACCGATTCGGGTATAATCCAGTAGTAGCCCATAAAAATCAAACCAGGCAAAGTCAACGCAATCTGCAACCAGCGCCAGTCGTGGATAAAATAAGCAAATCCCGCCGTAAGCATATAGCCCAGGGAGAAGAACATCATGACAAAGATGCCGGCATAGAGACGCTTCGAGGGACCAACCATTTCCATGGCAATCACATAGGCCACCAAGAAGACGCCCGATGTTGTGGCGCCCACAACTAATCTGGCCAAAGTATAACTAAAGTAATCCGGTGCCAAGCCCGCCGTAATGCCAAAAACCAGCTGAATCACAAGTGAGGCAAAAAAAATCGGTTTCCGGCCCAATTTATCGCTGAGTTGGCCAAAAATAATGCTGCCCAAAAGGACGCCCAGCATAAACATTGAATCGCTTGTGGCCGCAAGAAATTCTCGGCCACAAACCAAATTGAATTCGGTAACGGCACTGTTCGCGTAACGGGAACGATCGTAGATGAATCGGTTGCAACGCTGCGTTTCATTGCTGAGCCTGTGAAAGCTTTCGTTGTCTATGTCGTATTCCAGTTCGTAGAGCTCGCAGCTTTTATCGGGCGGATAAGCGAGCTTTGAAAGCTCCTCCGTTAGCTCAAAGCTTTGATTCGTCTCATTCGACAGCGCACAGCGAAAGTTTGGCTTGGCGAGCAAAAAAACGCCGGCAAGTTTGTGAAATGCAACCGGCATCGATGTCAAACAGATCAGCACATAAATTATACGCTGATAGCGTCCAAAGTCGCCCAATTCCACAATAATCTCATCGTAGCCCATTTTTTTAATTGTTAAAATTACTATTTTTTGCCGTATTTTGTTTTGACCGCCAACGAAAAAATAGCTACAATTATTAAAAGTTAACCGCCCACTTCGACTACGTACCGCGAGCGCGTCGCGTGAATCACTGAAAGCTTTTCAACGACTGCAGCTTTCTTTAAGCAACGCGCATCTCGTGATTTGTTGCCAGGCAATGACGTGTACTTTAGCAACACTCGGAAAGAGAGAGAGAGAGACAGAGAGAGCGCGAGTGCGTAATTATGTTTAGCAACAACAACAGCAACAAGTAAGACGCGCAACACGTGTTGCGATTGCGGATCTCTTTCCAACTAGTCGTTAAGCAGAAGAAGAAGAAGCAGAAGCGTTCTTTGAACCCCCAAAATGGTGAGATTCGTCACTTGCGTCTGCTTTAGCGAGCGGAATAGAACTGAAAGCCCAATAACATCGACGATTGAACGATTGAAGGCCACTCAAAGACTGCTGCGGCAATATGTGCTGACACTCACACACACATATATACAAATATACAAATACATACATAAGAGAACACTCGAAAAAACTCTAACTAAACAATATGAACTTTTCCCTACTTATAGAAATAACTTCTAAATGTTCGAATACAACTATTTAACAATTAGAAATACACTCGAAAAAACACCCTAGAAGGAAATCCCCTTTAATAATGGAATGTTTTTCTTGAACAAAAATTTCTAAGAATTAGAAATACACGCAGGTAAAAACGGACTAAAATGAAAATCGCTGTAAAAATATAACTTTTTTCTTGTTTTTAGAAATATTTTCTAAATATTAGAATTAGATTAAGATATGTTTTTTTTTAAATGTAATAAATTGAGTATAACATTAATTTCTTATCTTATTTTTATGTGTCTATTCTTTTGCTGAGTGTATGCATAAACATATGCTTCAAGAGCCAACAAGTAGCCATCATGTATATTGCCAGCCAAGTTGCTCACTTTTCACTTACTCTCCCTCTTTCGCTCTGTCTCTCTCGCTCTTTCTCTCTATGGCTCGCTATACCCAGCGGGAATTTGTTTTTTTTTTTTTTTTTGTTTATCTTCACAATATGTTGCCGCTAATAAACAAAAACAAAAAAACGGTAGAAAACCAACAGCTGAGCATATTTGCCTGCAGAGCTGAAGATTCTTTGCTAATTTCAGGGCAGCATGGCTAAGTTCAGCAAATAGCTTCCCACTGGGTCTATTTTTTTTTTATTGTGATAAATTAGAGAATGATGAGAGAGAGAAAGAGAGAGAGAGAGAGAGAGAGAGAGAGAGGAGAGGGAGCGAGAAAGCAACCCTAAGGCAACCAAAAATTAATGGTAACATTATTAAAGAGGGTTTCCAGCGGGTCTTCAGCTCACTTTTTAGACTGGCCAACTGACAAACGATGACGCATAACTTAAATAAACACACACACGCACACACATACATCATATATATGTGTGTGTGTGTGTGTGTGTGTGTGTGTGTGTGAAGAATACTGGAAAGAGTACAATTTACTATGTATTCACTTAGTCGTGGTAAAAATAGCATTTCCTCTTTCCTCACTTACTTTCAAGTAATAATATTATATAAAAATAAACAATATTTTAATTTAACTGCTTATTGTTTTATTTCAATTGTTTTCAACGTATCTTATACTGATTTAAGCATAAAATCGAATGTTATTGACTTTAAGAAAGAAACCAGAATTTTTGCGTGTGACTTCACTTAAGGAAAGTAAACAAATTTTAAAAAGTTTTGTGTTTTCATTAAGAACCAATAAAATTGGCACTTAAAGTAATAAAAACAAGCAAAAACTTAAATATATTAAAAGTAGTTTAATACTAAAGAATTTGTCTAATGAACGAACCAATATTAACAGTAAATAAGTTAGAAACTTAAATATGTTAAAAGTAGTTCAATATTTAAAAGTATTGTGCTTAAATCAACACAATATAAAGAGAGAAAGCAGTTCAAGGCTTAAACATTTTGCTATGTAAACATTGTGCATTACTTTAGTTAATAGTTAGTTGATAGTGTTTTTTTCCGGATTTTCAACATGCAATAAATGTTGAAGCAATTTGTGTCTACATAACCCCAGTCATCATATAAATCGTATATATATGTTTCTAATTTTAAATTTAAATTTAATGTACAAATTTATTTTTGATGTAATTGAATACATTTTTTTTCGACTGACTTCAGTTGACATTAAATTCAGGTAATTAACTCTAATCGTTTTCGACTAATTTGCATGACAGGCTTCCAATTCCAATTCGAACTCGAACGCGATCTCGATTTATTGGCGCTGCTGTCTGATTGGAGTTCACTTAACTTCTCATTTCAATTGGAATGTGCCCATGCCAATTATTGTTTTGCTCTGCTGTAGAAGGCAATTGAGTGGCGAAATAAATAATAAAAAAAAATCAGTTAGACGTCTATCGTACGATTTTTGCAACACTAGATGTACACACACCCACACACACACACACATACAGTTGCGTTAAAAAAAATAACGCCACTCTGAAGTTATTTTAATTAGAAAAACCAAAGCATTAGTTTTTATTATTTGCATTATTAAAAGTGGACATTTGAAAACGGCTACTGTTCTTTTCTTTGTTAATTTTCTCCCTCTTTTATTAAATATTATTTCTTAATTTGAACTTTACTTAAATTTCATTAAGTTGAAATAAAGCGTTTCATTAAATTATGTATTCTTTCTTTCTCACATTTGTTAAAAGAGTTCTTCCACTTTTAAAAATTTATTCATAAGTATTTGTTACACTTAGAAATTTAAAAGGACACCTTCGATAACATTTCTTTGTGAGAGTGGTGCAATTATTTTGACAGCAACTGTATATATATACATATATACACACATATATAGTTTCAAGCAGCCTTCAATTGGACTCAATTAATCGGCGTATCTCAATTTCATTTCTTCTTTCTTCGCTGCTGGAACGATTGGAAGAGCCTGCCATATACTGTTTGTGTAAGTGAGTGTGTGTGTGTGAGTGTATATGTGTATGTGTGTGTGTGTGTGTGTGTGAGTGTATATGTGTATGTGTGTGTGTGTGTGCGCGCGCTAAAACGGGTTATAAAACCTAGAAGATGCTGAAAGCGTAATTAATCGTTTTATTGAAGTGTTCTTTTTTTTAATTTTATTGGAAATGAAAAAGTTAATAAAATTCACCTAGAGCATTATTTGAACTAAACATTTATAATTGCATAAATATTACAAATATAAAACTGGATATAAGAAATAGTTAACGTTCAATATTATTAATTTTCGTTATTTTATTTAAATTTTATAAAAGAAAATAAACATGAAATGCTTTATTTAAGCTTTACCAAAACATTTAGAATTGCAAAAAAAGATATAAAAATCGTTTATTATCAAAGCGAATAATTGAATAAGTGCTTAAACTGAGCAAATGAAATTTGTGAGAAAATTCGTAAAATTCTCTATTTATAAACACAATTATTTTCTTTTGCATGTGTGACCCAAATTCGCTTTAGTAAAATGAGCACCTGGCCAACATTATGTATAAATCGGTAAAAGCAATTTTCCAATTGCAGATACAAAAATAAAGAATGTTTTCTGCTTGCTTTTTTATTGCCATCTTTTAGGGATTGTGGAATTACCTACAAATTAGCGCCTATTAGGTATGTTAAAATTAGTTACAATTTAATTAAAATTAAAATCATTATTTTAAAAAAGAAAAGAAAAATTCGCTAAAAAAAATTCAAATTAGATTAACCGCCCACAATTCAATGCTATCGTCATTGCTGCAATTTATCGAAAAATTGCCATTTTACCCGAAACGTGCATCATTCTCAGCAACACACTTGTATCAACATTAAGTCGCAACTTTGCCTGTAAAAACGCATAAGACGTCGCAGCATGTAGCCAAGCCAATTGATGTAGTTCACAACATGTACGACATTTGTCATCGCTAACCGATATCGATATATCGATATATTGTTGGCATGACATTTTGAGTTTGCGATACGATGTCGAATTGGACATCGCGCGCAGTCGTATTAAATACATAGAACGCGTCGGTCTGTTGTGCGCACGCAGCGCAGCTTATTAACAAAAAAGATCACAAATCAAATTTTCAGTTGATAAACAAAACACTCGACTCAAAACAAGTCAGGCGAAAAAAATCGTGTTTTAAGAGGGGGCGGCGCATTTTCGCCAGCTGCAGTACATTTGACTGCCAATTTGGCAACAAAAATACGATATATAAAAGTGACCGTGAAATTGAAACATAAAAAAGCCGGCGGCAAATTGCTCCAGAGGAAGCAGCAGCAACAACAACAACAGGTTAGTGCAACGCTCTTCCAACAACAACTAAAGCAAAACCATTTGCTTTTTTTTTAAGCTATGGTGAGTTTTTCATGTGCTCCATTTTCGTGTTCGTATTATTTGCTGCTGCTGTTGCTGCTGCTGCTGCGTTGGCGTATGTCAACAGTGAAAGAATGAAATAGTGGAGCGCAGCGAGGTGAATTGGGCGCAGTCGCAACATCCTCGCTGCTTCCTTGTATTCACCCCACCCCCAACGGTCAGAAGTCACCACCAGCAGCTGCGATTCACCCACACACGCACAGACACATGCGCTATATTTAGCTGTGTAATGCCAGGCAACAAGAACGAAGTTCAAAGATAGATTTTTTTTGTGTTTTCTGCATCGACGCAGACGCTTTGTGCGTTAAACACGTTCCAGGCTCCATTTTAATTTGTGTGCAGCAAATGTAGAAACATTGAAAGGCATCCCAAGGAGCAATCGCTGCTTACTTATTGATATGCCAGTCACATTTTCATTAATTATATCCATCGTTCGATGGAAGTGGAAGAAGAAGACTCTCTCCTTCCACTTGGCTTATGCCTTTTATGGAACGAGTCTAGCTGCAACTGTGGAAGTCATTGGCCAGCAGTGTTGGCAGCTAAAGAAAAAAAAAGCTGGTTTTTTTGGCAGTAGTAAAAATATGATTCTTAGAGTTGAATTTAATCATGAAAATTAGTCAAAAATTAGTTTTTCACGATTGATTTATAAAATATAACTAAGTATTTCTATAAAAAAAAAGATTATTTTTAGCGGAAGGCAAAAAAAGATTTTATGTATTGGCAGCAAAAAGAAATGATTTTAGGTGTTGAATTTAAACATTAAATTTTGCCGAAAAACTGTATTTCATGATTCATGTTCGTCTAACTGTAAATAGGTAAAAAATAAAATCCTCTAAAAGTTGATCGCGAAAAAAGTCGAATTGTCAGCACTATTTGCCAGTGCTTACACAGTTGCTCAGCGTGAGGCAATAAAAAAATACACCAATGCTTACGCATACTCGCTTACCAATACAACAACACACAGTTATTTTGGATAGATTCGCAAGGCAATGCAAGCTATGCAGCAAAGCAAAAAAAAACACATCTTTTATTTTACTGACAGCCGCCCTCTTTTTGAGCACTGTTTATGATAGAGAAGGGGAAGAAGGAAGGGGAGGGAAGGGAGTGCTGCTTCTGCACGCGCCACAGCTGACATCAAGGCGATCGTCAATTGTTCTGTCCTCTCACCTTCTCTCCTCTCTCTATCACTCTGTATGCTTTGTCCTTTGTCATGCGCCAGCCAATCGACAGCTGCTCAACATCCACTTCTTCCAGCGACTTCCAAAGGTTTTTGTTGTTGTTGATATGCGTGAACTGCTCGTTAACCCAGCTTTATTCCAGCCAATCCCACTTTAAATTGGGCATGCACTGGAAATAATTTGCATATAATCAAAGTGAAAAAGCTCTAAAGTGAAAGTTCATAGATTAATTGCTGCCTTTGTCTTCCATTAGATTAGCATAATAAAGTTTTTGAAGTGATTTCAAAACAAAACCAGGCACAAACTACCGAAACGGATTTAACTAACTTTGTTTTAGTTTATTTTTACATCATCACTGAAAACGGCACTTTATTTTTAAGACGCGTGTGATTATTGTATGATTGAAGCCAATCAATTTACTAAACTATCAATTTAGTTAATAGAAAGAGCTAAGCTTATTTTGTCAGTTGTATTTTGTTGCTCTATCCATATATATATATATACATATATATAAATATATATGCTGACAGCCCAGCTAGGGAAAGAGAGATAGAGAGGGAGATAAGCAGATAAGATTAAATGTGTTTGCTGGAATTGATACCAAAACTGTACAATTTGGTTTGACAAGAGCAAATATAAATTAAGGCAAATGAAACAAGTTAAAATACGAGACTAGGCACGACTAGGATTTACCCTGACACCAGCTAGTAGTTTCTTCAATATGAACATACATTTTAATTTAGTTATCTTATTAGAGCCTAATGCATTTCTAACAGTTAAGTATAAGTTGAAAAATGTGTCGATCGGGATTATTGATAAAATGTAATAAACTTGATATGATATAGGATAACTTATAGATATATATTAAAATATATAAATTATTGGCACATTTATATTTTTGCACAGTTTGCATTTGTGGAACTAAGTATGTTTATATCTTTCTCTGCAAACAAACAATGCAACCCAAGACAACTTTCGGATAATGATCTTTACCCCTCAATTTGATATATTTATTTATAATGTTAAATAATAAAAATTCACATAAAAGCAATTGTGAATATATCTTCAGAAAAGTGTCCAAACGTGCACTTGGTGATTTCTATGCATCCGCCAAATGTACAAGTGCGTCACATTTTTCACACTTCTGGGGATATGGGAGGAGGAAGAAGAGGAGGAGTAATGCCCTCTGAGATGCCATATGGAAAATCAGAGCCTGTGTAAACATGTGTAAAGAAATGCTTACATAAATAATGTTACCCCTTGTAAAATTCATCAACAATTTGAAGGGCGACATCGTCTCCTGTTTGTTTTTTGTTTTATTTAGTCACCCTTAAAATTGTTTTACTTTTAGCTGACTACTTTTCCTCTTTTCCGCTTTTCCTGTTTTCCTCATTTTTCTCTTAATTTTTCATGCATTTAGTGTCGGCATTAATTGGTTCCACTTGCGCAACTTTTTCAACTATCGACCAAAAAAAAAAAACTTAGCAATTTTTATTGCCAGTCATTGAACCCAATAAAAAAGCCAAAAGTGCAGCTAAAAACTCAAATATTTTGTTATTGTTGCTAATAATGCAGGTCGCATTGTAGCAAAAAAAAAAGTAAAGTAAAAATAAAAACTAAAAACGAGTTGGTTTTGCGCGTGCGTCGCGTTGTGTTAGCCGAGTTTTACGGTACACTGAACCGTAACCCTAAACCGTAACCCCAACCCCCGAAACTACTCCCCCCGGTTCCGAAATCGTGTTCCTGTCTACAGCTGTGTGCAATCCAGAGTATTTGTGTATCTTTGTTTATATTGTTGCAAACGTAATTGTTTGCGAGCATTTCCTCTGCTGCTGCTACCCATTTAGAAGTGGTAAAAACGGGGTAGATTGGTATGCTGACATTATATGTAAACGTTAGATTTTTTATATATTTTATATAGTTATTATTATATACACAGCTGGACAGTTAAACAACTTGTGAATTTTTTAATACATGTTGGATGGTCAGAAAAAACATTGAAAAGCGAAAAAATCAGAAAAACTCAATCAACAATCGATAATCGATATTCGTATAGTGTTAGTGGGTAAAAGTAATTGGAAGAAAAATTAAAATAAGTTAATTTGCTTAGAACAGCAAATTTGAAAATTGCAGAGAAAAATATCGCATTGATTTCTTAGGATCTTAAGTCAGAGAAAGCTGATTGCCATTTAAGAACCAATGGCAACTTTACATATCTGCTAATTAATATATTTTATTCTGGGCATGATATTCATATTTTATTTTTAATATTTCATATCATCATATCATATTGATAGGGTGTAATCATTTTCTGTACGAAATTTAACAGTTGATTGCAGGGTGTTCCATATTCGAGCTCACTTCGACTACAGCATTTGAATTTGTTTCAAATTTGCTTTTCAGTGACGTTTTTTCCCCAAAGCAAAATTTGAGGCTAGTTTTGCTGGCTGACTCATCCAAGCTGACAAAGCATTTATTTTTCATCTTTGGAATATATATTTTGAATGAATTTTTTCTTTTTTAATTTTTCTCTACTTCCTTTGTGGTTCAGAGCAAAACTGGGCAGCTGCAAAAATGTGTGTTTGGGAAAACAAGTTGAACTGGTTGTTGACGGCACATTCACTTGCCTGCCACCAGCCGAGTTGGAAATCCGTGCAACTGATATACATATATATATATATATATATATATATATAGCAGTTGCAGTTGCATGTGGCATTCGCGTACCTGCCACATGCCACATGCAGCCACTTGTTGTGCACCGTTAGCGTCCCTGAGCCTGTAGACGGGTTGAACTTGATATTGAGCTACTTGGCCACCAATTGAAAAGCCTTTTGCCCCATTGCCAAACGGGTTTTATTTCTTTTTATTCATTTTTAATTTTTTTGTTTAAAGAAGCAGAAGCATTACGCGCTTTAAAATTCCTAAGAAATTCTATCTTTGTTCAAGTCTTTTAAGCAAATATCAAATCTGCTTTCAAGAGTGCAAAAACTGGCGTTTACATTTATTATTGTTAGTTTATATTAATTAATATTAATATTTATGTTAGCTTCTCTTCTCGCATGTATAAGCAATACCAAGTACAGATAGAATATATCTTTGATATAAATGTAGCTACCTTCCTCATTGAGCTTACGGAGATTCTTTTTTTTTTGTAACTTTTTTAATACGAATAAATGAATTATGTAAATAATTTTGGTTTTTCTTTATTTATGTTCCAAAATTAAAATTTGACTGTCATATTAAGTTCACTGTCCACAAAGGCATTCATGTTTTTGGTTTTCTTAAGCTCTGCCCAAATCAATTTCTATGAGACTTTTAAGATCAAGATACTGTTTATCTTCTGTTTGTATTAAGGTTTACAATCTTAACTAGTTAATTTTTTCGCTGAAAGAGAAAGAAATTTAAAATATGCGTTAAAAATCTTACAAATATATTTAATTCAAATGTTTTATATTTAATATACTTCTATATGTGAATTATTTTGTGTCGACTGACTTTAGTCGACATTCAATTAATAAATACCAAGAAAATGAATTATAATTTTTTTTAAGGCAAGTTTTTAAAATATGATCAAATACCATCAAAACCAAATATTATTGATATTTAGTTAGCTCCCTTCCTCCATCTGATTTTTCTTTGTGACTATTTTAACAATTTCTTTAGAACTCAGTTCTTGACGAGTTGTTCTATCTTTTTGTTAAAATGTAATAACCAAGTTGGAAGCTTTCTTCGCTGGTTTTGTTTTTTTTTTTTTTGGTTCTTGTTTTTGATGTAATCTGTTTCTTTTGTTTACCTTTTTGCCGTCACACTTCTCAGCTGCTTCATTTTTTAATGGCTTTTAACTAGTGAAACTGTCGCAATTATTACACAATTTTCGTTGTCTCGACTCGTTTTCGTCTCTTTTCATTTGCCACAAGCAATTGCAATTGGTTGAAGAATGGCAGCCAAGACTTGCTCAGCTCTGGGTTATGAAATTATGGCAATTGTTTGGCTTTCTGCTGTGCTTTTGCATGCAATCTGATGTATTCATTTGTATATATATCCATATACAGTTGCGATAAAAATAATAGCACCATTCGCACGAAATCTTTTCAAAGGTGAATCTATTTTAATTTCGAAGCTTGAGGTAAATTTGTGAATATGTTTTTAGGAGTGGAAGAAGACTAAAAAAATGGGGAAAAAACATATTTTTAAAGTTAATTTTATTTTAAAGTTAAAAAATGAAGCTTTGTCAAAAAGCAAGATAATTAACATAAGAAATAATAACAGCACTTGTGCACTTATGAAAATAAATAAATAATGTGTATAATAAATATATAAATATAAACCAATAAATGATTTCTAAAAAGGCTGCGTAGACTGAAAAGAATTCGAAGAGCAGTACTAACTTCATTTAATATATATTTATAAGTAAACATGTGAAAAAGAGTGGTGCTATTATTTTGTACGCAATTGTATGCATATATATGTGTATATAGGGAAGTGAAACTGAAAGAAATGGGTTCAAGCAATGCCAAATAAAGAAGAGGAGGCAACAACAAAAATGCAAGTTTTGCAACAAATTGTGTCACGTGTTGTCGAAAATCGATTAACGCTTATTGCTTAAAGCAGATTGTTGAGCATTTCGAATTGAAATTGATTTCCATATCAACAATCAAATGCTTAATCAATAAATAATAATAATGAATCAGTCTTTATATTAAATTGATGAGTGTTGCATCAATCGTTCAATATTTAAAGATAAATTGTCTATTCGACAACTCGAAAATCTCTTCAACAAAATTTCCAAACCGAAACGCAAATATGATGTCTATAGACAAAAATGCTTGACAAATTGATTTCCCCCTTTTGCAAACAGTTTTCATTTATTTTCCTGTTGAACCGTTAGCCAAGCTTTTGTTGTATTTTTTATTTATTTTTATTTCGTTGTCGTTTCTTTTCTTTTCAATGTTGCGCAATGCAACAGAATACATAACAGAGCACTGGCCACAAAACACAATAGACACAAAACGAACAAACTTGGTTGCTATTAATTTTTCAGAGTCAACGGCACTTCAGCTTGAAGTTGGCCTGGTCAACCGGAAGGTGTTTTTTACACGTACTACACTCGCAGAAAAATCACCCAGAAAACCAGAAAGTTCTTTTAGTTTTTAGAAATTAGTGCGAATATAAGAAATAATTTTTCTTCTATAGAAAACAGGATCTTAGAAATTGAACATAATTTTTTTCTAAAGTGTATAAAAACTCCCGAAATTTAGAAATGCAAAACCTGAATTTTAGAAAGCCACAACCATACATTTCGAAAATTTACTAGCTGAATATTAACAAAGAGTTACGGCGATTTTTTTTTTTTTTGTAGTATAGAAGAGCCATCATAAATAGCCCCGTATTGCTGCTGTTATCAGTTTACAGTTCGAACTGCAATTGCAGGCCATAAACAAAAAATTATGAATCAACTGAAAGTACTTCAAACACTCATTTCCAAAATGCTTTTCTCCAGACTGATATTTTTACTATCCTTCTTTAAAGTAACTAGAAACGCTCCTATGTAAAATGTATTTTCATTATATTAAATACATATATTTGGCTTATTTTTAATATATACAATCGCACAAAATAGTTGTGTTTGTTAAAAATAATTTATTTAAATCAGAAAAAAAAAGAAAATAAACTTCCATCGTTTGTCAGGTGTGGGGTTCGAACCCACGCTCTCTTTCGAGAACCAGAGCTTAAATCTGGCGCCTTAGACCGCTCGGCCAACCTGACTTGTTGGACGAGTCTGTTCAAATGTGCTACATAAGCAACACTAGCTGGCAGGTATTGCTTCTGATACTCTTTTTCAGGTACACACACACACACTCACATGCAGCTCGCAGAGGGTGCGTGTTTCATTGTATGTGTGAGTGAGAGAGAGAGAGAGAGAGAGAGAGAGAGCATGCTTGGCTTTGTTGTTGTTTCTTGTGCTGCTTGCAGGCGGGTGGTTTTTTGTTTGTTTGGTTTTAGTAGTAATGTTTCTGATAGATGTATTTTTAATTATGCTTATTTTATTATTATTCATTATTTATTTATTTATTGTATATATATATATTTATTATTATTAGTCTTAATATTATTTATTATTAATTCTGTGCCATCATCCAAGTGCTATATATATTTTTTTTTTATATATCCCCCACTCATACCACAAAGCGCTTGTGCAAATTTTTTTTGTTGAAAAAAAAAAACGAAAGCACACGATGCTTTTGGCTAGACAGCTGACGAGCGCATACAATTCTCGCCCTCTTCTTTTAACTTATGCGTCAGAGCCTCCCCCTTCCAATATCTCCGACCATATTTGTCACGGAACAGCGCGTAACAAAGTTTTTCACGTGCCCGCTCTTCCTCGCTACTGTGCTCTGTTACATCGTTGGTTTATTACATTAGAAAGCTTTTTTAAATGAGCTTTTTTGCATTGCATTCGCTTAACTGCATAGAAATGGGATCTTATGCAAATTTAGCATGCATATTTGCATTGGCAGTAAAAGCTCGCATAGAGAGCTTTCAGAAAGCATATCTTTCAAAGCAGCTTCTCAATTTAAACACTTGAAATGTAACAAAATAAATAACATGCAGCGGGCGCCGGCAATAAACAAACCGGAAGTTGTTTTGTCGTCATGCCAAGCTCAATTGCACTTCATATATACATATATACATATACATATATATATATATATATATATATATATATATATATAAATGCGTATTCCATTGTGGGTCTCTGCAACATTTCCTGGTGTTCACTCCTCAGCAGCAGCACTTCAGCGAAGTGTTACAATTTTTGCCATTATTATGTGTTGTTGTCTTCAATTGGAGCATAAACACACTTGGAAAAAGTCTACATAAATTTTAGTAAATGAAAATAAAAGTAGTAAATTGCAAATTTCCCTAAAAATTTAAAGTTTTCTTGTTCATAGAAAAATTTTCTACATATTTGGAAAACATTCTACATTCAGAAAAAAAACTACGTAAATATTAATACATTGCTCCAAGATTCACTCACTTTATTATTTAGAAAGTAAATTTCTAAAATGTATGGTTGTGACTTTCTTAAAAGCAATGATTTAATTTGTAAATTACAGGCTAGATTATTCTAAAATTCGGAAACAACATGTCTAATTTTCAGGTTGTTGTTTTCTATAGAATAATTCTTATATTATTTGAATTAAACTTTTAATATAATATAATAAATGGAAAAAAAAACGCCAATATTTTAGAATGGTTGATTTACTGCCAGATATTATTCCTGGAAATAACTGAGAAAAAAAACTGATAATAATTATATCTATTATCGAAAAACTGAATATTTTTGGGGCGATTTACTAAAATGTAGTTAGATTTTTTTCTGAGTGTAGCAATGGGTATGCAAATGGAAGTATTACTATGCCACCCACACAAACATACACACACATAGACAGCAAGAGACGATTCGGCGCAGTTAATGTTGCTGTATATCGTTTTACGATATTTCAAAACGTTTTACGATATACGCTGCGCAACAGCAACAGAAAATGAACACATCCTCTGCACAGTTATTGCTTCTGCTGCTCTGTATATCGCTCTACGATATACGATGTCGATACAGCAAATATCGTAGCCAAACACATCCTGTGCACAGAATCCACAAACACACACAGTGAAAACAAAACGCATCAGTGCAATTTGTGAGCTCGTCGATTGCAGTCGTACGTGTTTCGTTTCGTTTGTCGGCTTACGGATCCCGCGGGGGGTTGTTGTCGAAAAACAGAACTCGGTTACTGGGTGAAAGCGGAAAAAGGCACAAAAAAAATCCAACGAATGCAGACTCAACACGTACGCAGATTAAACACACACACACACACAAAAACACAGACAAACATACACACATACAAATAAATATTTCGCATCTGGCAAAATCTGCATTTTCTCAAACTGCAGTTGTTGATGTTGATGAGATAAATGAGATATGAGATAAATGTGAGATACATATGAGATATATGTTTACAGCTTAATGTAGGTCAGCAGTCAACAAAGTTGCTTTTGTTGCTGCTGCAAATTGTGCAATATAAAAATATTAATTTTTGCAGCGAAAAAAAAGCGAAAATCGAAAAAGTGAATTTTTCACGGCTAGCAAATGATTCAATGCAAAGTCAAAAGTGTGTTTAATCGATAGTGTAAATCAAACGCGGAAATTACAGCAGCTGTTACCAAGCCCAATCAAATACACACACACACATACACCCTTAATGGTTTCTTAGACTCGGGTCAAAGTGCGCTCAACTGCAACCAACTCTTTTTGCAACTCTTTTCGCCTTCTGCCTTTGCCTCTTTTTACCTCTCTCCCACTTTAAGTGCATTGCACTGCAATTAACTGATTAGGACACACTCACACACACACACAACGATATGGATTTCTACGATAATAACAATGAGGTTCATAATTTCAATTCGGGTGAGTTCAATTTAAAAAATGGTGTGAAGGAAAAACATCGTAATCTTATCTTTTGGTCAATTAGGGCGTAATAAGTGCTTGTCTGGCCCTTGTACACTCAGAAAAAATAGAATAGAAAAAATCTACTTATATTATTGGGGCTGTCTATTAAGGTCAAGTTTTTCTATTTTTTCGAAAATCGTTTTCTTATATTTATTTAATTTTTCATTTTAGGATAATTTACTAAAATGTAGTGCAATTTTCTGCTGAGTGTAGAGTAGGCAGCAGAAGGAAAAAAATAAAAAAAAATGGGGGAAAAGCGTGTTTGTCGCCACTGAATTTTAACTCATTGATAAAAAGCAAATCGGGGAATACCATGAGCTCGACTAGACGAAATTTCTGAGAAAACTGTTTTTATGTGATTATTTGATTTCTCAGATAAATTTACCAAATCGAAACTTATTTCAATAAACAGAATACGTTTTGCTTATTCAAATTAAATATTTGATTTCAATTTATTTTTTAAATAATAAATATTTAATACGTGAATTTTATTACTTGAATGAAACACATTTCGACATTATTTAAACACATATTTTAAATAAATTGAAACACTAATTATTTAATAGAAGTAATAATAATAATGGAAGTTAATTTCCTACCGAAAATACAATTTTCAATTGACATACAATTTTTGAACATATACTTTAATATAAATTTTTCCATTTAAAGACTGCTTATAAAATATCTAGGTTAGTAACCCGATACACTGTCTGTCTCGCATATATAAATATATATAAAATGACATGCGGCTCAAGACTAAGAACAATGCATTTTGATAAACGGTCAAAAATTTGCAGATATGAACAAAAGAACAGACAATAAAGTAAAAGTAAAATCGTTTAAATTTCTACGCCGCGCTTTTGCTAATGCGTAAACAAATTGCCTGCTCCTCAATTACAGTAATAAGTGACTAGCACGGCAAGGCAAACTAAACACGCACGCAACCTGGCCAAGCTGATTCAGTACACTCACAAAAAAACTTCACATCGAAAACTAGCAAGCCGTTCTTGTTTTTATTAAATGACTTCGAAGTATACGAAAAAAAAATTTATTCAAATTGGCTCGTTTGTATTTTACAAAAATATATATTTAAAAAATAAAAAAAAATCTTTAAAAAAAATTAATTTATGTTATTTATTTAATTTTTTATTTAAATTATGTATATATATATATATTCAAATATATCTTATAAAATTCAGAAGTAAAAACATATTTTGGACTTTTTTTCTAAAGCTTAGAAAACTCAACGCTGACATTGAGAAAATAAGAAACTTACTTTTTAAAGAAAAGTTAACATTTCTTTTTAGAAATATAACTTCTTTATGGTGAGTTACCAAATTTCACCGTGATTTTTTTGCGAGTGTGGCTGAAAAGTGGGCGGAAGGCGATAAGTTAGTGTGCTGATGTACAGCTGATGTACTCGATGATATCACCACTCGATTATAGCCAAGCCACGTCCATGTAACTAACTAAACAACTGGCTAAAAACAAACAAAATCACAGATACGCAGTGGCATCTGCTTCTTCCGGGTGCGCCTTGGGCTAATTGGTGGATTTTCGCTCGCTCGGGTTACGGTTATTGTCGAGACCTGGTCAACGCATTCCAAACTAAGCCGCTTGCCAGCTAGCGGTCAGCTAACAGCTATCAGCTACTAGCTGCTAGTTGCAGCAGGTGAACTCCATTCACAGAGAGCTTCTCACATTGCATAAGCCCTTCGACTTGACATGCACAGTCATGTTTGTCTTCCCCCGTTTAACCGACGACATGCAAATAAGAAGTGACAAGTGAGAATGCTCGACAACGACATACCCTGCAGCCATGTGTTGAATATGTTTTAGTTTTATTTAAGAATTTGGCATGGAATTGCTCTCATTTCTAATTTATACATCTGATCTTGATGAAATTTTGACAATTTATCTATAATATGTCAATGTGTGAGCTTAAATTTATTACAATGTATATCAATAAGAAATTACTGCTTTTTAATTGTGGCTTTTATTGCTATCAGCAATCGATAAGTATCGATTTTCGCGAAACATGGGCAAACTTAACTCGTGTAGCCTCTGTGATTAGCTTACATTGACCCGCCCCTCGATGCTGATCAAGACTATAAATGCCTTATGGGCGTGGAGTTGCTGCCTTCTGCTTGTTACATAAATTTGCACAAAACAAATATACTCTCTTTACGCATTTTCAATGGGTTCAGGGTATAAAAACGTTTCGTTGGCTGTGTCTATGTTTGTGTTTGTTCTGTTGGTTTTGCACACCTTGGCTGCATTTACCGCCTTTGCTGCCTTTGACCATTGTCAATGACGCTTTCAAGCACTTGCTACGTCATCAAGTCATTTATGTTTTTTTTGTTTTTTTTTTCTTGCCACACTTGGCTGCCTGCCCTGAGACAGACAGGGTTGCTTTGAGACGTTTGCATTGCAATCTTAGCCAGAAATGCAGCTGGGCAACTGCTTCTTTTTCTCTTCTTTATGTAAACGGGCCATAAAATATGGCATTCATCACACACACACACACACACACACTCTTCCCTAGCTAAAATGTTAAGCCTGCTTTTTATAGGCAAACTTCATTTATTTTTTATTTTTATTTTTTTCTGTTGCCTTTTGTAATTTATGCGGACATCTCTCGTGCAAAGAACAAAAAAAGTACGCTAAAGTTTCATGATTCCAAGTGTCAGACAAATTGTGGGCATGCTGAAGTTGCTGACGTGCATACAAAAGCAGGTCGAATATAAGTATGAGTGACTATATTTGCATACCCTGTAAATGAGCTGCACATATGCTCAGCCTAAAAATATACAATGCAGGTTTTGTGAAATCTAGGAGCAATCCTCATTGCACATCATAGCAGAGTGTGTCGTCTTAACAAGGAAACATCCTGGGGATGCATGTCATGAGCACCAAAGACATAAAAGCCTTCAACCCAACAAAGATTCTTATCCGGCTTTAGCTATAGGATCAGAAGCGGGCACGTTAGATCTAGTTGGTCACAGTGCATCAATCCCAATTGGATTACAAATAATACAATATACAATAATAATTAACAAGTTAACTCTACCAGCTCCTACTTTATATGCAGGGTATTTAAAATTGCATATGGATGCAATTGTCAGTCTGGTTTTTTTTTCTGTCTCTCTGCATAATCAAGATAATGTTAAATTGTTGGAAAAATTGTTGTTAATTTGCCTTGGCTTGGCTTGCACATTATAAAGCAATTTTTTGAGGCATATGCATAGTTAAAGTTCCACTTTCTACTCACAATCGGGGCTAATTGCGTTGGATGCATTACAGTAAATGACTCGACACGATTAATTGACGATATCAGCATTCAAAGAAAAAAAAAGAAAGACAACTAGGAGAGAAATCACATTCGATCTTTTGATATCTTAATACCCATGCTCAGTGGCTTAAAAATAAATTAAATAAGTTGAATCAATAAATTAAAAATAAAATAAACACAACTAAATGTAGCAATGCTAACAGTTAAAATAAAAAATTGATTTCATAATTAGAAATGTTGCAATGCAAACAATTAAAATTAAAAAATAAAATGTATGAATGCTAACAATTAAAATTAAAATGAATAAATTCAAAATGAAAATAAAGTATATATTAGCTATGCCAGCATTTTAAATTAAATTAATAAATTACAAGTAATACAAATAAAATAAAATGAAGGACTTTCTAAAAATACAATCCATAAATTAAAAGTAATCAAAATAAATTTAAATCTGTGGGATCGCTTGGCTCAAAATCAATCAATTCAAAACTGTCGCAGATCTTGGGATTAACGATATGTCGAAACAGTCTGTCATTCACCTTACTTTCTCGGGTTCTAAAATAAAATATGGGGAATGCTAACAACCATTTTGGAATATTCAAATTACTAGAATTTGTTCTATTTGTATTCTGCATTATTAGAAACTCTTGAAAGCTTTGTCTTGATATTAAATGACTTAACGGCAAATGGTTGAATAAATCAGCAAAAAAGAACCGCTCACAAAATCTAGCAGTTAAATGAATTTTTTTTCGTTCTAATACAAATCAACAAAAAGACTTGTGAATTACACCCACAATAATCCCACCTTAAACTAAGCATGATCATTGTCATCACTTCTCTCTCTCTCTCTCCCCCCCTCACGCCCTCTCTCTCTCATACGCTTACAAACTCGCTTAACAATCATTTAATAATTTAGCACTTTTTGCAAATGTCAACTAAATTTATGCGGGAAGAGAAAACAGAGAAACATCTCTCATTGTTTTTTTTTTATTGTTTTGCATTGTTCTGTTCCGAATGCCGAATGAGAGTGGGAAGTGCGAAACACACCAAAAGCGGGCTTTAATTGAGCCGAGCTACAGAGCCGAACGCAGCCGAAGCCAGTCGAACTGCACCATTAACCCCGAACTAAATAAATGAATTTCACCTTGATTTATTGTCTTTGTTTCACCCCCACCGGCTTCCCTCTCACTGTAATAGTGAGCGAGATAGCAAAGCAGAGCTTTTGCTGTAAATGAGAACATTTGCGGTTTGAGCATTTGACATTCATTCTTATATACATATGTAGTATTTATATGTATTACTTTTTGTTTATAAAGTAAGAAAAAAAGAATGAAAGAAGGGTCCGATTTTTTTTTTCAATTTGTCAACACCTTATCAACGGCAACAACGCCCGTGAGTCAGACAAACACAATATGACCAAGAAAGGTAACCAACCAGCCAGCATATAGAAAAAAAGCAACAACAAATATAGACAACGTCAGCGCATAAGGCAAAGAACAATAGACAACTGTAGGCAAAGAGTGAGCGAGTTGAGGGACAGTCTATCTCGCTCTCACTCTCCGCCTTACTTGCTGCAGGTAAAGTTTAATTGCTGAGAAATGCTCAAGAAGAAGAAGTGCCATAAAACACCGGCTCTCGACCCGAACCGGCAGAGCGGCAAAACGGCCTTAATGACTGTGTTACGCACATTGCCAAAGGTGTCCAGAGTCAGAAGAGAGTATGTGTGTTTGTGTGTGTGTGGGAAAGTGGAAGAGAGGAAGTAGCAGAGGGAAAGAGAGGAAGGCAGAGCGAGAGAGCAACGATCACTGCTGCTTAGTGATGTGCATGAATATAACAATAATCGAATGAGAGTTAATTCTTAAGGTTTCTTGGCACGAACCATTTAAATAATGAAAGTAATACTTTTATATTCCATATGGAAATGCAAACAAAAACAATAATAATTATTTGTAAAAAAAAAGGCGACTGTTACTTGCAAAATTATAAGGTTGAGAATTGATGTCAAGACGCGAATGATCTTAAGAACTGGAAGTATTTGTATATTTCAGAAAGGCGTCTAAATAATAGATTTTAACAACTGAAAGAAGTGTAATTTAATTTAAAATTTATTTGAATTTTAAATATTATTTGAAATATATTATATTATTAGTAACAAGAAAAAACCCCAACTATTGCAATTGCTCGTGAAACGACACGAAGCACGCTCTACGCTCTAGCTCACCTGGCTGTGTTCGTCGTCTGCTTTGCTTGCTTTGCTTAGTTGCTCAGTTGCCATCGGGAACTCTGACGAGGTGGCTGAGAGTCAGATTGTGTGTGTGTGTGTGTTTTTTTTTTTTTAACCATGTTAGTGTCGAGCGCTGTCTGATAAGATTTAGCATGACGATTATTCGTTTTAGAAAATACCCACCTAAGTTTAATACTAATAGTCAATTACATTTCTCTATTGCAGTGCGCAAAATGTTGGAGGACACCCAGTTGGTTTGGGTGCGAGATCCCGTCGATGGTTATATTCAGGGTCGCATCACCGAAATCGGCGCCAAGGAATTCGAAGTAACGCCCATCGATCGAAAGTTCCCAAAGCGCACCTGTCACTGCGATGACATTCACTCCTCCTGTGATGGACCCCAGGATCACGATGATAACTGTAAGTACAACCAGACATCCATATAAATACACACATCAAGTTATAGTATATATTTATATATATAGGTGTGTGTGTGTTTGTTTGTGTGCCTTTCTGGCTTTATCTTTTGTTTAGCTTGTTTTCTGTGTGTGTTTGTGTCTGCTTAGAACGTGGTTACATAAAGTGTGTGAAAAAAACAATAGGCATTTCCTATATGAGAAAAAGAAATGAACTTTTTGCCAGTTACGTTTATTCCTAAACCGCAAATGTGTAACCAAAATCTTATCAGTTCAGATCGACTAAAATATTTGAATAGCCACTTGGATACAAAATGCGAATTTGTTATCTAGAAAAATGGCTCTAAGGTTGTAGTACACTTGAAAAACAATTTCACCTGAAAACTAGAAGTAAAAAATATTTTCAAAGAGCTTTTTCTATATATGTCTTTGAAGAAGTTGAAAAGCAAACTTTGATTTTTAGAAAGAAAAAAAAAAACGCTTATTAAAATCAAGAACACGTGATGAAATTTACTGGCTCGGCTCTCTGTCAATCGTAAGTATTTTTTCGAATTAGGTTCATTGAATTTATAAACTACGGAAGACCGTTGCATGTGAAGTGTTAAAATACCAGTATTTATTAATTATAAAAGTAAAAAGAAAGGTAATATAAGAATTCCTCTAGAAAACAGCACTCTGGCCTCAAAAATTAGAGAAATTTACCAAAATTTATAATGCATTTTTGTTGAATGTAGCTTTTCTCTTTAAAAGAACGAAACACAGCTAATAAAAACTTTTAGCCATTTCCGTTTATTCTAAGACCGAAAATGTGTAACTAAAATCTTATCGGAACAGGACGACTAAAATGTTTGAATAGATAATATGAATAACACAAAAATGTATTAATAGATTATATGAAAAACATAAAGTAGGAACTACTTCGTCAATTTTGTTATCTAGAAAAGTGCCGCTAAGATTGTTGAAGTAGAATTCACTTTTATGGCTAAACGAAGCGTAACGAGTTAAACCGTATGGCTTTCCAGTGAAAACTTAAAAATTCATTGCCAGATCAGAAAAGCGATCTGTTCCAGGTAATTGTGCAACTTTCCGCTAGAGCTGGAAAGAATCTGACGTGCTCTTTGATGCTCCACTTCTACTCTACCTGAACACATCGTAAATGTTAATACACTCAAAAAATAAATGTTTATATTTGTAAATTTCACTTATAACAACATTTTAGTTAGCTTATAAATTCATATATAATATAAGTATAAAACCAAAAAACCAATCCAGTAAATTTCATGAGTTTCTGTTTTTAAATTTTAGAAAGAAACTTTTAAAAATGCAGGTTCGCATTTCTACTTTTTAGAACAGCACTTCTTAATAATAGAAAGTATATCCAAAGAATAGAAAAAATATTCATATTTATGGGACTTATATTTTTGGAGAAATGTTTTCTTATATTTGGAAGTTAAAACTAAAAACAATTTTTTGATTTTAGTTTTGTTTTAGTGTAGCAGGAGAATCTCACGTGCTGTTTGATGCTCCATTTCTCTAGTTGAACACATCGTAAACCTCAATAAAAAATCTGGTTTGGGATCGTTAGCTACGCTTCTGCGTGAAAGAGTTGAGCGGTAAAGCACTTAAACATGAACCCCGACCGCTGATCCCCAAAACCAACCCCAGGGGGAAAGTTAAAATAGAAACAAGTATAAAATATAAAACTTACTTATTTACCTAACTTCAATTTCCAGGTGAGCTTATGCTGCTCAACGAGGCCACATTTCTAGACAATCTGAAGACACGCTACTACAAAGACAAGATCTATGTGAGTCTTAAGCAAGAAGAAAATCTATATCATATAATTAAAATTATTATTAACCATTTTTAGACCTACGTGGCTAATATACTCATTGCCGTTAATCCTTATCGTGAGATAAAGGAACTCTATGCACCAGATACGATCAAGAAATATAATGGACGCTCCTTGGGTGAATTGCCACCGCATGTTTTCGCCATTGGTAATTAAAACTGGAAGATTCTACGTGTCAATTTTCTAATTCATAACTCTTTTTAGCGGACAAGGCTATTCGCGATATGCGCGTCTATAAATTATCGCAATCCATCATCGTATCGGGCGAATCGGGTGCCGGCAAAACGGAGTCAACCAAGTATTTGCTCAAATATTTATGCTATTCGCATGATAGCGCCGGTCCCATAGAGACCAAAATATTGGACGGTAAGATCTTATGTATATATTATTTTGAATTATTTGTGACTGATATAGGAAAAACTATCAAAGTTGTCTCTCTTTGTTATTACAAGTGATATAAATAGTAATTTGTAGTTTTCAACAATTCCTACCGAATCAAAACTATTTCGTATTTAATCTGGAAAATAAGGGTCAAGAAAGATGAGTCGAATAGATGAACTATATTTGTAGCCTGAACCCCCTAATAATGTTTAAAACGGGCTATCCATAGTTGTGCTAATGCAACTCAGAGCCCATTAAGTATATAATATGTGCTTGATCAGCATCAATAGCCGGCTCAAGCTAGCCATATCCGTGTCCATTCGTCTCCGTGGACAAACGCGTCTTAGAGTTAGAGCCTTCAAATGTGGTTATAAGTTTCTCATATATTCTGCTTAATTCAACTTTATTTATTTTATCGATAGCTGCATCTGTTTCGCAAATATCGGTACTTATTGCTTGTTGATAGCAATAAAAGCCACAATTTGAAGGGCAGTAGTTTCTTATTGATATAACATATAATTATATATTATTGATACCCTGTAGAAATTTCGCGAATTTCGGAGGAAAAACACTTCAATTTTACTGGAAAGTATCTTCACATACTGATCTCTTTGCTGATTTCTAAGCATGCTTACATTTGAGTATGCAAAACGCCTTAAAAGAACATTTATTATTTAACTCTAAAAATATTATCCAGATCGCTTTACTAGTGTATCTCTCCTAGTCGAGCGCTCTCGACTAAAGTATTCTTGTTTGCTCATTTAATTTGAATGCAGCTCCAAAAGTTGCCTCAAAACTTTTGTATCCAAGTTTTGTTACAGTTTCCAAACAAACCCATTTGCAAATTTATGAATAATAATATATATATTCAGTTGCTGTCAAAATAATAGCACCACTTTCACATGAAACGTTTTTTGTTCACAACTATACAACTATACATATATATTTCATATGTACTATATTTAGTTTAATATTCGCTTTCCTTCCTTAGCTAATCCCGTGCTGGAGGCCTTTGGCAATGCGAAGACGACACGCAACAATAACTCGTCCCGTTTTGGCAAATTCATTGAGGTGCACTACGATGCCAAGTGTCAGGTTGTTGGTGGCTACATTTCCCATTATCTGCTGGAGAAGAGTCGCATCTGCACCCAGAGCGCTGAGGAACGTAATTATCATGTGTTCTACATGCTGCTCTCCGGCGCTCCTCAACAGCTGCGCGACAAACTCAGCCTGGGCAAACCGGATGATTATCGGGTAAGAATCGAATTACTATTATTTATTTATTTTTTATTTAGTTATTTATTTCCCTTACGCTTTGCAGTACCTTTCCGGCTGTACGCAGTATTTTTCGAATGCCAAGACTGAAAAGTTAATACCGAACAGCCAGAAATCGGCGAGTCATCAGAAAAAGGGTCCCCTCAAGGATCCCATTATCGATGATTATCAGCATTTTCTCAATCTCGACGAGGCATTGACTCGCCTGGGCTTATCTGCCTCCGACAAGATGGGCATTTATACTTTGGTTGCGGCCGTGTTGCATTTGGGCAACATTACCTTCGAGGAGATACCCGACGATGTCCGTGGTGGTTGTCAGGTCTCCGAGGCATCGGAGCAGTCCTTGACCATTACAAGCGGACTGCTGGGTGTGGATCAAACTGAGCTGCGAACAGCTCTCGTTTCGCGTGTCATGCAGAGCAAGGGCGGTGGCTTCAAGGGCACCGTTATTATGTAAGTTTACGGACGGAAGGATCTTCGATTTATTATTATACCTGCGCTTCGAAGGTAGAAAAGTCTGTCTGTCAGTTTGGCACAAAGTCTGTCATGTTAACGCCTTGAAACTGCACACTTATTGTTATGTGGCATGTTATGTGTCTAGGAGGCTACGAAATCGATAAAAATCGATAATCGCAAAACAATGCATCTACAAATAAACTACAATTTTAGATTTTTATTAGAGAGTCGTCAAATTTGGTTTGCAAACTGGCCATTGAGTAAAGATACATTTGATGCCCCAATTCTAAAGATAGTGTCACCTTTAACTTTCTGAAAATCTTTTTCAGAGATCCGTAGATTCGTAGTGTAGCAGTAAAAAGTATAAATGATTATTGGAGCCTGCTTCAAAGATGGATACTTCTTGGCTGCACACAGTCTGTTATCCCGCAACTGATCTCAGCTGGCAACACGAGTATTTCTTATATTATTTTCTTCTTCTTCTTGTTTCTTTTAGGGTTCCGCTGAAGATCTATGAGGCGAGCCATGCCCGCGATGCTCTGGCCAAGGCCATCTACAGTCGGCTCTTCGACCGGATTGTGGCTTTGATCAATCAGAGCATTCCCTTCCAGGCATCCAACTTCTATATTGGAGTGCTCGACATAGCCGGCTTTGAATACTTTACGGTTAATTCGTTTGAGCAGTTTTGCATCAATTATTGCAATGAGAAGTTGCAAAAGTTCTTCAACGATAATATACTGAAGAATGAACAGGAACTGTATAAGCGAGAGGGTCTCAATGTGCCCGAGATAACATTCACTGATAATCAGGACATAATTGAGTTGATCGAGGCGAAATCGAATGGCATTTTTACGCTGCTCGACGAGGAATCCAAGTTGCCCAAATCGTCGCCGGCACATTTCACCGCCGAGGTGCATAAATCTTGGGCGAATCATTATCGTCTTGGCTTGCCGCGTTCCTCACGGCTCAAGGCGCATCGCACTCTGCGGGATGAGGAGGGTTTTTTGGTGCGTCATTTTGCGGGCGCCGTTTGCTACAACACGGAACAGTTCATTGAGAAGAACAACGATGCGTTGCATGCCTCGCTCGAGTGTCTGGTGCAGGAGTGCGAGAATCCACTGTTGAAACTCCTCTTTCCCTCGGGCAGCAACACTTCGGTGCGCGGCAAGCTCACTTTTATCTCCGTTGGCTCCAAATTTAAGACGCAGCTCGGCGAGCTCATGGAAAAACTCGAGCAGAATGTGAGTAATTCTTAATTACAAAATTATTATTGTACAACATTTATTGTAAATTTCTTATTTATTATGTTTTTATTATCAAATTATTATTGTTTTTTTTTATCATTACTTGCAAAAATATATATATCTTTTAATCTATTTCGTTACTATTTCTTGACCATAAAATATTATTTTTTCTGGCTTTTCTTTCATTCATTCCATAACCACCCCCAGAAATCATATAAATATTTCTTTTTTGTTTTTTTTTTCATTTGAAGATTAAATATCACAATTTCTTTTTAATTTAGTTTTGATTTTTGTTACTTTTGATTTTATTTTTGACAGTCAATAAATAAATGAACTATTATTATTTTACAGGGCACCAATTTCATACGTTGCATCAAACCGAACAGCAAAATGATTGATCGCCAATTCGAGGGCAGTTTGGCGCTGGCGCAGCTCAAGTGCTCCGGCACAATATCGGTGCTCGAGCTAATGGAGCACGGTTATCCATCCCGGGTCCTCTTCGCCGATCTCTACAGCATGTACAAGTCGGTGCTGCCGCCAGAGCTCGTCTCGCTGCCCGCTCGCACCTTTTGCGAGGCCATGTTTCAATCACTCAATCTGAGCGCCAAGGATTTTAAATTTGGCATCACCAAGGTCTTCTTTCGACCCGGCAAATTTGTCGAATTTGATCGCATCATGCGTTCTGATCCGGAGAATATGCTCGCCATTGTGGCCAAGGTCAAAAAGTGGCTAATACGCTCACGCTGGGTCAAATCGGCACTGGGCGCCCTATGCGTCATCAAGTGTAAGTATATCATATCCACATATCGAAAGATACACTCACAGTAAGCAACAAAAAGTTTGTGAAGTTGCTTGTAAAAGTTGCTTGAAAAAACGCCATAAAAATGAGATTCCTTAGAAATATTCTCTACAAATTTTTGAAAAATGTAAGCAGAAATATCTAAAAAAAAAATTCATTTTGATTGCATACAATGTTTACAATCTTTAAAGTATATCTTAGCTATATTTTGTACTAGTATTATTTTGATTATATAATTATATAATAATTTATCTATTCTTATTTCTATAGTGCGCAATCGCATTATTTATCGGAACAAGTGCGTGCTGACCGCTCAGCGGATCGCTCGAGGTTTTCTGGCTCGGAAGCATCATCGTCCGCGTTACCAGGGCATTGCCAAGATCAACAAGATTCGCACTAACACTTTGAAGACCATCGAAATTGCCAACGGCCTCAAGCTGGGTCGTGATGAAATCGTTAGCGGTGTGGAGGATATTTACAAGCAGATCGACGAGGCCATCAAAAAGATAAAGGTACTTTCCAGAAACACTCTTATACTCTGCTATCGAATAGTGCAAGAGTATAGCCGGCTTATGCTATGTCCTTAAAGCTGGAGCCCTGAAACTGGACTCATATTTGTTATTTGGGATATTGTATACACTAGGAGGCTAGAAAACTGATAGTCGCACTGCGAAAAATTGATATATCTATATACATAGATAGATTACTAAGAACCTGTTCCAAAGATTGATAAAATATTTTGTATTCCATTTAGAAGCCAAACTTGGAAATTCAATGATTACACTTAGGAAAAAATGAGCAAGGCTTGCCCTGAATCGATAATCCGAAAAGTGCGCGGTTTTTTGTATTTTTTTTAGAAATATCTACTATTAAGAAATAAGTGTGGGAAACTCGTTTAAAGATGAGTATTTCGTGGCTGCGCGCAGCCTGTTTTCTGTTATCCTGCACCTGTTGTCAGCTGGAATTTATTTTCCAGAGTATTTCGGAGTCGCTTACGCCCAAACAAACAATTTATTATTATTTTTTTTTAAATTATTATTTCAACTTGTTGACACTTGGTGACACACGCGTCGCCCGCAGCTTAATCCTCGGATTACGCAACGTGAAATCGACACGATGTACACGGTGGTCATGGCAAACATGAATAAGCTGACCGTCGACTTGAATGGCAAACTAAAGGAGCAGCAGCAGGCCGAGGAACAGGAACGTCTGCACAAAATCCAGCAAGCACTCGAGGCGGAACGCCGGGCCAAGGAGGCCGAGGAGCAGCGTCTGCGCGAGGATGCGGAAAACAAGCGACTGTTAGTTGAGATCAGGCCCAGATAATTCCTCGATTTTAATCCAATCTCTCCTTGACACACATCAGTAAAGCCGAAATGGAGACGAGACGCAAAGCGGCCGAATTGCAGCGTCTGCGACAGGAGGAGGAGGATCGACGAGCTGCTCTCGCCCTGCAGGCCCAACTCGAGAAGGAGGCCAAAGACGATGCCAAGTATCGCCAGCAGCTGGAACAGGAGCGTCGCGATCACGAACTAGCCATGCGACTGGCCAGCGAATCCAACGGACAGGTGGAGGATAGTCCACCAGTTATACGCAAGTATGTTCGACTCCGCCTTCCACAGAGTACCACAAACGACACTCAGCAAAAAAAAGCGACCTAAATTTTAGTAAATTCCCCTGAAGAATAGCAAGTTTACCCACTAATATTTTGAAATATTTTCTACAAATTCGAAATTGGAAACTTACAACCTTCGAATCCCCCCGTAGAATCGTAAACATTTCTCGTGAGAGTTGTCCTATTATTTTTTTCGATGCTGTATGTGTGAAATATTAATGTAATTGAAATTACACATATTTTATGAAAATTTTAGAAAATAACCTTAGTTTCTAGAAAGTGGCGAATTTCTAAAATTCAGGGCGATATCTTTTGCTGAGTGCAGAGAGAGCAGCATTGTGAAATAGGTGCTCAAAGTAGGATTTTTCGTAAAATTATAATTACTTCCAGTGTAAATATCAGTCGAGCTTAGCTAGTCAGTAATTTTTTAATATATTTGTACTATATATTAAACAAAAACAAAAACAAAAAACGAACCGAAATTCACCTCAACTTTTTCCCCTCCCCTATACGCCTTCTCTTAAACGCAACCACCAAAACCATACACACACACACACGCACACCACACACACAACAAAAACACAACCAACGAACACAGTGGTGGTCTCAGTGACGCGTCTCCCATGGGTTCCAACAAACTGATCAGGTATAGCACGCTTTATAATATATTTTATTTTGTACTTGTATCAAATTCAAATTGCTTACTTGCTTACTTTTCCTAATATGCTTTAACTAATTGGACTATATATATATATATATATATACAAAAATCCTTACAAAACAAAAAAAAACAACAACAATTTCTTTACTTCTACTTTACTTTTCTTTGTACAAGTTTTTCACAAGTTGTGTCAAACATTGCTTCGCGATATTTAAATAAGTGAGTTGGTGCTGGTTTTGAAAATCTTTTTATACCTCTTAAATTACTAATCCAACAATATAAATAACACATTCAGTTATCACTTGAAACTAATACAAATAATGCCCTTTGTTATCTGGTAGATTGGCGTCGTAGCTTGAAATCTATTCAACTTCTTAATTTTTAACTCATAACAAGTATTTAAATCCATCAATAACTCACTTTTGCGTACGCATTTTGAATGCGCCCATTTTGCTTATGTTTATTTTTATTTTTTAAAATATTTTTTATTAATATATTTATGGTATATTCTGGCGTAGATCGGAGAATGTGCGCGCCCAGCAACAAGCGCTGGGCAAACAGAAGTACGACTTGTCCAAATGGAAGTACTCGGAACTGCGCGATGCTATCAACACGTCCTGTGATATTGAATTGCTTGAGGTGATTATTGTAATTTATTTCAAGTTCGTTCTCTCTTAAAGATAACCTTTAATCCTTTTGTCAGGCCTGTCGCCAGGAGTTCCATCGCCGCTTGAAGGTCTATCATGCGTGGAAGGCAAAGAATCGCAAACGCACCACAATGGATGAGAATGAGCGTGCACCACGCAGCATCATGGAGGCCGGTAAGATTGTTACCACAAAAGAGCACTGCAGGTTGCCTTAAATAGAAGATGATGCAGCATCCTAGGGATGCATTATATGAGTTTCAAAGACTTGGAAGCCCTCAATCCAACAAAGATTCTCACATTCGTGCAGGAGCTGGGGTTGATGGAGGAGCAAAAGGATCAGTAGGGGGCACAATAGGTCTAGTAAACCTCAGTGCAGTTATCCCAATTATAATAATAATAATAATAAAAAAACAAAATTAAGTACGGGGTATTTGCTGTACAGATTCAATGACAATTAAGTTGCCAGATTTGGGCTAGGGTTTAATTATACCTGTTTTGGCCAAGTCAAACATTTGAGCTAAATATTCCGATAAATGAAGTTGCCAGATTTGGCCCAATATTTTACTGCCAAGCTTTAATTCAATGTTCCAGAACACTTGAAAGTTTTTCTAGCTTTTAGAAAAAATCCAACTTGAAACCAAGAAATGCAAAAAGCAATTAACTTCGATTTAGAAATATACTTTCCGAAAGGGCTGAGTTATCCTTGGTGAATTTCTACAAATGTATATTATTTTATATTTACTATTTGTCTTGTAAATTACAGCTTTCAAACAGCCGCCAATTGTGCAGCCCATACAGGAAATTGTGCTGGCTCAGCATCGCTATTTCCGCATACCCTTCATGCGTGCCAATGCGCCAGATAACAGTAAATATATAAATTTTTTGAATATATTGAATTGAACTTATTTTAATGCAAAACTGATCTTTAGCTAAGCGCGGCTTGTGGTATGCGCACTTCGATGGACAATGGATTGCCCGGCAAATGGAGCTGCATGCGGATAAGCCGCCAATTTTACTGGTTGCCGGCACCGATGATATGCAGATGTGCGAGCTGAGCCTGGAGGAGACGGGTCTGACCCGCAAACGGGGTGCCGAGATTCTCGATCACGAATTCAATCGGGAATGGGAACGAAATGGTGGCAGACCCTACAAGACCCTCGGAGCCAGGCCAAATGGTGCGGGCATTTAGAAGGAAACACATTCAACATTCAACAATCAACTAGACGATAAGCGATGAAAAAACAACAAATAACATATATAATCAAAATTAGCAGTCCTAACGAAAATTCCATAATATTTTTGCAAAAGTTAAATTTTTGATAACAACAACAACAAAAATCCACGTCCAAAATTTGATGGTTATAAAAGCTCTGATTTACATTTATAAATGTCAAGTTTTCTTTTATATATTTATATATACATTTTAATTGCATCTGGATGTCGATTGAATCGCCCATGGAGCGCCAGCTGTTTAAGGGGCCACGACTACATATATATTTACATATGCGATACACAAGTATTACATATATTTATGTGTATGTATTTCTTTTCAAAAAATTAAGTGTGCATTACGATATTTAAAAAGAAAAAAGGAAACGGCAAGTTGTATTTAGTGTCTATGGAAATTATATTTAAATTTGTGTGTATTTACATAAATGGCATATATATATATATTTTACAGTATTTTAAATTAAACATAAAATGCTCGAAATGTGGATTGCTTTGCTTTTATTGAAGAACATTCAAATATTTTGTCTAAAGTCCTCTTTTCGCTTGTGGAAACTTAAAAACAAAAGGGTTTGCTGGGATCCAAAAACAATTCATTTATTCATTTCTCGGCCTTTCTAATTACACTTTTTCTTTCACGAATATACTTATTTTCAATGCCGCTTGTCAACAGCTATTTTAAAAATTTGAGTTAAAATTGTGTCTCTAAGCACAAAAAAAAAATTATATATATATATATATTACAGTTTTATCGATTATGTTTTTTCGAACTGTAAACGGTGTTTTAAAATAAATTTTACATGCTTTAAATGTTCAATTTTATTCATTTATTGAAAAACAAACAATTACAACGCTCTTTTTCCGATAAGTAGTAAGTATCGATACCAAATATTTCTTCCTGCGCTCACTTTAAGTCGGGTGGCAACTACGACACTTTACCCAAAAATGGGTATTTTAAATTTAGCGCAACAGGTACAAATCTGTTTTTCCGATAAGTAATTGGTATCGATTACAAATACATTGCCTGCCTGCATTCACTTTGAGCCAGATGGCAACGACGCCACCGCGTGTGTTTACAAAAATATTGAAATTGAAAAAGGATGTCCCGCAAAACATGGCGGTCGCTGGACAAGCCGCCACTCTCCACGCCAGTTCTGGAGGTGCTACAGGATATGGGCTTCCCACTAATGACGCCGGTGCAAACAGCAGCCATTCCACTGCTGCTGGCACGCAAAGATGTCTCCGCCGAGGCAGTCACAGGCAGTGGCAAAACGCTGGCATTTCTCGTTCCCGTGCTGGAGTTGCTCCAGCGACGCCACACGGAGTCGCCCTGGACGCCCAAGGAAATCGGTGCCATCATAATCTCACCCACACGGGAGTTGGCACGTCAAATTCACGAAGTGTTGGCAAAGTTTTTGGCACATCCGCAGCTGGAACAGTTCAGGCAGCAGCTCCTTGTTGGTGGCAATCACATCGAGGAGGATATTGTGGCCCTGAGACGAGAGACACCCTGCATACTCGTCTGTACACCGGGTCGCTTGGAGGACTTGTTCCAGCGCAAGGCGGATGATCTCCAGTTGGCATCACGTGTTAAGAGCTTGGAATTCCTTGTTCTGGACGAGGCGGATCGCTTGCTCGACTTGGGCTTTAAGCAGAGCATCAGCCACATCCTAGCTTATCTACCACGTCAGCGTCGCACGGGCCTTTTCTCCGCTACACAGACCACGGAGGTCACCGATCTGATACGTGCTGGTTTGCGTAATCCTGTCCTAGTTTCCGTCAAGGAGAAGGCTTCCCTCAACACGCCAGCGTTGCTCGAAAATTTCTATAAAATTGTTCAGCCGGAGCGCAAGTTCCTGGAACTATTGCGATTTCTACGTTCGCCCATATCTCGCTCGGGTAAGGTGTTGACCTTCTTCCCCACCTGCGCCTGTGTGGAGTATTGGGTGGAAATCATTCCTCGTCTGCTGCCAGAGCGTCTTGTCCTCGGCATCCATGGCAAGATGAAGACGAAACGTGCCCAGGTCGTGGAAAGATTCCGTCGCGAACCACTTGCCGTGCTGCTTTGCACGGATGTCCTCGCTCGAGGATTGGATGTGCCCGAAATTGAATGGGTTGTCCAGTGGGATCCACCAGCGAATGCTTCGAGTTTTGTGCATCGAGTGGGACGCACGGCGCGGCAGGGTGTTGCTGGTAAGGCGTTGGTCTTGCTCCTACCCAGCGAGGATGCCTATGTGCAGTTTCTTAAGCTCAATCAGAAGGTGGAATTGAGTGAGTTAAGAATGGTCGAGGAGGAGGAGGAAGAACAGAAGGACGGGCAGCAGGAACAAGAGACGGATCAGGAGGAGGAGGAGGAGCAAGAGCAAGATGGGCAGGAGGCGGAGCAGCTGCAGGAGAATACGGACGAGGAGGATCAGGCAGAGGGGCATCAAGAGGAGGACGAGGACGAGGAGGATCAGCAGGAAGATCTGGAGGAGGAGGAGGAGCATATGGCCGGGGCAACTCCCCTACACTCCAGCCTAGAGCGCATGCATCAGCTGCAACTGGCTGACAGGGGCATCTATGACAAGGGAATGCGTGCCTTTGTCTCCCATGTGAGAGCCTACACCAAGCACGAGTGTAGCGCCATACTTCGGCTCAAAGATCTTGACTTGGGCAAGATGGCCACCGCCTACGGGTTGCTACACCTGCCACGTATGCCGGAGCTAAAGAACTACAAAGGAACGGGATTCATTGCACCCAAGTGCGAGTTGAATCTCGCCAAGCTGAGCTATAAGAATGCGCAGAAGGAGCAACTGCGTCAACAGAAGCAGCTGATCCTGGAACAGACGGGCAGCTGGCCAGGCAAACAGAAGCCGCACATGAAACGCACCGAGTCCTGGGATCAGACAAAGCGCGCCAAGTTGAATGCCAAGTCGAAGAAGGAGTTGCGCAAAGCCAAAAAGGAACGGAAGAGGAAGAGGGTGAAGGAGGAGGTGGAGGGGGCAGGGGAGATGGGTGCCAAGCGCAAGCGGAGACAGCAATTTACACAGGATGAACTGGATGAGCTGGCCAGTGATATCAGACTCTTCAAGCGACTTAAAAAGAAGAAGATCACCGAGGAGGATTACGACAAGGCAATGGGAATCGATAGCGGTGATGACTGAGAAATTACATTTATTTTATATATATTTTATGTAAATATTAAAGAAAGAAGTTTGCTACTTTAGATTCACTAAGTCTTTTCTCTCAAACTGCATTCAAAGATTGGGATGGTCATCTAATGGATGACCGTGGGTGATCACAGGCAACAAGCAAATCCCCAAGGGACAACGGATTACAGGGCGAGCATTAAGTAAACCATCAAAAAATTTGTTCGGCCCACCAGAGTCACCCTGTTCGAAGCTGACTTGTCCATTGGGACGTCCTCCACTTTCCTTTGAAATTGATAGATGCATGTATGTAAGCCTCAATGTAATTATTTGTATTTTAAATATAGACTCAATATTTTTGAAGAACTTATACATATTAAAATTGCTTCGTGCACATCAGTTAAATCCTCCTGTCCTGAGCCACTCTGATTTCTCCGATTATCCAGTTGCAATCGGTGCATAACAAATAATCAATATTTATATAATTTATATTTATATCCATATAAACACTGATATTTTAAATTTACACCCAATTGGTTTTTAGATTTGAGAGTCGAACACGAATCGTGCTTTCTTTATTAGGAATTAAAATACAAATATAAATTGTCTACGTTTATTTGGCTGCATCCTGATTGGTTGCGCCCGAAATGAAGACTAGAAGCACCACGGGCACAATGTACATCCAGTATTTTGCAAAGAAGCCCCGAGTGTCGCGCACCTCGCCCCTCTCCCTAGCTTCTCTTTCTCGTTCGAATTTCTGTATGAAGCTGCCCGTGTCCGGAACTGGAGCCAGTTCCGCGTGACGAATGATGACGTCCGAACTGAAATTGTCCTCCTTGACCTGCTGAATGTCGTCAGTGGAACACTCCAAACTCTTTGGAGCCAGATCCTGTGAAGCAGTGACTCCCGTTACATAGCCATATGGATCCAGGGATATCCAGAGCACATCATTTAACTGAGCCATGAGCAGACTGCACGCCTTGCTGGAGGTCAAAAAGCGCTGAACGTTGCCATTGGGATACAAGACAGTTGCCCGCAAGCGATAGAAACCATTTTGTTTCGCAAGCAGCTTAATGTTATCCAGTTCAACTGCTGTTAATGGATTCTGCACAACAGTGGACAGGCCTGCATTTAAGCTTGGTATGGAGATATTTCCGCGATGCGAAAAATGATCGGGTTTTGAGCTAGACAGCGAATGATGCAAATCAATTGTTATCCAGCTATCGTGCTCCAAGAAACTCCAACTAGTTGCCAGCAAGCTGAATAGCACAATTGCCATGTAGCTCGTCTTTAAAAACATTTTCGTTAATATTTTGTGTTTGTCTGCTGCAAAATCGAATCGTTTTTTATTTTAAGTACTCCTTTTTCAGGCTTTAATTACTTACGTTTATTTTCTCAAGTCATTTAATTTTCGCCCATATGATAATTTTACAGCCTATAAAAACTATCGATAGTTGTGCCATGCGATATGCCGATCGGTGGTGACTACTAGCGATGAGCGTTTTATTAATTTAGTTGTATTTGTAGCTGCGACTTTAATTGTTAAATATGACATTATTTATTTCTCAGCCTGCCCCATTCAAGAAGTTTCTTTTTTAATATTTACTACTCTATTGAATTTTTCATCATTGATACCTTTTTTCGATCTGTAAGAAATGCTCTGCAAATACAGCTGTTATGCACGCGTGACACATTCTAGCCGCATGTGTTAATCGGTATCTTGTACGCAACTAAGCATTGACCAGAGAAAAATTCAGAAAAATGGGAAAAACGTCAAAGGACAAACGAGATGTTTATTATCGCCAGGCCAAAGAGGAAGGTTGGCGTGCACGCAGTGCTTTTAAATTATTGCACATACACGAACAGTTCTCCATCTTTGATGGTAAGTGTTGTTAAATTGTGCGTTGCATGTATGTTAAACAGGGCGACTCGTTTTGTAGGTGTCCAACGAGCCGTTGATCTTTGCGCCGCACCCGGCAGCTGGTCCCAAGTGCTCTCACGTAAACTCTTCGAACCCCGTCAAACAGATGATGAGAAATTGGCTGTGAAAATCATTGCAGTCGATTTGCAGGCAATGGCACCCATACCAGGTGTTCTGCAGATTCAGGGTGACATCACCCAGGAGAGCACAGCGGAGGCGATAATTGCTCATTTTGGCAGCGGCGATGGCCAAAAAGCGCAATTGGTCGTCTGCGATGGGGCTCCCGACGTGACAGGGTTCCATGAAATGGATGAGTATATGCAGAATCAGCTGATTGTCTCCGCACTGAGTTTGGCAACGTGTGTGCTCGAACCAGGTGGCAAGTTTGTGGCGAAAATATTCAATGTGACCGAAAATGATTTGCTCGAAACGCAAATGCGAACATTTTTCAAACATTTTCACATTTATAAGCCGCCCAGTTCACGTCCCTCCAGCTATGAAGCGTTTGTTGTCTGCTCCGGTTTTCGATTACCTGCCGGCTATATTCCACAAATTATAAATCCAGTTCGAGATAATATTAGAGAGATTGCAATGAAGACCGGATCGGAGGTTAATCAACGACTGGTGCCCTATATTGCTTGTGGGGACCTAAACGGTTGTCGATCAGTAGTGAATAAATTGGAATTCACCGATAAGCAAATTGAACTGGCCTACGATGGGCTCTTGAACGATCCAGACTTTCCTGATGCGGTTAAGGCCAGCCTGGAAATTGGATTTATAGCGGAATTCAATAAAAGAAATATTCCTTTTGTGTGCTCACACTCATTATGGTAGTCAAGAGAACTAATTAAGTTAACTGTAAATTAAATATTAGTGCTAGGTTTATTATTGGAAGCTATAAGTAAAGTGCTTTGCTTGCGAAAAATGTATGTTAAAAGTGTGTCACCTTATTATTAGCTTTATTTCCAAATAATAACACAAAGATATTTACGCAATATTAAATTATTTACTTGTATTACATACTAAAGGTTTGGTGCAAACAGAAAGCGCCCTTGTCGAAAGAAGAGAGAGATGGGGGCGAGCGCTTTAAATACTGCCGGCAGCAATTGCAGTGCATTTAACATAGTGTGCACTCTTTCTGTAGAGAGAAAGAAAGCGCTGTTAACACTGGCAACTGCAATTGGAGTGCACTTGACGTATTTCGCGCAAGGCACCAAATTCAAGTTGAAAAATATTCTGCTTAAGCCCAAAATGAATATCACAACTTTCCCATCTTTACCAAATAATCTGTTTTTTATTTGTCATATATAAAGAATGGAAATAATGGCTGGCGAAACTAACACTAAATGAGCCGAAAACATGAAAATATATATTTGAGTTAATTACATAATTAATTTTAAGCAGCGCCATCGACGACAATCTGCAGAATGGTGCGTCGCTTGGGATCGTAGGAAAAGCCATTGCTGCGAAACAGTTCCGATTCGTAGAACGACTTCAGGTTGCCAATGTCCAGCTGCTTGGCACGCTCGATCAAATCCCTTTCCATGATCTCCACATGAGTGGCACTGGGTCCATCCTTGCACCGGATGTAGGCCAACTGATCCAGGGTGAGCTGGCGCAAGATGAAAAACAGCAGCTCGGAGTGATCTTTTTGGAAGGCCAAATACTTTTGGAATGTGTTGCGCATCTTCTTCATCACACTGAACTTTTGCGCCTCGATGAAACTCTCCAGCATCATCCGTATCGCCATGCTCACATCCGCCTCCAGCACATTCTCGCGCAGATGCAGTCGAGCATGTGCCTCCGCCATCCGAATCACGCTCTCGATGTGACGCACTGTGATCGGCAATGAGCCTGTCGCAAACGATTCCTGGCGCAACTGCGAATACATCTTGGCAATCTTGTCTTCGTCAATGTTCTGCAATGAAAATAGGAAAAAAAACTATTAATTACAAATTGGGATTAATTAAATCGACTTTTCATACTACTGATCATAGCAGAGTGTGAAAATTAAGAATGATTTAAATTCTGTTAAATTTACCGTTAGTTTGGGTCGTATATTCTCCTTGGCATAGACGATATACTGTCGCAGCAAATCCTGTGGTATATCATCGACCGTCTTGAGCTGGGGTTCCTCCAATTCTGGTTGCTGCTCCTCGCTGGGATGATGCTTCATGTGAGAGTGGACCACAAATTTGGCCAACTGTTGATCCTGCATCGGATCAAATTCATCCTTAACCACACACAGGATATCAAAACGGGATAGGATGGGCTCTGAGAGATTCACATTCTCCGAGAAGGTCATGGATGGATCATAACGACCCCCAATCGGATTCGAGGCAGCAATCACTGTGCACCTGGCCTGCAAGGAGGTAACAATGCCTGCCTTCGATATGGATATCGATTGCTGTTCCATGGCCTCGTGGATGGAGGTGCGATCCTGGTCATTCATCTTATCGAATTCATCAATCAAACAGACTCCCTGATCTGCTAAGACGAGTGCTCCAGCCTCGAGTGTCCACTCCTTGGAGACGGGATTCCTTCGGACATAGGCCGTTAAACCGACAGCACTTGCTCCCTGTCCGGTTGTGAACACTGCTCTGGGTGCAATTTTCTCCGTGTACTTGAGGAATTGTGACTTTGCGGTTCCGGGGTCACCACAGATCAACATATTGATATCGCCACGCACCTTGTGCTTGTCGCCAGGATTTTTGGACTCGCCGCCAAAGAGAGCCAAGGCCAAGGCTCGCTTGATATAATCATGGCCATAAATCGAGGGCGCCATGGAGGCGACAATACGCTCGGCAATTCGTGGATCTTTGCTCAGTTTCTGAATAGTGGCTATATCCTCATCCGTCAGGGATTGTACCACCTGCTTGGAGTCCTTGACAACAATGTGATTCGCTATGATAACCGTAGCAAAGACGGGAAAACCTTGATCCGTATTCAAGGAGCCATCATAATTATTTGTATAGATGCCAGTGACTTCCAGTTCATCGCCGGGCTTGCACTGATCGCAGAGATCGGCGAGCAAAATGACATCCTTGCTGCGTGGTATGCGACCAGCTGGTATGCGTCCTGGCGACTCCTGCAGCGTGATCTTCTGATAGTTGCGGTACAACGTTTGCTCCATGTTAATGGAGAAGGGACCCGTGCTCTGGCATTCCGGGCAAAAACCGGGCTTCACTTCCGTATTCTGCGACTGGACAAAGGGTCCTAGGACATAGCCACACTTGACGCAGTCGTATTTAATGACGGACAGCTGGGGCAGCACACCAGTTGTGGCCGTAACCACGCCCAAGGTGCGCACAAGTTGATTCAGATGCAGCTTGCGAAAGGTGCGCAGCTCTTCGATCAGAGGCAATTCCGAGATGCGCACATGAATCTCCGTCGTGACCCGCTCATATGTCGGGAATATGGACAACACCATCTCCTTGGCCACCTTGTCAAAGATCTCCAGCATCTGGAAAGGCGCCTCTGGCAGAAAGTAGGCCAGAACATGCTCCTTGTTGGCCAAATCCGTGTAGGCCACCACAAAAGAGCATTTATTCTGTTCACACATCCGGCGTATTCGATCCCGATACGTGTAAGAGCCACGCTCATCCACAAAGGTGCGCAGAAACGACTGAAAACGATTGGCAATCTCTGTGCGTGGTCCGAGCATGCTAACCCACTCTTTGGTCGAATGGCCTTTGGTATCCTCCAGATTTTCAATCGATTCAATCATTTCGGTGTCTTCCATTTCGCCAATGGCTGCTTTTTCGCCCGCACGTCGTTTGGCACGTGGACCCATTGCATCCTCATCCTCATCATCCTCATCGGATTGGCCAAAGACCAGATCGCGATCATCGCGATGCAGCCCAGCGGCACGGTCTCGTCGACGCATCTCCGTTTCGGCTGCAAAGCGTTCACCCTGCGACATCTCCGAGAAGTCCTCCTCGTCATCGAGCATGGCCGGATCATAGTGATCCAGCTCGGGCATCTCCCGATAATCTAATAATATAATACACAAATATCTTTACACTAGTCTGATATTAGTTCGTTAAGAATAATACTACAAATACAGTTCAAAAATGAACATTTTAATTGAAAGCAAGCGATCAATACTGAAGATAGTTAAAATACATTACAATTGCAAGTGGTGCTATTGTTTTGCCCCCAAGTGTATCTACGTATATTAGGTCTCGTTTCAGTTTGCGTTTGGATGCTTACCGTTCTCCATGTTGTCGCCGAAAAGTTCCTCGCCATCCTCCTCCTCCTCGTCGCGCACCGTTTGATCCCCAAGTATTTCATCCTCGTTCTCGAAGGGCTCAAAATCGCCAACGGGCGAAGTCATCGCAGCCCGCAAATCTCGCCGCTCGCTGGAATCGCTCGGCGTATTTGGCGGCGGTGAACTGGGATTGTCCTGTTGTATTCACTTAATAAAATAAATGTAAAATACATAGAACAACTTACCATTTTATGTGTGTGCTTCTATATTTATTCTAAACAAATTTCTGCAATACGTTTAATGCGCTTCCCGGTTTCCTTTCCTCAGTCCTTCAATTTTTCAGCTGTGTAAATTGCTGGCGTGCAATTTTGGCGGGAGAAATAGCAACTGATGCATATCGATAGCATAAAGCAATATTTTGTGGTCGATTATTTTTGTCATTGCTAATGTTTCAAAGCTGAATGCTGTGTCAGCAGTAACAAGTAATTATAAGAAAATAATAAGCAAGAAATATTTAATGAAACAAACATGCAATATAAACTACGAGTTGTATTACAAAACTCACAATTAAGTAGGGTATATTTTGTGCGAAAATCAAAGAATACTTTGCAGTTCGATTATTGTTGCATTGCTAATGCTTAAAAGCTGAATTTTATGTCAGCAGTAATAAGTGTTGTTTTGAATATTTATGTTTTACGTTGTCCAAAAAAACATTAATCAAAATAACAAGCTACATAAATAACAAGTTGTTTTAAAAAATTCACAATGAATAAACTAAAAATGTTTTGGGCAAAAATAAAATATATTTTAGTTCGATTACTTTTATTGTTAATACTTGAATGCTAACTGCTATGTAAGCCGTAACCAGTTATTTGTATGAGTGCTAAATTCATGACCGATATTGTAACCACTCATGACAGATGGCTCAATGGTCTAGGGGTATGATTCTCGCTTTGGGTGCGAGAGGTCCCGGGTTCAAATCCCGGTTGAGCCCGCAGAAGCTTTTTTTTTTTTTAATACAATTTCATTAATTTATTTTAATGTGTGCTCTTTGCCAACAATTGAGTTTATTTATAAATAAGACGACAACAAATGCTTAGTTTTTGCACAACTGAGACCCATTTGCACGGTATTTTACAGTCACGTACGTGTATGAGCAATTTTCTTGCGCCTGGCACTTCATTATAAAATAAAGGGCCCGGACGAGGCCGGCGATTTATTGCACCGGAAGGAGTCGCCATCATGCCAGCATTGCCAGCTGCATTTGCATAGGAATCGCATGCAGGGCCGGTCACATTCAGAATAATTGCGGTCACAAAATGACATTAAAGCCAAGTCGGAATCGGAGTCAGAGTCATCGCCGCGTAGTGTTGGAAAAGTATCAGAAGTGGGGAAACCATGCTGAGTAATTGCGGCTTTAAATGGCATTTAGCACGCCTCGTGCAATTTATATATTTCTTTTCCCTTTTTTTTTTTTTTTATTTATTTACGTATTTAGCGTTTCCTTTATTTTCTTTTGATATGGTTCTCATTACTACATATTTTTTGTTGTGCACTCGAAAAAAGTCGACCTAAAGTGTAAATCGCTCTAACAACTAGTTTTTGTTTTTTAAATAATAGTGCATACTAATATAATAGTTCCCAAAGATTAGATAAAAATAAATAATAGCATAACAATGGCTGAATATTAGGAAAAAATAAATAATGATAATAATAAAATAATAATTTTATACATTTTTTTGCTTTGGAAATATTTTCTATTATGCATTTTTTACAAAATAGATATGCAAACCATTATGATTAGAAAAAATGTTATCTCCAAGATCGTAAACTGAATTTTATAAACAATGTAAACTGTGTGTGTATGTGAAATCCTAAAAGACATATTTTTTCAGGGCTGTTTTTTTCCGAGTGTAGAGGAGCCTTTGAAAAGCGCATTTCTCAATGGTGGCACATTGTTGTTGTTGCTGTTGCCACCAGCAGCGTACGTGCCACAAAGTCGGGACTCATTTGTCGATGCGGAATTGCAAGACATTTTCTTTAAGCAAAAGTGACTTCCAGTAACTATTCGAGAGCCAGCGAATAATTTCTTATTAAAAGCTGAGCAAAGGCAGCAGGTAAAAACAACCAGCAAAGCGATTGCAAATTGACTCATTTTTCATTTTAAGCACAAATAACCACAGAGAGAGTTAGATAGATAAGCGGGAGCTGTTGCTTTGCCCTCAAAATAAATTGAAGATCTTTCTATTCGTTTTGTCTATAAATACACTCAGCAAGAAAAACGTACTAATTTTAGTAAGTCCCCATACTTGTGGTCGCCATATTATTCAGAAAGTAAATTTCTAAAATTTTTCCTTGTGGCTTTTCAAAAATCAGCTTATGCATTTCTAAATTTCACGGTCAGTTTTATTTATAAAGTTCACATCAATTAATTTAGAAAAACTACGATTTTACAGAAAGAATTAAAAAATTTTTTTTCTTCTAATATTCAGAAATTATTTCTAAAGAACAAGAAAAACTTTTTATCGTTTAAGGCGATTTTCATTTTAAGCCGATTTACTCCAATTTGGACTGACTTTTTCTGAGTGTACACGCATCTAAGAGCTTTTTAGCACAACAATTATTTTAAGGACACGCTTAGCTAGCTTCTACGCCTTATTAATTATGCATGTTGTGTGCATACAAACAATCAGTGGTGGCAAAATAATTGCACTATCATTAAATTTAAGAAGTTTAAAAGATAATAAAAATAAAATAACAATAATAATAACACCATTTGCAATTCTGGTTTATTAAATTTTCAACAAAATGTGATCAGCTTAAGACAAATGTGAACAGAATATTTGTCTTAGATAATTTCTTGACAGCATAGATAAGTTTGCAAAGTCATTATTGTCCACAAAGAAAGGAGAAATAGAAAAATGTATGATTTTTATGACTAAGGATATTGTGGGATACTCTAATAAAAATAAAATTATACATAAGCAGTTCGGGTTCATTTAAGAAAACTGAAACGAAGTAAAAATCAACATTTCAAGTTGACACTAAGGGAAATGGGCAATTTTTTATGGTCAGACAAAAGACGGGCATTCTTTTGTAAGCTGACCACCAATTATCTTCAAATTGTTTCTTGTTTTCTTTTTAAATTTAAATTTTCCTATTTTCATATTGAACTAAATTTTTGCAATAAGTTTTTGAAATTGAAATTGAATAAATTGACTTATAAGAATGAAAAACCGAAAAAAGATAGATTTTTATAATGGGTCTATTTTTTCAACCACAGCTGTAATTAAAGCAAATATTTTCCTTATCTAGGTCACTCAAGTTTCTGTAGAAACATTCTCTAATAGAGTGAATTGCATCGCAGATAAGCAAAGCGAATGAATATTTCAAATTTAAAAACTTTGTGCAAAAAATAAAAGTTTTGAGACAAACTTGTTGCCAGGCTAATGAGTTGGGCCCAAGGCAAATAAACTTAATAAAATTATTCGATGTAACAAGTTTCAGTTTCTGTAAGTAGATGCACATAATTTCCCATTGCAAATTCACCATTTGCATTATTAACGCGAAAAAATGCGATCAGAACGAAGGCAGTTTGCCATTTGTATACCCTGAATCCATTTGAAAATTCTTATAAAGGGTGTATTGGTTTTATGCAAGAGTATGTAACATGCAGAGTGTAGCATCTGCGATCCCATAAGGCATATATATTCTTGATCAGTATCGGGAGACGAGTCAATATGGGCATGTCAAAGTGAGACTTCCAACTTTGAATATAAGTTCTCAAGTCTCTCGTGGATAAAGTTTATTTTATTTAATTGATACCTGCCTCTGTTTCGAAGATATCGATATTTATTGCTTTCTGATGGTAATAAAAACCACAATTTTAAAAGCCGTGGCTTATTGTAAAAATTTAATAACGGATAAGAAACATCCAAGTTAGGGTCGAAACGGCATTTTCATAATGATCGCATTTCGATCAGCAGGCAAATTAATTTGCTTTGCATGTAAACATGCGCGTGCATGCATGAAAAAGGGATGAAATGATAATTATGTCAATCGTTGCATTAATGTTTTTTTACTCTGCCAAAAAATAAGAGCGATTCCGCGCCCACACACATTTAAGTGTGCAAAACTTTTTACAGTACAATTTGGCCATAAAACTACAATATATTTGAGGGCAGCACTTGGAAAAAAATCGACATAAATTTTTGTAATACGGCGTACTTTTTGCGCCAAGGGTAACTCAGCGGATTACTCAGCAAGTATATTTCTAAGATTGAGGGTTGTTACTTTCTCAAACCAGGTTTTGCTTTGCTTAATTTCTGTGTTTTTTTTTTTTGTAGAACAAATGTATATAATGCAAATAATTTAAAGAAAAATGTTTGTCTAATAACAAGAATAACTTTAGAGTTTTCATCATTTGTCATTTAGTCGACATCACTCGCCGACAGCATGCCTACTTCCTAAATATACTCTTTGCCTCTGACGCCAGGGTTATCCTGTTATTTTTTTTGCCAAAAAATAAGTACATAACATATAAAGGTTGCACTAATATCATAAAACGAGCTGCCATGACCATAAAAACCATCGGATTTTCATAACGGGAAGAGAAAGGTAAATCAGCTACAGTCGACCCTCGAATACACGCACAGTGCGTACACTCAGAGAAAATAAGAAAATTGACCCAACGATGAGAAAGTTACTCTATATTTAAAAATAATTTATTAAGATAAGAATAATTGTTCTTGATCAACATATATTTGTTGTGGCTTTCTGAAATCTAGTGTTTGCATTGGAATAATTCTTATTTAAGTTTTTTGTTACATAAATTATTTAATAAACGTTTGTATTTTGAGATATCACATATAAAAATATTTTACAAAGTTTATAAAATTCATTACAATAATTTGAAGAAATCTCCGATTTTACAAAACAGAAAATATTTCTAACAAAAGTTTGGGATTGTCAATTTTGTGCAAGGCTTTCTAAATGTTTGAAAATTGTTTTGTCGTATTTTTACAAATTATTTCTAAAAACAGGGACAAATTTCTATATCTTAGGGCAATTTACTAAAGCTTAGAGCAATTTTTTCGCTAAGTGTGTATAAGGTGAATCCATCACATTATTGTGCACTTTTGTGTGGGTTGTTTTCTGGATTCGTCGGAGAAAAGCAAGAGAGAGGGGAGAGAGGCGTTAATAAGCACAAAATCACACATACGCATAAAGTTTGGCAAATTACGAGGTATAAAAATGGCATCTCATTATGGTAAATTTAATATTTCATGGGCAATTTGCCCGGATTGAAACCGACACACTTCAAAAATTGCGTATACCAAACACACACACACACACACACAGAGAGACACACATACACGCGCACTCCAATTTATTCATTCTTTATAACTTGACGGTTTTTTTCATCCCCATTTTCTTCATATGCTTGTCTCATACAAATTTAAACTCAATTAAAAGTTTGCGTATTAGACAAACTTGTGGCACGTTGTGACACGTTGTTGAAACGACCACGCCCACTTCTAAAGGGGAAGGGGGTGTGGTTGGGGTTGGGACACTTGTCTTTTGCGAAACCCAAATGGCATTCGTATTTAGTTGTCATTAAAAATGTGTGCACTTTATTCACATAAATGACTTTGAGTTGACACACGCCACTCCAAAATAGACCCTGCGAGACTCTGCCTCTCTACATTCTACACTCACAAAAAATCACACTCAATTTAAAAAATAAACCAGTGGAAACTGAGCATACTATTTTCGTAGTGTTTTTTAAGCAACTCCAAAAATAGCTTTTTTTGCTTATATTATCAATTAACATCAAGAAGTAGAGCAAACCCTGCTAATTAAAAACAAATGATTTCCTATATTTATAAAATATCTCTAAAAACCAGAAACACTTTGTAGCTTACAGTGCAATATTTTTTCGGAGTGTACTCCACCTCTCTCTCCCTGCATCCTACTCATCCTGTGCCCATTTCTCTGTGTGTGGCACGTGTTGAGGTCCTCGGGCCAACGTGCAGAGCAAAGCAGTTTCTTCAATTGAAGGCAACAACCCATTGACACAAATTGATACGCTTTTTAGTTACCCCTTGGCAAGAAATTACTCAAGTCTGTTTAAGAAACTTGAAGATAAATGTATATGGACACATGCTGACACGCAACTGCTTTCGAGTGCTAAAGGATTAAAAGCAGGGTGTCAATCCGAAACAGAAACCGAGACCGGAATTGCATGTTTACTGATTGAAGTTCAGAATCGGAATTTGGAATTTAAATGCGTTTCGGATAAAAGTGTTGAATTCAAATACACTGGTATTATGAAACTTTATTTTAAATACTGTAATAATTGATTGGGTAATCGGGTATATTTTTGTCAAACTGTCTCGACCAAAGCATTCTCATTGCATATTTGCGCTGTCTAATTATAATTACAATGAGATTAAGAATAACAGCAGATCAGCAGGGTTGCTTCTGTTCTTCCATAAATGTTGCTTAATGTCGTTTAATAGAATTGTTAATCATGCAAATATACCACTGAGTAATTAAGATTATAGCGGCTATATTTCAAACAGTTTTATATTATATATATATATATTTTATATATATATATATATATATATGAATGAATTTTTATAAATAGACTCTAACTTTAGACTCGCTTAAAAAAGCAACAGCGCATAACAATTGCCATAAGCCTTGTGGCTTTTACAGTCTGCCTGCCTGTAAAAATTGCATAGTCAAAGGATATTTTTTCTGTTTTTCTGTTTTTTTTTTGTGGCCAATTTGGCTGGCTTGTCCTAGAATTGCGAATGACCAGGCACATGAATAATGTAAGCAAATCGGCAACAGCAAAAAGTTAAATGCTTCTAATGACACAAAATGAAGCAAATGACGAAAAATTGCGCAAAAACAAAAGAGACAAAAATAATAATAATAATATAGCAAAATGGGGATTTTGGGAATGGTGAGTGCGAGCGAGCGAGCAGCATCGGCTAGAATATATGTGCTATGTAAAAAGAAGAAAAGAAAAAGAAGAACAAGAAAAGGAAGAAGAATTAACTACAACACAAAGCAAAAGCAAATCGAAAAAAAACATGTGCGGCGGGCATAATTACGAAGCAATTAGACGAAATTATTATTTGAGGTCACACTGTGAGGGGGAGTAATAGAACATATGGTCAGTGTGACAGTGGATGATGTTACTGGTGTTGGCCATTTACTGTTGCTTTCAAGGCAGACAGACAGGCAGGCAGGCTTGACAGGCATGCCAAAGGGATGCCTGCGTCATTATCATGCATAAACAAGAAGAAATAGCCTGCAGAGTAAGAGCTTGAGGCCGAGACGCAAATTGGAACCGAATAGCAACTGCAATTAAAGAAGAAGAAGGAATGTTTAATACTCTGTCTATAAGCTGAACAAATTGCAAATGAAAAATAATTTTCGATTTGGATATCAAGTTTTCTGCTTACGTTTAGTTAAAATTTTGATTCTAGATTTTGAAATAAAATTATTCTTTAGTTTTTATTTTCTTTGTAAGGATGCATTTTGTAGTTGTAAATAAAATGAATACTCAATTTTCATGGAAACAAATTAAATTTAATGATACACTTTTTAATCCTACCAAATTAAATCTATAAACGAGTATCAAGTTAATCAAGTGTCCCGTCACTTCTAAAAACCTATTCAAAAGTTGCTTAGACTTAAACTGAAAAATATACACATTTGCAAACATGTCTTGTGAGAGTTGTGCTACTATTTTGTTCGCAACTGTATTTATAATGGTATATATTTTTGTATATACATATGCTGGCGTTAATGAGCATCCTAACGAACAATGTTTGATGTTTGAACAGCTGCCATTGGGAGTCAGACGGGGATTGGGGATTCGGATTGGATTTGAATAGTTGGAACTGGTTGAGTACGTAAAAAGTGGGGCAAGATTGACCAGTGGGTCAGCCAAACAGTCAGTTAGTCAGTCAGACAATATCGCGTGGAGCAATTCAATTATGGCAAATGGCTTCAAAAAGCTTATAAAGTTGACCCGTGACACGAACATTTGCATTTAGTCGAGTTTAGTCTGTTGTAGAAATGGCTGTGTGTTCAGGTCTGGGTCACTTCGATTTAGGCCTTAAACATGCTATTCATTGCTATCCATTGCAATCGCGTGCCTCAAATTTAATAAAGCAGTCAAAACATGGACAAACAAAGACAATGACATCGACCAACAGCTGAGCCAAAAACCAGCCAAAATCAGCCGAAACTTGCACATACATTGTTGGCTTGTCATGACCTTAATTGTTGCTACACTCAGATAAAAAATCTCCCTAGAAATAGTTAATCAATATTAGCAAAAAAAAAAGTTGTACAAATAAAAAAGAATTGAAATTTTTGGCGATTTTTTTCTTTATAAACATTTTGTATTACTAAGAAATGCGTTTAAAAAAGTAGATGCAAATCTTTATTCTTATTTTCTAAAATGCAGTCTTTTTTTCTTTGGGTGCAGGCAGTCCTGGCTGCATGTTGGTTGACTGGCCTGACTGGCTTATTTTTCGGTTGCCAGTTGCACTTTAGCATTGTTCGTTCATCTTTGTAGGTCGTCGAAAGTAGAAAGTCGAAAATCGAATGTCATATCGCAAAAAGACCAAAAAAGAAAAAACTAAAACGAAAAATTTGTTCGATGAAGGTTACAAGGTCTTAACATTGATTTTGATTTCAACAATTTGCGTTTGCATGTAAATGCCACATGTGGCACTGGCATTTCAACTTTGAAGGACTTGACAAACATTTCACGTTGCTGTTGCTAAGTAGTTTTTTTTGCTTTTTTTTTTTTTAAATAGATGAAAGTGGAAAGTAAGAGTTTTCTGAATTTTAAGTGGGGAAAATCTACCTAAAAATTCGATTTTCATTTCTTCTTTAAAACAATGAGGAAAATATCGCCATATTTTCCGTATTCTTAATTCAAATTTATATTTTTTGATTTTTATGATACCTAAAAATTAGAAAAACATTTTATTTATTTTAATTTTAAATACATTTTCAATTTAGATTGATTTAGTAAAACTTTGGGCGATTTATAAAATGCATAAATTGAATAACTGTACTCGAAAAATAATTCAAATACGTATTGAAACTTTATATTTTCGTAGGCGGTGCAAGTCGTTGGGGTTTTGTTTTTTTGTTATTTTTTGTTGGTAAATCTGATTATGAAAATTCCATTAAAATTTTTATGGGCTTGGCAAAATGTTTGAAAATCACGCACTCTGAAAAAGTGGGCGGGAAATCGACTTAGTTGCCCGGGGCGGAGTGGCCCAGAACGGAAGCGTAAATAAATGCAGCAGTTGTAAAAAAAAACAACAGCAATAACGAGTTGCAGTTGCAGCGGCAACACATTTTGCTGCATGCAAATTAAAAATACAGCAAATTACAATACAGCAAAACGCATTGCGTTTTACTTAATTTGTGCAAATTGCTTAGTAGAAATAGTTTAATTAGGGGTTAGCACTATTTGGCACATTGTTTAAATTGAATTTACAATTTGCTTACACACACAAATGCATAAATTTAAATATGTGAAAATATTATGTTATTTTTCAAGTTGTTTTAAATTGTGCATAATTTGCTCACAGGCAACAGTTAAGATAATTTAACAATTACTTTCAACTAGGTTATTTATTTTGCAAATATATTTTTATGTATTATATTTTTAAATACCTTCTTTGTGTTACAAGTTGTACAAAATTGAAACAGTTTGAAAAATGTTATAAATTATGGATAACATGACTCCAGGAATAAACATATTTATGTATTTACATTTGTTTCTAACTCATGACAAAATAATAATAATTAAAAACTTTCATTCAACAAGTTTTATTGTTTATTCCAGTTGTTTTTTTTCACATTGATTAAAATGATGAACAATTTGCTTGGAAGCATAAACATATAGACACCATCCAAAAAAGTTAATAGTTTCAAGGGTTTTTACTGTAAAGATCAATTGAAGAGCGCATCATAGACACAAACCAAAACTTGCTGCTAGGATGATTTCTCTTTCTTTTGTGTGTTGTAGATAGAGAATATTATTACTATGTACTACTTTCTGTACTATTTGTAAATTTTTTATCCGATGCTGTTGCACTGATCGCAATATATTTGCGTCCATTGATTGTCACAGTTTGCATAAGTGGTGGGGTCAGCTTTCTAGTGGGGACGGTGATGATGTTGGAAACTAATTCTGGGGCAGTCAGCTTTCTAGTGGCGACGTTGATAATGCTGGCAGCTGCGGGTAAGATAAGTTTTCCAGTGGAAGTGCTTGTGATACTAGTAACTGTTTCCAGAGAGGTCAGTTTTCTAGTGGAGACACTGCTGATTGTATCAAAAATTCCAAATGGGGTCAGTTCTTTAGTGCAAACAGAGGAGATTTTAGCACGTGATTCTACAGCAATCGGCTTTCTGCTGATAATGGGAACTGTTTCCGATGTGGTCACTTTTCTAGTGGGAATACTGCCGATATTGGCAGCTTCTTCTGGCGCGATCACTTTTTCTGTGATATTGCCAATTGTTGACGGTGGGGTCAGATTGGCGGCAACTGTTTCCGGCGGTGTCAATTTTCTAGTGGCTGTTTCCGCTTTTTTCACAGGCTCTTCATTTGACGACTTTGGTTGATTTCTTAGCTTAGCTTTCGCTTTCCGCTCATTTTCCTCTTTTTGCTGCACAACGTTCTTAATCTTAAAACAAGTCTATACATGAAAAAAAAAACCAATTACTTTATATTTTCATAATCATTGCAGTATTTATTATTAGCTTACTGGACATAGGTAAATTCTCTTCAAAGTTTTCGGATCTTTCACAACTTTTCTGGTTTTTGCATTGCAATTCGAGCAGATAGAAAAAGGAGCCATTTTGACTCTGACTCGACAAAAAAAAAGTTCTATGGAAACTTGTGAAACGATTTGTGTAACCAGGTTTGCTATTGATGTGGGACTATTGCTTGCCCTGTTTTTCAGTGTTGGTAAACGCAACTTTGATTGGTTTTGAATAGAAATGCGACTTGTTTATTATTTCTAATACATACATTAGTTTACATATTTAATGTCAACAAAATGCAAAAAGTAAAAATGGCTTAAATAACATTAAAATTAAAATTTAATACTAAATTTAAACTAAAAAAAGAAATATTTCAAAGATTAATAATAATTACTTTACTTAATGCAAATGCATTTTATTTGTTTATATTTTGGGCGAAATTTTGTAAATTGCATTTCGCATGCTGCTCTCCTTTTGACAAATGACTTGGCAAGTTGACCTTTGACTGACAAAGCTGGCTGCTGACTGTGGCTGTTTTAGTTCTGACTCGTATTCGCATTAACGCCATTAGACCAATTTGGCAGGTTGCCCTGACAAACAAAAAAAAAACCCCAAAAAAAAGCGTGCAAACTTGCACAAAGGTAACCGAAAAGCGTCTCCCCAAAATGGATGCCAGACAGAGATGGAGACAGCTGCAGAGCATTTATACGCCCGTCCCCTACCCCATTTCCCCCTTTGTACACATATCTATGCAAGTTCAAATAGAAGTCAAGTGAGAGCAAAATAAAAACGAAAACGAATTGTAACTAAGAATGCAGCAGTCGAGTAAGATCGACTATGGGATACCCTGCAGCCAGTTATTCAATATTTCATTTCTTATGGCGGGCAAGTACAGCCATAGAAGAGTAACAAAGTGAGAGGAGAAAGAGTAAAAAAAATGAAAGCAGCGCATTTATTTATTCACAATCCCGAACTGAAATCAACGGCTTGTGATTAGCATACACATGTATGCATACATATGTATGTGTATGATATCATTCATAGTTTAATAATAATCGTTCGAGTTTAGATTTCTAAGAAATAAAAAAAACTCCATATTTTTGGGATTGTCGACTAAGAGCCAGCCTTGTTAACTTTTAGAAATTGTTTTTCAAATATTTAAGAATTATTTCTGAAAGCAAGAAAAACGTTGTATTTTAAGGGCGGTTTCTTCTAGTGTAGAAACTGACATTGCTCGATGCTGATCAAGAATAAATATGGCTTATGGTGTCGGAGATGCTTCCGCCTGTTAGTTACATACTCATGCTCAAAGCCAACACACCCTATTATTCTTTTTGAAGTGGTATTTAAAAAGTTTGCAACTGTGACAGTTGAGAGTGGCAGAAGCAGCAGCCGCAGTTGTATTTTTTTTCTTGTTGCCACATTTCTCTTCGTTAACACAAGTTTGCTTTAATTACGACTCTGTCCTTGCAATTTAACAGACATTTTTGCATTGTTGCCACTTGCTGCATGCCTCAATTTATGTTCATTTGAGAGACCCGTTAGATGCAGATAGATAGAACTTGTTGACCAGCACTGGCAAATGGCAACTCGAAAGCAACCCTGTTTTCCACATGCTCGTTGCATATTTATTGCTTGCCGAACGGCATAAATGGGCACTCGAAGCATTTTAAATTGGATCAGATTTTAAAATGTACAATAAATATTTTATATAATTTAAGTAATTGAGTTATCGACAAGCTAAGTTAAAAGCAAGCAAGATTATATATAAAATATACATATAAATATATATATATATATATATATATATATATATATATATAAATTTATATTGAAGTCAATGTCGACATATTATTGTTATTTTTAAATTTTATATAATCGATGCTCAAATTCAGGCACACAATTCTTTTATGCGAGACCAATTTTAAGGCAGACTTACTTTATACAATATCATCTTTTAGCAAGTGCTATTCAGTACTATTTGATTTTGGGGTCCCTTATAATGCTGAGGATATCTGGTCATTAATCTGTTGGATAACAGTTCCACCACCAGAAGACTAAAGAAACTCTTGGAGGCTGGACCTGCCCTTGTAATTACTTACTTCACACTGGTCAATACCGCAAAGCCATATCAAAGTACACAAAAAAAACAGTAATCCCCCATCATCACTTTCTAAATATGCAAGAACCTTAGGTGTTTGTGGAAAGTATATTTTTAAAAAGAACGATTTCTAAAAGCCAAGGGTTTTCTTTTTTTAATCCCAGGAGACTTTGTTTTACCTACAGATTTTATTCCTTTCCTTTTTTACACTCAGTTAAGATTGCATTTAATTTGATGAATATTTTGTCGCTATCGATCTATGGCACTGTGACATTTGTTATTCCAATTGATAATTGTGAAAATGACGTCATGTTTGCCATATATATAAAAATATATAAAACAGACCAAATTGAATGTAATGGACAGTGGACAGTGGACAAAGCATTTGATTTATTAGTTTTGTCATTAAACAAATTGTCGAACAATGACAGGCTCAATGAAAATGCAAATGCAAATGTCGATATAAATATGTATATATGTATACATGTGCGTGTGTGTGTGTGTGTGTACAGTGTGTACTGGCTACAAATGTACTTAGTGGAGCTTATTTATGTAGATTGATATTTATTTGTGATAAACACAGGCATTGACGCAAATTAGAATAAACATTTTCATTACCTAAATTGTACACGAGCCCCAAAGGACCCCAAAAAAGAACTCGTTCAATGTGAGAAAGCAATCACTTTGCTTCAATTGGTTTTCTGACTGGTCATCATCCGAGGATGATGATTCCACCACTACACTGTAATTTATGTGTGCGTGTGTCTCGAGTAGGGTTTATTATTAGTGGCTAATGATTATGGCAGCGGAAATGTTAATCACTCAATGATTGATTTATGGCTGATATATATATATATATATATATATATATATATATATGTCCACACAGTTGGATCAATACATAGATACAAACATTTCAACGATGACCAAAAGGCCATTTTGAAAATGGTCTCAGCTTTAACATTGTTTTGACGGTGGTTCTTAGAAATATTTCTTTCTCAATAATAATGTAAAGTAAAATTATAAAATTCAGGTTGACTTTTATTTCTTTGGGTTCATTTATAAATTTATTTCAGCACAACTGACCAAAATACCATTTGAAAAGGCACTCAGCTTTGACAAAGTTTTGACATTGGAAAATGTAAAATTGTTTTATTTATTTTATTTGTTACCTTTTAAATTTTAAACAGGGTATCCTACTGAACCGATTGAAATTCAGATGCAGAATTCGAATCGGAAGGATTATTCCAGGCACGACGAAGATAAAATATCCTTAAAGAACTTAGTTAACCTGCTAACACATTCTATTTCAGTAATAACTAAAGAAAAATAACCTTGCTCAAGATATTAGATATTTTTTATATCAAATTTTAACTATTTATATTAATTTAAACCATTTAAATTTAAATTTTAATTTTGTAAGTAAATAAATAAATTAAATATATATATATATGTATATATATAAAATAAATAACAAAAGGTGGCGTCAAAAAGGCATTGTTTTTAAAAAATCAAATAACTTTTGTCAAAGTTTAATCAGTCGAGAATTTGGGAATTGTCGTACACCGAATATATTTTGTTGGGTATCAAGTCTGACAATGAAATGGAAATGGAAAAACTGCTGCCAGTTGCTGCTGCTGCTGGGCCTGTTCTGCGCCGCTCACGGTCGCAACTTGGGGCGCCTCCGCACCGATGACGATGACGACGACGGCGAGCAATGCGATCGTTACACAGCTCAACTAAAAACGCCCGATAAACCAACGGATGAGGATGTGGATGGCGGTGCAAGCGGAGCAAGTCAAACAACATCCGGTCGCAACTGTTCCCAATTGGCAGCGAATATAGCGGCAAAGGCGGCACAAGTTGCCACAGCTGCAAATGAGGCACAAGCGAGTGCCGCCGAATATGCCGCCAAAGAGGTGCGCCTTCAACTTGCCGGCAAAGCGTTGCAAGCTTCTCGTGCCGCACAAGCAGTGCTCGAGGGCAAAAGAGCTCTGCTCGATAAAAATCAGCGGGAATTGAGTGATTTGAATGAATGGATCAATAAATTAAGTGCCTCGTTGCAATCGAGTGAAGTACATGCAAAAAATGCAGAATTTGCAGCCAAGATAGCGGAATCGAATTTTGGTCGACTCAACGATGTGGTTCAGTTGGTAGCCAGCAGTTTGGCGGATGTGGATGCTCTATCTGATCTCGGCCAGAGTGATCTTAAGGAGAAACAACAAATGCTGGTCGCCGCCAAGGAGCGCAGTGATCGCATTCAAAAAGATATCTACTGCGCCCGCGACGAATATCAACAGGTGAAGGTGGCTGCTTATCAGGCAGCATGCGCCGCTGTCGATGCCAAGAAGAAGGCAGCTGCCACTGCCACTGCCACGGTGGGTGGAGATAAGGGCAAGTGCAACAAGTCAATGCGACGCAGACGCAGACGCAGGCGCTTCTATCCACTGAAGCAAGAGCATCACTAATCTAGACCAGATAAACGATATTTTTTTTTTTAAATATATATTTATGTTTGGTATTTTGTTGCAAATGTTTATATTGTTAAGAAATTGCTTATTACATATGTCACTATATGCATATAAATGTGATATTTGTAATATTTTCGAAATTTTTAAAAGTTTATTGTATTTACTTTTTTGGATTTTTTTCTTCATTACAAAAATTATTGCAAGCTTATAAAATTGGTTTATATCTAATGTCAAAATGCTAATCGAGCTCATGCAACAGGATATTGCCTTGGAATTTTTCTCGCAATTTTAACAGAAATTGAATTTTGCGAGTGCGGCACAGGTTGGCTTGTTGAATGCCACGTTGAAATGTGGCATCCATATTGTTGTTGTGCGCATCGCTTGGACTTGACATTCTGACCACGACAGCCTCCACATGGTCGCTGGTTATGTCCATCAGCATCATCCTGCTGTGCCTTGTCCAAATAGCCGCGCACCTCTGGCAAAGACCGACCACAAAATTGGTCACCTTATTGGTACACATCTCACACTTGGGCGCACACCACATCGGATCGCTCTGATTAAGATTCATTATTTCTCTTTAATTTGTGTCAGAAATCTGCTTGCAACTTTTGGTGTGATTTGAGCATCCGCGTGTTTGTGGCTAAGTTCAGCATACAACTTAAAATCATTTTACTTTTAATCACACTTTGTGATTAAGAAGCCTTAAGTCTTGAAATAACTAATCCGTTGGGTTTCTCTTGAATAGATCTTATTTATTTGCATTCTTTGATTTGCTTTATAGCACTGTATTTCAGTAATTATATTTAAATCCAATTAGTTATAAATTGTGTCTTAGCAGTGTATTTAGTCAATAAGTTTGCGCACATCAATAAATTTCTGCTGAACTCGTCCTAAAATTCTTACAAAGCAGTATTGCATAATTTCTTAACTGCCAGAGTTGATTTGTTAATTTGAGCGTTATCACACACTTTTTAAGGACCCCAATTGGAAATGTTGTTTAATCCATTCCTTAATGATAAATTATTGATTGAGCATTGCGTTCTTCATTCGTTACTGCATTTTTAGGAGCAGAGGCAGCATGTAAAGAATGTGAAGTTAAAGATGAATCCATCACTTATATAACGATCATTAATTGAATGGCATTGCCAAAATGTTGCTCCCAAGATTAAGAATTCAGATGAGATGAAATTGATAAGGACGATGTCTGCAATGAATTTTTCCTTGGAATGCACCCTATTTAAATTAAGCAATATGAAGGTTGAATGGGTATTTTAGGTAGACTAAAGTTAATCTGCTACCAGCTAACTAATAAATAATCCAAGTTTGATTAGAAACAGTGATTTAAGTGTCTTAAATTATGGGATCGAGGTGGACAGGAGGATTGACAGCTTGGACGTATGAAAAATTACGTGAATATTTACCTAAATTTATAGCTCTCGTTTTTCTGGGTCGACTTACATTGTTTACCTGTAGACTCTGTGTTAATGGACATGGAATTTGTGATTATAATTTACGAACATTTTGTGAGAATGTTTGCTAAATTTGCTGTGAATCATTAGTCCACCATCTCATTATACCTTCCATATTAAACGGTGTAAAGAGCAAATAATTTAGAGCAACTTACGAACGAGTTAAAAATTCATTTGAAGGCCGAAAATTTTGCTTGAAATGTTGGTATTTTCGGTTTGCGAGTCAATTGTATTATTAAAGCCTTGGCCACTGGTTGTTGCCGATTGGTTTTTGGCTGTTTTTATCTAACTCCGTTGGCCTGGGCCATAGGCTGAGGCCAACTCGGCGTGGCTCTTTTCGTTTCTTGTTTCAGCCAAATTCATTTAATTTCTTAAATTGAAATTATGGTAATTTCCTGTAGTCATGCAAACCTTTAGCGCCGCATTTCGTGTCTGATCAGATGGCCAAGGGGGCAATGAGAGAATTGACGTGGGCAAAAGGTGGAGGGGTTTGTCGGCTAACCAATAGTCAAGTTCACAAGTTTAAAGCGAAACAAAAACTGCAATCGCCCTTTTCACTACTAGTTCTCCCCCTCCACTTGAGTTTTGACAGTCGATAAATGAATGGTTTTAGGGCTTTTGTTGCTAGGCTTTCGTCATTGAGTCATTGAGTCATTCCGTCTTTGAGTTGCCAGTTTTCAAGGCTGCCTAGTCAATCGATAATGACTCGCATAACTCGCACCTGATTCACATTCACTCACTCCTCACAACTCGTACTTATAAATTAATCAACTGTTGGTTTATTTTCTGCATACTATACTAAACCACAAAAACCAAAAAATCTAATATTATTTGTCTCAATCGATGTGTCTGCTGCATCTAAAAATTTTAGGTACACTCAGCAAATAAAATGCACTGAACTTATTACTTATTATTCAGATAATTTATTTCTAAAATCAAGCGTTTTTAATTTCTCAATAAATGTGCCCTATTTTCAGATTGTTCTTTTTGGACATTCACTTTTTCGCTGTTTACAACTATTTAATATCATCTAATACCGACACAGAAAGGATAAAATAAAATAGTTGAAACTAATGCTAATATACATGCTGTAGAAAGAATATTGGTGGATTGATAGGGGATAGAGTTACTCAACCTCTGAACTCTAACTCTAAACATGAGCCAGTAAATTTAATTTCTGGTTTCTGAGCTTAAGAACGAATTTTGTCTCAAAGGGAGTGTTTTCGCTTCAACCTTTAAGTTTTTCTTAATAAGAAGTAATATTTTGTAAAAATGAAGAAAACACTATATTTTGGGGATTATTGATTCTGAGCCAGCCATTATGATTTTAAGGAAAATGTCTTCTTGTAGTTAGAAATTATTTCTAACTATAAGAAAAGCTTTGTAGTTTTCATGGCGATTTTCTAACATTTAGTTCGATTTTTATTCCGAGAGTAACCAACACGGCCAAATAATAATAAAAGAACACTCGCGGCCAAAAGGCAACTTGTTAAGCTTGTTGTTCTCCGAATTGCGTCCTTAAGTGGCATTTTACTCGAATCGGAATCAGCACACCTCTAACCACATCCACACCTTCCCAAATCCCCTATGCTGAACCACAACTTCATCCACCCGCTCATCGGAACCCTAACAAGCAATTTGCCATTTTCTTGGAGTTGAACGTGTGACAAGTGGGCGACTTTTGGATACCTGTTGAGATGTGTGTTACGCCACGCCCTGGGCACATTTCGATTTGTACGAGCAGCAGGCAGTAGGCAGCATGTTGCACTGCACTCATGTTGAGCATGATTTGCACGATTAAGGGGCGTGGTCGCAACCAACACTCAGCAAAAATAGGAGAGCATTTCAGAAATTCGCCAATATTAACTCTCCTTATTACTCGGAAAATATTTTCTTTTAAAACCAGGTGATTTCTTTTCTTACTTTGAGGGAAACATTTACCTAAAATTTAAAAAATGTTGACAAATTTTCGGGATTTGTTTTAAGTGTAAAATTAGTTTTTGGTTGCTTATAATATTAATAAACATTAAGAATTTACAATTTAAATTTATAAAATTTAATATTAAAATTTTTCTATAATAAATTAGTTAAATTAATTTTTTATTGCTTCTAAATGTATATTTCTCAGTTCTAAAATTCAGAGCGATTTACTAAAATGTAGTGCGATTTGTTTTCTGAGTGCAGTTCAAAAAAGGGGCTTGATTTCGCTTCCATATTGTTACCCTGAATTTCCTAGAACGAAACGTTGATGTGCGGTCCTTTAACTCAGTAGCTTTCGAATTTGGTATAGCAAATTGCAACGTTAGCTTTTAAATACCCACAAAGCACAAGCACTCAATTAACCAGAATATTTTGTTGGCAATAATCAAAACAGTTCTGGGCAAGCGATTATTCATTGGTTGAATCAATTGCTGAATATATTTGTGCTTGAAATATTTGCTGTTATTTTATGAGTTGAGCAATCAAAAGCCAATTCTTGAAATAGTTTGTATATTTAATAATAAAAAGCAACAAAATGGATACATGGCATAATGAATATCTGAATTTTTAGTTCAACAATTTCCAAAAGTAACTGAAAAGACTGGTTCAGGTGAAACTAATAAAACAATGTCAATTTATAAAAAATAAATTTGTATTTACAGTAAATAGTTAGAAAAGTAAGAGTGCTTGTGTCGAGAGTGCTAGTCCAAAAGATGACCTTTAAATAAGTGTTAAAATATCATAAATTAGTTCAAGTTCAAGTATAAAGTTAAAAGATGAGATAATTTGGTCAGTTAATTAGGCATGCATATCGATCGCCATAAATAATAACTAAGAACTAATAACATCGAATCGATCAAATTAATTTTTGAAAACAAACGAATGTCAAACAAACAATTAATTAAAAAGTTAAGATAAACCAAATTTGAATTGCCAGTTTATTATATTGCACTACACAAATATATGACACCTCTAAACAGATAATAGGTTTACATTTGCAACACAATCTTTGGCAAGTTTTATTTCTTCTTAATTTTTGTTGATGTTGAGCACACAGCTAATCGAAACTGTTAGAATGTTGTGCAATAGTTATGGCATATTTGGGGCATATTCGCAACTTTGTTTGCTTCCGGTGGAACCACTAGCCAAGCAATGAACCAACAATAAGCCACAATCTTGTTATGGGCACCACAAAGTCATGCGAACCCACTTCCAGATTGAAATGCGTATCCCACAAGCAAAACAACTTTGAGCTGAAAGCTCTATGAAAATGAAATTGTGAAGGAGTTGTGCAAGAGCTGTGGAGGAGGTGAGAACACACATCAACGCATAACACATAACCCACTTAGTGAGGTTGATTAGGGAGGGGGTGCGGTGAGGGCGGGGCATGAGGGTTTTTGCTATGCTTCGCAGTGCAGCTCAAGTGTAAACATCATCGTCGACGCTGCCTTGGCTGCATTGTGGCACCAGCACTGGAACTTTAAGTGGAACTGGAAGTGGAATTGAAATGGCTGCCTACACTCAGAAAAAATTAATCTGAAACCTTAATGGATTATTCAATTTAATTTATTTCTAGTTTTTTAATTTTTCTTTGTCGACTGATACTAACTAGATATTAAATAAATGAATAAATAATTGCACAATAAAAAACTCTGAACATAAGACTATTTTTTTTTTATAAATAAATAAATGCACACCGAAATTAAGAAATGAAAAAAGCTAGAGTATAAAAATATACTTGCTGAATATCCTTGAAAAATTTCTAAAATTAAGGACAACTATTCTGAGTGTATTCGACGTTCCCAGTGTGTTAGCCGGCAACTGTCGCTTTTTGTTGCCTTCCGATGGATGTCTTTGATTTCATTTCAGTTCATTTCATTCAGTTGTCGGGGGAGCAAACTCGCGACAGCCACTGCTTCTGCTGCGTTGTGGCAAGTGGCAAGTCATGTGGCTTACCCAACCATCCAAGCCACCCACAGGCCAACAGAATCAACGGCCCGGAATTGCGGACGACGATGACGGCTTTCGATATACATTTTGTGTTATTGTTTTTGTTAGTCTTGTTGTTGTTGAAACGGGTGTTTTTTAAGTGTACGCTATTTGTTGCATAGAAAATTCATGAAATTTCTGTAATTCACTTCATAGTAGTTGTTGTTGTTGCTGTCTTTGTTAAGCTTTTGTTATTTTATGCGTTTTTGCCTGCCCAAAATGAAACCAGCTGAAGGCTGCATCAAATCATTCGATTATTGCTAGCTAGAGAAAAACAAACTTAGTGCTGAGGACTTGTTTAAGCAACAGTTTGCACCGTTTCCACTCAGATAAAAATCCCACTGAATTTTAGCACATCGCTCTAAAGATTGGAAAGCTCTTCTAGTATTTTTAAATAATTATAAAATTGAAATAATTTAAATAAAAGTTACACTTTTTCTTCCAAGTCGACAATTCCAAATTTATGAAATTTTATTCAGTAATATTTTCTATTATTGGGAAAACTATACTGCTTAGAAGAAGACCTCAAAACCGACAGCTCCTTTGCGTTATCGTCCAGATGAATTTCTGAATTCTCGAATTTTAATTCTTTTCTCCAGCTCTGTTTTTAAATTTTCGTACTTTTTTACAAAATGCAAGAGAAATAAGAAATCTACTTTGAACAGTTTCTGCTCTTTTAAACTTATTTCTTATTGCATTTCATAACTTACTCACTTTAGAACTTTTCCACTCGAATGAAAAGAAAATAAACTGTGCAAATGTGATTTTTTTCAATAATATTTCATGTTTATTTTTCAATATGCGCCTAGTTCTATTTTTATTATTATTATTATATTATATTTCGATTATTTGTTTCTTCATTATATATATATTTATATATATATATATATATATATATACAAATATAAATATATATATATACATATAAATGTTATTGTTCATTGCGTTTCATTTCAATGCTTACCATTTGTATTATTTGTTATACTTTTTCCTCATGCCTTTGCATTTATTTTTTTTATTTTTTTTTGAAGGTGTGTTTTATTCAAATTGCTTGCAAACGAAATTCTTATAAAAGTTTTTAAACCATAGTCTTCCAAGCCAATTGTAAAAAATGTGTTGTGTGCAACTGTGTAAAATTTGTTATTAATTCATTATTCATACCTTAATTGCATGTGTATGAATGGTTGTATGAATGTTTGAATGCATTTATGTATTAATACATTTATGTATCAATGTAACAACAAAATGAATAACGAGCATGTTCAACATGAAGCGCGTGTATAAAATGCATATATTGTTAATATATTGTTTTTCTTTCAATTTTTTAATTTTTAACTGCGATTTCTTTGAGAGAGGCATATTGTTTTTAACTATGCGTTGCTTTGTTTTAGTACTCAATGGCATTGTGATTTTTCTTTCTTTTTTTAATGAGTTCAAATTGCTTAACTATCAAAAGTTATATTTATGCATTTCCATCTATAATTCTGCTCAATTTTATTTACATTTAACGTTTGTTTTCGTTTTTTTCTTCATTACTATTATTGTTGTTTCTTAACTATGAACATTTTGATATTATCATTCGCATATCTTTATTTTGACCTTATCGTGTATCTTGGAATTATTAATACGTGTGGCATTCACATTTATATAAACAAAATGTATGCCAGTTTGTCAAAACTTATGCACCACTCACCAAAAACACAAAATGTTAACATTTATTATCCCAATGTCAGCTTGAACAGAACAGAGCATAAATATATTGCTGCGATCATCATGAGCAACAGTAAGTGGTTCTAGTAAGTGGTTCTATGAGCGATGGTGTGCAATGTTTTTAAAACAATAAAACAAATTCAAACAACAACAATCCAAATAATTAAATATTGTTTTATAAAAATTATATATTGTCAAGCACAATTTTGTGTTGTGTATGAAGTTGGACATACATCTAAGCCATATTTGTTGCAATAAAGATGGGTTCTTCAAACTTTGTCTGTAAAAAAGAGCCTTGAAGTACATATTTAAATAAAAATGAAATATAATATAAACTCACATAAACTTAAAGATTAAAGTACATTATAATTGATCAAAAAATTAAGCTTTAATAATATTTTCATACTCAACAAAATTTGTTGAAATGGTTTTTCGAACTTTATCTGCGAAAAGAGTTTTGTAGCAAATATAAATATAAAATATAATATAATGTAATCTAACCTAAGTTTAAAGCTTACAGATTAAAGTACATAATATTTGATATTGGTACCATCACTAAATGAAGCTGTAATTTATAAGAAAATTAAAAAATATTTTCATATTTTCAAAATGTTTCTCTGCCTGGGGAAAGAGTATTAAAATATAAAATAAAAAATGCAATATAATCTTACATAAGCTTAAAGGATTTCAATATGGTTTTTATTGCTTTCATTTATTCTCCATTGGGACTTAGTATAAATGTTTTAAAATTATACTTTATAATCAATATTGAAGCAAGACTGTGAATTTAATTGCTTATATTTGTTTGATTCAATTCAATGTGTTTAAAAGTTTCCCTTTTAACTATGTAACAATATATTAAATATTTATATTATTCATTATTGATCACAGTCAAAAACAATAATCAACTATGTCATTTATAAATATATACAAAACATGTTTGCTGCTTTTGATTGAAATAAATTTTTTTTTATGTGGAACTCAAAAATGCTCTATTTTTATACCTAGGACAAAAAATATATATTTAACGTAATTTTTTTTTTTTTTATTAAATACATTAACTTGGGGCACTTTGTGAAGGGCTCTCATCAACATTTTCATCGGCTTGGACAAAGTTTAAAAATATTTGCCAAAAATGAACAACAAATAACAATATTATGTGCTCGTATATATTACAAAACTGTGATTGTATACAAAACATTAAATGATTCATTTGAAATAAATGTGAGCTAAAAATGTATTTTTTATATTTTGTAGGGTTTTTCAATTTATTGTTGCTATCAGTTGTCTAAATTTTGCTGATTATTTGTTTTGGGTTTTCCTTTTGTTTTTTTTTTTTTATTAAATTTTTATTACTAATGCATTACAAACTTATTTAGAAACTATGCAAAATTTTACATCTAATGTTAAATTTTGTTTTTATTCTCTTCAGCAGTACAAAAATTATTCATTGCATTTATATTACTCACAAATATTGTTAAATTTAGTTTTTGTTGATTTTTTTTGTTTTTTAATTGTACATAACTAAATTTACATTTTCGATACACATTGCAAAAACTTGTCTCTTGGTTTTTAATATACACCTACTACATTATTACATAAGTATTCAATTTTGTTGCTGTTACAAACACAATTCTTATGCAATTCTTATGAAAATATGCGATACTACATTCTTTTACATATATGTATTCTTTTACATATGTATGTGTGTAAGTATGTGTGTATGTATTAATGTATGTTTATTGAATACCCTATGCTTAAACTAGTTTCGATTTTTGTTTTTTTTTTTTGTTTTTGCTTCTCTTGCAGCCAGGTTTAAAAATCATCATTTACGCTAAAAATTAACTAAATGTAATCAATCTTAGGAATTGTTCAGTTGGATCAATTATTATTATTATTTTTTTTTATATTGTGGTTTTGTGTTAGTGTGTGTTTTTTGGTAGTTTTGCTAAAAGTTTGTAATGTTTTTTAGTGCCCACTGTAGTTGATGGCGGCCTTGGCCCTGGCTTTTGGGCACCTCAGAAGTTGGTTTTATTTATTTTTTTTTTTGTTTGGCCGCCAAAAAAGTCAATGGGGTTTTTGGTTTTTTGTGAAGATTTCAGTTCGCTAGACTCGATTGACACTGTTGTTGGAAGAGCAATTAGATTATCCGTAGTTTAGTTCCGCAGTGATGATTAGCTGCTGCTAGAAATCGCTACTCGTCGATGGATTCCCCAAATTGCTCTCCACAGTGTCATCTTTGTGTCAGAGCGGCGGCTTATAAACTTCAATGGCTGGCGTCAGCATATCCACTCGCGTCGATATCGAGGTGTCACTGTACCACATGGAAAGAAATGAAAATTTATTATTATTTTCAACGTAACTTTAATTAGTTAATTGAATTTATTTTAATACATTTTGTCAATAACTCCCCCGATACAAATCGATTTCCGATAGCTATAAAATACACAATTGTAAGTAAATAAAAGTTGTATACGGGAATATAAATTATTTTTAAACGTCAAGTTTAGATATCTTTCTGTAGTCATTAAAATACATATTTTTATAGCAAAAGCGGTCTTTACTTCGATTTTCCTACCATTTTGAAAAGTGGGTAAAAGGGCTTTAATGAATGCAAGAGAAATCATCTACGAATTTAATAATAATAATAAGCATCCTGCTTGTGATGTAAAAAATGTCCTGCCTTAGTGACATTATATTTATTAAATCGTTATTCAATTTTGATTTCACTTACTATTAATTTCGTCGTTTTTTGCTTTTTATTATTACTTATCCATTATCCATAACAATAAGTGAGCAATTGTTTTTAAAATCTTTTTGTCGCCTATTTTTTGACACTGTATACATTCATATGAAAATATCAATATGACTTCCATTTGTTTTACGGAACTTTTTATTAATAACTGCCTCGCAAATATATTTGGATTTCGCATTGAGTTCACGGTGTACCACAAAGTTGAGCAGAGTGGAAATTGTTGAATTATGCTAAAAGAAAAAAGTTTGTGGCAACAAAATTTCAATAACTTTGTATTCAATCAAAAAGTTGCAAAACACATCAAAGATGGCGTCTGTTTAAAAATTATGCCAGCTGAAAGAGCATAGAAACGCCAGGCAAAACAATAATAATAAAAATAAAATAAACATAGCTTCAAGGGATTTTCAACTAAACTAAAGTTTGGCCAGTGCAAAATCCGTGTGCACTGCAAACACGTGAAAATCAAGTGAGAACATTGCTGTCGACTCCAAACTGACTACGTGATTCTTGTAAACCAGCTGAATACCAACTGCAATCATTTTGATAAGCCCCATCAAGGGGGCGGAGCGTGGGGGGCGATTGGGGCCCCATTCAAAAATGCTGTCGAAAACAGTTATCCTTTGCGAACCTGCTTCCAGTTTGCTAACAGAATGTGCTTCCAGCTTCCGCATCAGAGTGTTATGAATGTGAACCATCAGTCTGCACAAAACATTAAGTATACTCAGAGAAAAAATCACGTTAAGCTTTAGCAAATTGCCATGAAAAGTAGAAAGAATTTCCTGTATTTTGAAATCATTTCCAAATACAAGAAAATAATTTCTAAAAATTAGAAAAGATTTTCTTTTTCATATTTTTGTGAAATGTATTTTTTAATAATAGGAAATTTTTTTAGAAAATAGAAATGCAAAAACAGTTTCTTAGAAACACGCTTTCTCATTTTGAGGAATTAAATTTGATCTCTTCAATGGTATTTTAAAGTTTAGCTGCTGTCTAGCTTAGAGGTAGCAGTAATTATTTAAAAATAACAATCGAGTAGCTCAGTGTAAAATTTAAAAATAATAATGTTTAATCTGAAGATAAGCAACTAAATATCTATTATTAGAATTTTGTAAAATACAGGGTGATTTTTTTTCTGAGTGTATATTTTGTGAAAACATTTGTAGCAGCTGCTGCCCATATTACATATCTTGTATCTATCCTCATCTAGGTGGCTGCACTGCGACAAGTATGCCTATTGTAGACCCACTATCAGATAACAGTTTATGGCCCTCCATTTGATTCATCTATTTCTGTTTCAATTGTTATTTATATTTAGGTTGGCTGCGCCTTTCTTTTATTTTTGTTCAGTGACACCCTGTTGCTGTCTTCCTTTTGTACATCACACTGGTTGAAATTTTTGGGGGATGGGATTTGTTTCGCTTTGCAAATTAAATGGAATTAAATGAAATGTGCAATTTATTGTACTTAGGGGATACTTTGAATTGCCAAATGCGCTAAAATGCCAAAAGCAAAAGCAAAAGCGAAACGAGCAACGAACAACGAGCGAGAAACAAAACCCAAATCGCATTTCCGTTTCCTATTTCACTTGTTGTTTGTGCTTGTGTTTGTGTGTATGTGTGTCTATACATTAGGACAATAGAGAAAGCTACTGCTCACTTTATTGGCATTTTATTCAAGTTTTATTTATATTTATATATAGTTTCCCTCTCCACTATATTGCTGCCCGTTGTCAATTTTCTGCATTAGCTGCGCATGTTGATTTAAATAGACAACTAGCTTTATTTGAAGTCTACATTATGCCCTGCCAGAGATGGCATCATATATAGCATATGGTATATATGTGTTTAAATTTTATAAGCTCCTGATGTAATAAGCTTAAGCTTGTAGCACTGGGACGCAGAAATATCAATAAATACCTTAATATCCTTAATGGGATGCCAATAAGATTGTGAAGTGAAGTGTGAATCGATTTCCTGTCCAATAATATTTGGAATAATTTTACTATTTACTAATGTAATACTGGCTACATGAATTATAAGCATCTGATCACTTTATCACATGATTATCGTTCGATTTTTAAATGAACTCCAGTCTGTTTGGATTTTCTTATCTTTAGCGTAGCTATAAAAACTATTCTTTCTTGTTTAGACAAGTAGAAATGAGCCAGCCAACAGACAGGGCATTAATTGAGACTAAAATGGTTACTTATCTCAAAAAATGTTCTAAAAAGTAGAAATGCAAGTGCTCAGTCATAACAAAAATACTTTCTGAATGAAAATTATAAGAAATTTGCTACCTTCATCTGAATTGTTTGTGTATGTGAACCTGAAATTATAACGCTGTGTGTTTATATATCTTAGTATCCTAAATTAGACATTAGAAAAGAAACACACATATTTTGACACAAGCTTCCGATTTAGAAATACACGTTCTGAACACACAGGTGAGTTAGCCTTATCGATTTGAGGCTTTCTAAAATATTTTTTTTTCTGAGTGTAGGATACGGCAAACTCAAACCGAAGCAGATAGCAGCCGCAGATTGTGCATAAAGTGTTTAAGTGCTTTACTTAAACGCAATTAAACGAAAAGTGCAAATTATACTTTAAAAATAAATAATACTCTAAAATAATTAATAAACTGAGTTAATAAATAATTTAAAGCCAATGCCAATAAGTGTGCTCAGCTTTAAGTGCACAATAAATTATCATTTAAAACTATAATAAGACAAATAATTCGATCGTTTATTCAACAAGACTGGCTGTTGACCAGTGTCGTAAAGTGCTCTTATTAGTGTTACAGACTCATTATGGCATCCAACTTTGAGTTGGAGAGTCGGCTTCCGTTCCGGGCTGACCACAATCTGCAACACTTGTCAGAGCCATGTGTGCCAGGCAGGCATAATTTGCACATGCTTGCTGGCATTATTGCACTCAGAAAAAATCACCATACATTTTAGTAAAACGCCCTGAAGGGAAAATCACCCTAAGAAACAAAAAGTTCTAATTATTTAGATGCAATTTCTAGATATTAGGATAAAATGTCTACAGTTTAAATTGACAATCCCGAAAATATGGCGATCTGTTCTATTTTTTTTAAATATATTTTATTATCATAAAGAAACATTTCATAAAAGTTAAAATGCTAAAAATCCAAATACTTATTAATAATATAAGTAACGAAGAAGCTAATACATGAATAAATCAAGCTTTAGAAATTTACTGTATTTTTTTTCTAAATCCTATAAAAATTCAAACACTGATTTTAAAATTTCTTTCATTTTAGAAATCGATTTTCTGAATTATATGGTACAAGAGTATGACGAATTTCTTAAATTAAGGTTATTTTTTAAGAGTGTGGGCAGAAGGCTATAAAAGTACGGTTGCGTAGAGAACTTTAGGGACTTTTGCTTGAAATGAAAATTTAATGTGGACAGTTCCGGGCCGAGTCGACACCTGGGCATCAACGCGTTTGTAATTTAATTTACAAACGGCAACACAACACAAAATGTGCCGCAGTGTCCGTGTCGCATTTTCAAATTAAATACATGGCAAGTTGGCAAAATCGCCTTCCTCTTTCTCTCTCTCTGCCAAACACCTGCTTTTGTTTGACCCAGAACTTCTGCATTTGGGCCCATTTTCAGGACTGGTTGCGACACTTTTTTGGCCATTTGTAATCAGCTTGTTGTTGTGTCTGGCGGGCTGGCAAAATTAAGTTTATAAATTTGCAATTAAACGGAGTTGCCATTTACATGTTTATAAAATAGCTAAATTGCTCGTTGGGCTCCATTTATATTTAACAAAGTTCAGCTCGAAAGTAAATTCTCATTTTATAGGGGCCATGTGATGAGCAGACTTCTTAATCAGTTCCAAAGTTTGATGGGACTTGGAGAGGAACTAACTATCTAGTTTTTATGAAGTTCTCAACTAACTGAATGCTTTTGCTACTCTAAATTATCTAATTGTTTAGAAGTCCTTCAAGCGTGAAATTGTTGTTTGAAAACTTTTTTTATTTGAAATTGAATTAAACTCTGGAGCAAAGGTTATTCTCTTTTAGACCAACTCATAATTTTTTTTTGTCATAAGACCATTTTATGTACTTATATTTATGTGTAAAAAAAAAATTAATAATTCTGCTTAATTTCTGTTAAGCGTGATAAATTTTATTTTATTTCTTTTCTTTATACCTTACTATTTTTAAGAGTATGCCAAAAATATGTATTGCTCAACAAACTTGCTCTCGTTTATTTGATTCAAGATCTTTACACTTTTCTTTATGGTTTTAAGGCACGTTTTTTATTTGACAATTTTTTTATATTAATTTCATATGTGTGCTTGATGGTGAATGGTAGGGTAAGTGGGTGGGTGGTTGAGTGGGTGTGTTGGGTGGTGCCACGCATTGAGGGCAACACACTGAGGGCACCCCACGTTGTTGGCCATATGGCAGCACTTTAAATGCAAATGAAAATTCTGCTCGGCGAGGTCGACTACATTTTGCAAAAGTGTTTTCTGTTGTTCTGTGTGTGCGTGTGTGTTGGGGTGTGTGCGTGTGGGCATTTGCCTGGGGAACGCTGAATTTGCATAAAGCTCTAAACTAGTATGCATATTCGGTTAGGCTTTTTGGCCGAACAATTTTGTCTCCTGGGCTGTGCGGTTGTTGGGCTTTTTGTATGTCAAGGCGCTTGTGGCAGCTGCAGCAGATACTTGTTGAACACAACCTTGAAACTTGAGAAACTTTATACACATACACAAACACGTGCAGGCTAGCTGCCTTGAACATTTCAATGACTGCTGTTACTCAAAGGTCGCCCTAGCTGACATTTCGCAGAAAAGCGCTCAAATCAATGCCGCAATAGAACACATAAACAAAAAAAATACACTTCGAAAAAAGAATTTCCCTTAACACTAGAAAGCGTTTCTTGTTTTGGAAATAATTTTTTAGTATAGGAAAAAATTTTAAAAATTATAAAGCTTATTTAAAATCGAGACCCAAAAAATATGCCGATCTTTTCTACTTTATAATAATATTTTATATTCAGTAATGCTTTTCTAAGAAGAAAAAAGGAACGTTTTCTTAAATGAATTTGTATGAATTTAGAAATTATCTTAGGTATCTAAACATGTTAAATTTAGAAATATTAATGTTTATCAATAATTTAGGTCACAAAAAATGAATAAGAACATTTTAATCTGAAATTAAGAGAGAACCCAGGTTTATAGAAGTATACTTATGTACTTACTTACTAACAACAAGCTGAATTGGTTTTGAATTTGGGAATGAACATTTTTTAAAAATAAAGGTTTACATTTCTACTAATTTCCCTCATTTTTATAAAATGTTTTCTTATATTCACAAATAATTTCTAAAGACAAGAAAAACTTTCTAAATTTCAAGGCGATTTTCTGAAAATGAAAGGCGACTTTTTTCCGAGTGTATAAGCAAACAAACTTTAATTTTTAAACAGACAAAGTTCAGCCAATGATTTGGGCGGCAACTTTTGGTGTGGTTTTGCCGTGCGAGGGCGTTGCCAATACCAACTGCCAATTGCCAATTGACCAACTTGCATTCAAGTCAAACAAAGCGCCACGTTTTGGCCAAGTTAATGTCAACACAATGGCTATCACTGGTATACTAAATAAGTGCCATACACACAATTTATCATTTGTTTTGGTTTTTCTTTTCAGTTTTTATTGAAGTTTTTCTGGCAAATGTTGTGGAAAGTTGTGTGTTGCTCTTCTCATCTTGGCCAAACTCATGCATGTGCCCCAGAGGGTTGCACAAAAAATCGAAAGCGGCCATTAATCAAAACGAGGCAAGCTACGTGATTGCTTCTGCCCCATAAATAACTCGATTGCAGGCGGCTCGATATTATTATTGCACTCAGAAAATCGCCGTAAAAAATAAGAAATAATTTCTAACAATTAAGGACTTGCTCCAAATCGACATTATCAAAAAAATGTTTTTTTTTTTATTTCTTTAGAAATATTTTTTATAATTAAGAAGAAAAATTTTTTATAAAAAGTTCTTTCTGTAAAACCGTAAGTTCTTCAAATTAGTTCATATCAATTTATAAACTACGGAAAATGTTTCTATTTCAGTGATATCTTTAAAAAAAAAAAGATAATTAATGATATAATTAACAAGAAAGCTAATATAAAAATCTCACATATAGAAAACAGCCCACTGAAAATTTCAACTTTAATTTTTTCTGAATTTAAAAAGAAATGTTCCCTGGAAAGTAAAAATGCAAGCGCAGTTTTTAAAAAAGTCCCAACCATAAATTTTAGAAATTTACATTCTGCATAATATGGTATGGTAAGAGAACACTTGACGTCGAAATTATAACGATTTTTTGTGTGAGTGTAGCTTAGCCAGCCCCAAGACAAGAAGATTTGTGTGCTTATAAATGTATATACATTGTAGATTAGGGCGAAAAGTGTTGCTCGACAGAAAAATCAGGGAAGGACTTTCAGCACTTAGAAATTTGCTTTCCGTTCATTAATTTCCGCTTACAACTCAATCATCTCGTTTTCCTTTTCTTTTTCTGTTTTTTTCCACGCCGCGACAATTTTGCGCATATTTCGGTGTTTCCCCATTTTTTTTAAATTTATCTTGGAGTCTTGGAGCTCCAGCTCCAACACTAGCTTCATGTCCAATTCCATTTCCACTTTCATTTCCACTTGCTGCCCGTGTTTGCGGTTCATGGTCAATTTGATTTTGGTCGCGTTTGTTAAAAAAAAAGGTTAAAAGGCACGGTCGCATGATTTATTTGCCACTGCATTGATTTCGGTCTCGATTTCAGTTTCGGTTTCAGATTTTTGGGTTTTCACATTTCGCAACTCGCATTTTTAATATCGTCCGTTGTGTAAGCATTTTGTGTGTCCCATATTAAATGTCAAATCGAATTGTGATTGTGAATAACACGTAACGTATTTGTAATGCGATTATAAATGTGTTGATTACAATCAGATTAACATACTAATTGGCTGCATACATTGCTTGGCCATAATTAATGCTGACTTACCGCAACCAAGTTGCTTTAATACAAATAGTTGAAATGCGAATCCAGTGCAATGATTGCTTATTATTTGTGACTTTATTCCGCTAATACCATTTTAATTCTGCATGAACTCTTAAATGATATATAAAATTCCTCATTAACATTTTACAAAAAATTTAAATTTCTTTATTAACATTTTAAATAACACCTAACTTCAGCATTAGCATCTTAAATAAAATCTTTATTCAGTTCATAAATATATATTTTGTAATTAATTGGTCTAGCCCAAGTGTATTATAAAATATATTTTCAAAATAAATTTCAACAATATTTGAGTGAATAAACGCTTTTTCTTTAGTTTTTGCAGTCCCAGGGGCATATTTTGTGCTGCGCAATGCAATAATATTTGGTCGTATATTGCTCGTTCCCAAACACTCTCTGGAGTTTTCCAGGCGGCAAATAAATAACAAACACAATTCAAAAAATTGTTTGCAGCTCACCGCAACAGTTAACTTCGCTTGGCTAGTAACCTCTAACAGCCACAGCAAAGTTTGTTTTGTCCGCTCAAAAAGGCGCCCAACTGGGATTGAGTCAAATTTTTACGTTCTGCTGCACCAAAAAGTTAAAATTTAACAAAACACAAACATATAGAGTGAGTTGGACTGCGCGATACCCTGCCTCTAACTGTTACATATAATATTCTTTTTTTATTGCCAACATTTCTCTTTTAAAAGTGTTTTCTTACGAGTGAAAGAAAAAATCAATGGTTTTGTTATTTTTTCAAATGTTTTTGAATATTTTGTTTACTGTTCCCCCTATAAATTAAAGTAAATACTGCTCCTAGAACTCTTTTCAATTTACATAAATATATTGTTTTTTTTATTTAGAAAAGTGCCAAAAAGAGGCAATAAATAATAGGACTTGAAAATTTTTATTTTTATTGTTTATAATTTTCATAATTGTAAGCGCACATTTGAAAAGTAGTGCAATTATTTTTTCGATTATTTTCCCTGTTTTTCTTACATTTAATTATCATTGTATTTAAAAGCAAGTTGGTTTTTTCTTACTTGTTTTAAACTCTGCTTCCACTTTTAAAATATGAAAAGTATTCATAAATTGCTTAAGCCTACAAATTTTGAAAAATATACTTTTAAATACATTCCTGTTGAGAGTTTTGCTATTATTTCTTGACTATGGGTGATGCTTCCCCCTGCTTGTTACATATCTTTACACAAAATCAATATACCCCTTTTAGGAATTTTTAATGGTTTCAGGTGCACAAATTCGAAAAAAATGTCAGTGTTTTTATTTTTTGAGGTGAGCAATGCACTTATTTTTTAAGCTAAAATTTTCTTGGCTCGCAGGGTACGCAGCTGTTTTTCCTAGGTTTTGCTGTTTTGCCGCTGGTTTTTGACGAGGTCAATTGCTGTGGCAGCCGTTAAAGTCTTAACAATGTACTGCCCAACCCAACCCAGCTCACATGCTCTCAGAAAGCCAAGTTAAATAGCTTGTGATCCAGACTGCAGCTCAGCCCTTAAAGCAACTGCGAAAGCGAAAGCGAAAGCGACTTCACTAATTGCACATTTTAATCTCAATTATTGCGGCTTATGCTTTCTTGACTCCCATTTGGTGTGGTTATTTCCCTGGCAATGCTCTCCAAGCGGTTTGTGGCTTGACACGAGGGATTAAAATCGGCGAATGCAGTTCATTTTAATCTGTTTGTTGCGTCTCTTGTTTTTTAAAAAAGATATTTGATATACTGCTTAAAACTGGGATTGAAATTGGAATCGGTATAAGAACCTCATCTTAAAATATTATTAAAATACATATATCGGAATGAAAATTACTTATGTGCCGAAAAAACGTAGCTGGAGCAAAAATATCGTAGCGGAATATTATTATAATTAATTCCATGTTTACATGAGTGGACAATAAAACAGGCGTAAATAGGATAAATTGTGAATTTTCAATATAAATTGAAACAGAATTCTTGTACTTTTCGTACGTGAATCGAAAGCGGAAACTAAATTCATTTCGGTGTGACACACTGATTTAAAAAATGTCTTTCAAAATAGATATTTATATAGTATATTTATTATATATATAATATTTCATTTTACATATTATCAACAGACAAAAAATATCATTAATTGACAGTAATAATATTGTTTAAAAAATATTTAAGCTCTAGCACAAATAGTAATCTTGCCTTTAAGTGTATATTTTAATTAATTACTCACATATTGATTTAATAAAATATGAAAAATCTTTAAAGTAATTCAAAGTAATTTGTAAGCTCTACCACAAAAAGTAAGTTCTGAGCAGTTCTGTTCCATTAAAACTTTTCCAATAAGTGACAATCTCTTGTGAGCCAAAAGTTATGCTGCACTAAAAAGATTAGACTGAACTCAATTTTGAGAGTCTCTCCTCTGCCTAGACAAATGTAAGTGGCGAACAAGTTGCAATAATTAAAAAAATTCCCCTCTTGCAGTTTCAAGCCATTATCGTTAATCCCGAGTGCTTGTTTAGTATTGTCTGGCAACGCTGTGAATGCATGCAAACACAGCTGCAAGCTCGACTATGATAAACGCTGCCAACGCGCAGCTTTGCCAATTACTAGCAGAGTCAACAAAAGCGCGTCAGCAGATTGTGCGCCAAAAAGTATGCAGAGTTTTTGGGACACACACAGATAGACCACACTTAGAAAATAAAACGAATGAATTTAACAAAAATGCCCTGGCAACAAGAAAGTATTTGTTTTTTTTAGGTATAATTTCTTGATCTATTATTATATTTTAGAAATATTTTCTATTATTTTCAAATGTATCATTAGCAGGTAATAATATAAATTTAAATGCATATTTAGCGGCTTATAATAGAAAATATATATAAAAAAAATATAAAAAATTTCCTTATTCTTGGGACTATCGATTTTTGGCAAAACTTTCTAAATTTTAGATTTTTTTCCCCAATTTTTTTTATTTTAGGACGATTTACTAAAATTCAGTGCGGTGTTCTGAGTGTAGCACGTTGTCAATGAGCTGAAGTGAGTAAGTTGTAATTACCACAAATTTCAATACATATACATGCCCTCAGTTGTGCCACCAACCAGTGGCAGTGGCAGTGGTAGCTGCTGTTGCTTTTGCTGCTGCCGTAGACAAACATCATTTGGCAGAGACTCGTCTCGTTTGCCTTAACGACTGACAGACTCATCCAAGTCCTGCCAAGATGCAAACACCAAGCACAAACCTCATACGCACAGCTGCCAGCAAACCGCGGGCACAACCCACTTACCCACACACCCCCTCCCCCACCCCCCTTTCACACACACATACACGGTATCTACCCTCATCGAAATGGCAGCTGTAAAAAATCACAGCATCAGCATAAAAGTGCTTAAAAGCAGCCGCCGTGTCCTGTGCTCGTGTTTATTGGCTGGCCTGGGTATTTTTTTTTGGTATATACCCTGTACACATTAAAAATGTATCAACGTGGCCATGATGTTGTAGTGCATGAGTATGTAGCAAGCAAAAGCAAATGTAGAACTTACAGGGGTTCCTCTTTCAAATTTAAAAGTAAAGTTTTCTTTTACCTTTTGTCAAAAACTCTCAGCGCTCCCAAATATCATTTAAAATTGATAAACGATTTTCAGATATAGTCGTCCAGCCTTAAAGGAATATGCCAAGATCTAGATCTAGATACTGATCATTTAAACGAATCGATTTCAGAGTGAGGAATTCAAATTTGGATGGTTCTCAGTGAAAAATTAAGCTTAATTTATTTTTTCAAAAGCATTCTCGGTTTTTCAAAAATGCATTACATCTACATCTATCCGTTTTAAGTTATCATATGCTTAAAGCGAGTTAAGCTAATTTCATGTTATCGATAAATATCGATTACAATTTATCAACAACCTAAAACAATGCATTTTTCTTTTTATAAAAACTATTTATTTTAAATTATTACCAATTGTTATAAGATCACAAGATACTACATACCAAAGTAATAAAGCTAAGCCCAAGTTCGATCGACGATAAAAATCCAAAAGCTATAATTTTTTAATACAATAATTAAAATTTATTCAGTGCAGACAATAATTATCTCTCCGTAATAAAATCGTTTACTAAAGCACAACTGGACAGACAGGGTATCTCCAAGTCGATCTGTCTCCCGTTTAACACTCACTTACTGGTATTTTTATACGCCTGTTTTTTGCCTGTTACGCGTCAGTTTGCTGCGCAAAATATTCAGATATAGCATCTAAACAATCGCATTTGGCAGGGGCCTATGACATTTTCTGTTAAATTTTTTTTTAGCAGTTTGATTTTCTATCTTAATTTGAGCTGTCAGATTTATAAAGAGCAAACGAAACTGACACCTCTTATTTTCCTTGTTTTAAATTTCCATTTGTTTGCCGCATAACTTGGCAAAATTTAATCCAATTATTAAGCAAAAAACAAAAAAAAAGATCACACAAATAATTAACCGCACTGATTTCCACAAAACTGATATCGCTTACAGTCCACAACGACTGCGACTCCGGCTTGGGTTATTTAATCTGATTCGCAGTTCGGAGAAGCGTCAATAATAATATTGCTCCATGGGTTGGCAAAAGTTGCTGTTAATGCCGTGTAACTTAATTCAATTTTGCCTTTTAATCCAATCAGCAAATTGAAGAATGCTCGTAATTGGCACAGCCAGCCAGGCAGGCAAAGGCAAAGGCAAAAGGAGAAAGTGAGCCGCGTTATGTGCAGATAATATTACAATTTGCATTTTAATTGGGATTTACTAATTAAAAAGTTCTCAACAAAAAACAGAAAAGGACAAAAATGACATGAAAATTTAATTGAGATGCAAAACTGAAGGTTTTGTTGTTTATTGACCTCCTCTTCTCCCAATCAGATCAGATCAACGGACTGTGAACATATTCGCAGGCGAACTTTACCAACCAACATATTTATAGTTTTTTTTTTTAGGAAATTAGGCATTTTAAATACTTCGAGTGATATTAAGATGCCGAATTCAATCTATTTAATTGATCAAATATTTTATATCAGTTGAGTAAACTTCCCATGAACTGAAAATTATACAAAATAACTTTGATTTTACATTTTTCATAGCTTTCATTACTGTTTAATAAAATATAACTGGAGAATTGTTCGACTGATTTTTGACCAGCCAAGACCATTCTATTTAATTTCACAAGAGTTGAATATAATAGTAAATTATTATAAATATTTCTTTGCGTATATTTAAGCATATTTAATTATTATTCATTTTTCGATTGCTTTAATTAAAAATGTGTTGAGTGATTCTGAGTAAATTGAATCCAGTCCTTTCTTTTTAGTTGAGCCCACAAGAGTTGAAAATATTATTACTTATCTTTGATAAGAAATTTGTGTGCCCATTGATAACTGATTAATGATATAAAGCAGAGTGAAGATGTCGATTTTTGGATTCTCCCTTCCTCAGAGATATAACATAAATATTCTTCTCTCATAAACTAAGCCAACTTCTACTTGAAAGTAGTAAAATACCTTTGACTGCTTTATTCAGTTCGTAAAATTTACCCAAACAAAAAGAGAGAAAACTACAAGCTGTATAGTATTGGTAGGAATCGAGTATGCGTGACATAATAAAAAGGAGCGCGATGAAGTAAATCGACAATATTGCGCACAAATGTGTTTAAAATTACGCATTTCTCATACGCAGCGTATGGCAATATTTCCGCTTGATCGCATTTTTGATGTGCAGCAGCAGATGAATTTTGAAGCTGGCAGAGAAAAAGACCACTTAGTATTCAAGTCATAGACATAGACACACACGCTAATGGAGAATGACAATTGGGACAAGCAACGATGGCTCCAAACCCAATTGCAACCCCAACCCCAACCCCAAACCCATTCATTCATTCTTTCATTTGTCACTATGAAAAGCTGGCCAAATGCAATGCTATTGATTTTTCATTTTTGGTTTCACACGCTGCCAACAGAAAACAATAGCAAATAGCAAATGGGCCAACTGTAATGCCAAATGAAAATTAGCCAAAGCACGCACTCGACTTTTATTTTACTTCTCTTTTTTTGTTTGTTTTTTTTTTGGTTCTAAGTATATTTTATTATTATTCGCTTTAATGCCTATTTTGGTTGATTGTCGTGAGCCGGCCAACGCACTGGCCATACACACAGCGAAAATAATCGCTCTGAAAACCAGAAAGCTTGCCTTGATTTTAGAAATAGTTATTAAATATAAGAAACCATTTTTCAAAAATTTTTCAAGTTTTGCTTTAAATTGAGACTCCAAAAAATTTGTTGTTGTTTTTCTTTCAAAGATTTTATATTTTTATGAAATGCATATCAAAAAAGGAGAAATTCTTAGTTTTAGAAAAAAATCCTATCTAAAATTCAGAAACAAGTAGTACAATTTACTGGCTCTGCTTTTATCTTATATATAACATTAAATATATGATATTCAGTTTTTTTTAAGCAAAATTAAAAATTTTTTTATTTTTAATAATAATAAAGTGAAGAACATAAAAGTACTGGTTTTAGAAATAAGCTATCTGAATAATAAGTTGAGATGTACGAGATGAATTTTTAAAATTCAGTGCGATTTTTTTCCTGAGTACAGCCACGCAAGGCTGGGGTGAACGATGAGCCAACACACACACACACATACACGCTCACACACACACATATACACACACAGACAGGAGACAACGGCGACTCAACTGCAAACATTAAATTTCAAGTCAAGTAATAAAAACGCCTGACAGTTTCAATGTGTGTTCTGGGTTGAGTGTGTAGGTGTGTGTGTAGGAGGTGTGTGTGTCGCGACTTTTGGCGAGTGGCTTGCTATACAAAAACAACAATAACAATAGCAATGAACAACACCGAAAGTAAAAGCAAAAGCAAAACAAAATTAGTTTCATAAGTTTTTTAAGAGTTCATCGCTTCTTTATATATATATATATATATATATTTATATAAAATATATTTATAAACATGTGTGTGAGTGTGTGTGTGTGTTTGCGGTGTGTCCACAGCAACGCTAACTGACTAACCAGCTTTTCTTGCCAAGGGTGGTGTGGGCGACGCCTTTTCCTTTGCTGGCACTTCCGCTGTACCAAACACAAACACACACAAAAACACGCACACACTGACACAACCTTGGAAATAATTCACAAATGAAATATACAAGTATTTACAGACACAGTTGCGAAAAAAATTAAAGCACCACTCTCACAAGAAATGTTTTCAAAGATGTATTTATGACATATTTAAATTTGTAAGTTTAACGAGTATTTATGAATACTTTAAATTTTAATTTAATTTTAATTTTTTTGGCACTGGAACTAAAAAATATATTGTATATATAATGAAAAGGATTCTGGGAGCAGTGAAAATAATGACTTGTTTCTTGATTCAAAAAAAGAAATGTGTTTTCAAATGTGGTCTTATTACAGTTGTAAGCTTAAAGAATTTTCTTAGAAGTCTCTTAAATTAAGATATCTGAGTCATAAGCGAATTATGTGCCTTGTCGCACTTATATTGAATAAAACCTTTTTTAGCTAATTTGCAGTCATGAAAGAATTTCTTTATTTTAATTTAAAATAATAAATAAATACAAAACTGACAATATAATCAATTTCGGAAAGGAATGTGTAAGTAGTAATGCTATAATTTTATTCGGTTTTAAAATGAAAAAGAAATATATATATGAATATTTATATACTTATTTTGAAAAGAATTCCAAGAGCAGCCCTAGCTTTAGTTTAAAGGATAATATTAAACAATAAATTAAATAAAAGTGGTTTGTTTTTTCATTAGTATGAAAACAAGTCAATATGATGCTATTATTTTGAACGCAGCTGTACATATAAATGTATAAATATAGAGAGAGAGAGAGAGCAGGAAGCGCAGTAAAATAAATGTATTGCGAGTTAATTTCGTTTGTGTGTGTGTGTGTATGAGAGAGAGAGAGAGAGTCGAGCAGGAACGGTGGCGACAATTTGTTAAATTGTTATTGTTATTTCTATGTTAAATGCTACACTGCCCACACAATGAGTTCCACAAACCAACAGACACACTAACACACACACACACACACATACACACAAACACACATACTCACACACACATACACAGAGCAGACCCATTGCAAAGTTTTCTTTGGTTTGCTGGTTGCACGTAAAGTCGATCTGCATAAATTATGTGAAATTTATAAGGACAACAAAAAGGGACAAGCTGCAACAACAACAGCAACAACAAAAACAAAATCAACAATAGAATAGCGAGAACAACAACAACAATAACAACAATGGTCACAGCTGGCAGCTAGAAAAACTTATTTCGTAAAAGCAAATATTGTACAACAATTTTATTTTAATGTTGAGCTTTTCTTTATTTGAGCTGTCTGCTGAAAGCTGTCATTTAAACAAAGGGAACAAAAAAAACAAAAAAAAAAAAAAACACACGCAGACAAAAATCAAATAAAAGGAGAACATATAAACAAATGAGCGAAAATCTCAAAATCGTGCTAACGCTGCCAGAGTTCAACTCAAACAAACATATTATATACAGTAAGAGGCCAAAGATCTGTGTGGACAAACTGTGAATGTTTTTAGTTGTGTAACTTTGAGTTATTTATTTAATTTCAAGCATGGAATGTAAAATACATAAAATAAAAAGTCAAAAATTCAAAATATACTTTCGAGTTAAGAATCTATAATTCCCCAACTTTAATCTATAAGTTTTCTTACTTTTTTCGAGTAATATGAAGAGAATATATGAAGCGGGAAAAATGGAGACAAAATTGTGTAGATTGTAATTTTAATTAAAACAAGTTAAGCCATCAATATTGATCAAAAGTTCTTCAGATGAAAGTCTAATTTTGGACATGAATTTAAATAACGTTCCGCATATTGTGTTTCTCATAGCTGAGCTTCCCAAAAATATGAAGATAAAACTGTATTGCCTACTCATTAAACAAAATAAATAAATATTAAGCCTATCTCTATCTCTGCATCATAGTAAAAAAATCAAATTCCTTAAGATGAAAGACTAATTAAGAACACGAATCTGAATAATACCCCCCATAAGACTTGCATTCAAAGTAGTCTAACTTATTTGGAATATTGAATGAATGAAGTACGAGTTTTGAATAAAAAACTGTGCAGACTACTAATTAGAATAATCAATCCATCAATATTGAAGTCAAAATCATGAACTCCAAAGGCTGATTGTGGAAATAAAATTAAATAATGCCCTCCCATCGCGAAAAAAACGCATAAATCTGTCAGAAAAATGAAGGCTTGGCCCTTTTCACGATTCCCATATGAAATATTCAAGTGTTTTGAGGGCCACATTAGAGGCATGCGAACACAACGTATTCAGAATGTATGTTAGTTGCAAAGAAATTGTGGTATGGGCGTTACCTGCAACTACCTGCTACTCATAACAAAAACCAATAACACATGGGGCACCTGCCCCATGGCAGGAATGGCAGCAATTTCGAGCCTCAAACAATGTGAATAACGATCCAAAGCAAATCGTGTGAAGCTTGGCGATTTACTGGCCTAAGTAGCTGCCTGGCTGGCTGGCAGACTGCTATTGGCCTGGCCAACAAATTCGAAAAGCTGGCCAACAAGCGGCATGGCAATCGAGCCTTTTACTCTCGAAGTGTGGCACAAATTGATTTTCTCACACCTACACATCAAAAGGCGACAAGTTGATTTCCAATGTGTATTTGCCTTGGCGCTGAGTTGACTGATATTTGATTTGGTTTCATGCATGTGCGTAAATCACAAAAGCAGGAAATTTTATATATATATATATATATATATACATATATATATATATACATATATATATATATATATAAAATTTTCAATACTCATAATATATTCAAATTAAAATTTAAAATATCTTGTGATTTTTCTTTTGTATACTCCAGTTCAGTTCCAGTTCCACTAATAATAGATAAACACCAAAAGTTCAAATATTCTTGTATTTTTAAATTCATTTCGAAATCAATTTATAAAAAAGTAGATATCTGTTATTTTAAAATATAAAAATCACAAATAAAAGTAGTTAACATTTTGTAAATTCTTTGTTTGCTAAAAATATTATTATTAAAATAAAATATAAGAACAAAATAAATTAAAAGCTCTAAAATTATTCGCTACTTTTTGTCGTGCCTTTCCAAAACGAGCCCACCGCTAGCACATTTGAGAGCACATTTCTTTGACTTGTGGCTGATTTGGCACGTCAAGTACACAATAATATCATCAGAAAGCGGAGTTTCTGTTTGATATTGTGTTTAGTCTATATGTATGTATGTATGTAGGCCTAATGTCTGATGCCAGCAGGTGTCAATTATGTAAGCTGACAATGAACGCAGCCTTGATACTTTGACATATGAGAGCAACAAATTAATCCACACAAGATTAAGGCATAAAACGGGTACAGGCTAAAACGGTCCAGTTGAGCTCGGTGTTTATATACATTCATATGACTTTATATTTGAACATTCATTAATCCAGAAATAAAATCTCACGGATTGTCAAAACTTTTGATTGACGGGATTGGTCTAAGCGACTTTTCAGTTTGTTATTAAAATTCCACACGGCAATAATGGGGTAATAAACTTGATGCATTTATTGTTAGAGGGTTTCATGCAACTCTCCAGCAAAATTCGAATTTAGCTTTTATCTGACTTAGAGACCGAGTAGCTCATTAAGTTACAGTTACTTTATTAACTATGTTTACATTGAGTGCTTATAGATGATATATAGATCTCAGGTTACAAATGACTATTAATAAAACAGCCTGGAAATTAAACATATTTTTTCTAAATTTTAGAAAATCAATCCTGAAATTTAGAAATGAAAAACCTGATTTTTAGAAAGCACTAACTAAACATTTTAATTTTAATTTGCTCCAAAATTATGGCGACTTACTTCTTTTTTTTATAAGTGTAGTTAAGTTAGGTGACCCCTTAATTTACAGTGTGCTCTAAAGATTCCTTTGAGCATTCCAAGTCTGTTCGCTCCCAGGGCTATAACTTGGCCAAGCAAACAAATCGATGAATGGCACAGCTTTATTATTGGCCCATTCACAGCAATTATGCATGCAAACAGTTGGATTGTAATGCATTTTAATTATTGACACTTGTGCACAAATTAATTTATAACAGTCATAGAAAGAGAGGGAGAGAGAGAGAGAGAGAGAGAGTGAAGGAGCAAAGGTTGTTTCATTTTAATTTCAACTTCTGGTAGCTGCGAATCACTTCATTTTTTATGTGCTTGTTTCTTTTTGTATGTGGAATTTTCGTCTTCGTTTTGCGCTAATAAATTATGAACCAGGAAAAGAGTGGCAAGAGAGTAGGCCAAGAGCAAGGGGGAAAAGCTACTTAGTGGCTTAGCAGGCGCGAAAGGGAGTCGATAGAAGAGAAGAGGAGTGGAAGAGACAGGAGATAGGAGATAGGAGAGGAGAGACGAGGATTAGCGTCAATCGAGTGCCGACAAATGCGAATTGTGAATTCATGTGGCTTTGACACGTGCCACGGTGTTGTGATACGGATGCGGATGTGGACGCGGATGCGGATGCGGATACAGATTGATGTTCTTCTACCTCTGCATCAGAGTTGTGCCTCTAAAAATGTTTAGAGGGAGGAAATAAAAAATAAATAATATGTTGAGTGGACAGTACAGTTGAGAAATATGCTATATTCTTGGCTTCCAGGGTAACTCATTATTATATCAGTAATAATCTAAATTCATTCATTCTAAATTTTTCCTTAATTTCGGAGTGAACGTTTCGAAAACTATGAACAAATATGTTAAAGTTTCAGTGTGTTTGGTGTTATTTTATTTATGTGTACTAGATTTAATTTTAAAATAAAAATTTTTTCAGGCATACAAAACCATTTTAACGATATAAATTCATATGATTTGATTTGACTTTTTGGAATTGCATTTCTTACTAATGGGAGATTTTTATAAAAATTTAATTAAAATCAAAAATTTATGATTTGTTGGCGACTAAAACTAAACTCTAATATAAAAGTCAAGCTAGTGAATTTCATGATATAAAATATATTTATAAAAAAAAAGTAAATAACATCATATTTTTGAGATTTTCGAATTAAGACAAGCCTTGATAATTTTTAGAAAATAGTTTTTCTTATATTTAGAATTTTGTTCACTAAGTTTAAGCTTAAGAGCGACTTCTTAAATACTAGACATGAGTAAATGTCGCTTGCAGTGCTTAATTGACGAATATTTATATTTATTTACAGTCGGGTAAAATTTAATTGCATGAACTCACTCAGCTCCGTTTTGGATTTTTATTATTTTGTTATTGACTTTAATTAATTGTGCGCATAAGTAGATTAAAAGTTCAGCATAAAGTGATTTGTATTTCATTCGCCAGCCCAGTTCCCAGGCCATTCTCATCGAATATGGCTTCATTTGATTACGATTAATTTGTGTTGACTGCATATTGCTCTGAGCTGTCCTTGTCAGAGTGCAGCTGAATGGCGATTCAATTATAATTCAATGAGAGAAGACAATATAATTGAAGTGCGGTTGCCATACTCTCACATACACAAATACACATACACACACATGCACGCACACACATCAAGTGTCATGTGCAATCATCAATATTGTCGGCTCAACTAGGCCAAGAGTTTCACTCGTGGCAAGGATTTTAACTTAAGCAGTTTAATGTAATTGGAATTCCAACTGATTTTGAGCAAACTTAATGTCAAGTTTATATATCATAAGCAGCCATAATATATAATTTGAATGCTGGCACTGAAGAGTGAATAAAATAAACAAGGAGACTTAAGCCAATGAACCTAACAAATTTTGTGACTAAAGCTCCATTTCACAATCCGCAGCAGAGTCTAAAATATACACAGCGCTTGCAAATAAATATTGGATTTGTGCATTTTCTGGTCAATTAATTTATGCACATTGCTTAAGGATGAATAATAATTTGGTTTTAATTCCAATTTGCAAATACATCAGTTAAATTTTAATAGCAAGGCAACAATAATAATAACTCTGCATTATATAAATGAATTTGGCAATATTAAATTGTCATTGGCGCTATAAAAATGCGAGATGTGAAAAGCCAAATGAAAGTCAGTTACGTGACAAGATGGAAATTGTGTATACAAGTCATGTAATATTTGCATTTAATAGGCAAATTAAAATGGCCACACAAACACACACATCCTGTCAAAAACAATGAAATAATTTTGAGCCGTAAAATGCCAAAACCCCCAAAAAGCCAAATGTTAAATGCAACTGGGCCAAAATATTAGAGGCAAATGCCTCTAATGGTCAATAAATCGATTTGCTCTTTTTATTTTGGTTGATTTGTTGCCACCATTTCAGTACAACGGCTCAAGTTGGATCCTTGTTTTTACGGAAGCTACACTCAGAAGAAAAACTATCCTGAGTTTCAGAAATTCGCCATATTTTTGGTGGCAAGGCTAACTCAACTTTTTACTTAGAAAGTATATTTTAGAAAACAAGGGCTTTTATTTTCTTAAATTCTTGTCTTATTTTCTAAAATTTGAGCTAATTTTTATTCTGATTGAAATACAATCCGAGCCTGTAAATTGCATTATATGTTTCTAAATTTAAGCAATAATTTTTTCTAGAAATTGATTTCCCAATTATAGAAAAAATATGTTTAAAAATAAAGAAAAGGATTTCATATATTTGCTATAAATTGCTATTTTTTCTGAGTGTGGAGCTGGAGCCTTGAAGTTATCGGCACGCATGCACAACAGCTGGCGGCAATTTGGATACGCAGATAAAGCATTTATTGGCCACATAAAACGGGTAAAATTACTTCACAGTCGCCACTTCCGTTGCCTTCTGTATGCGGGCCCCATTCGAATGCACTTTATTGTCCTGTCCTGACCAGTCCTATCCTATTCTGTCGTGTCCTGCCCGGCTTTTTCCCGGTTTCCCTTCCACGACCCCGAATCCCAACTTGACCGCTGTTCAACTTTGCTTTTGTAATTTCCTTTTGTTGTCACTGGCTCCCATTGAATTTCGCGCAAAATCAATTTACGCAAAAAAAAAGGAAAAACCTTTAACAATCTTTGCCATATTTTTGCTATTGGATTTACACGAAATGAGACAAATTGCAGCAAATTAGATAAGTTGTGCAAAGTAGTTGATAGAATCCTGAACCATTGTCCCAGTTTTTGGTTGCCATTTCCTTACAGAGCAGTAAACGTACCTGACAGTTGAGAGAAATACACAATTTTTAATTCATTTTGAAGTGAATTTGATTTGCTCGTATTTTATGAATACCACTTATATTTTATAGTTATATTAACAGTAAATGCAGGTCATAACAAATATATCTTATATTGAATAGTGCAAGTTGAGATTTGTTTTATATTAATGTGTAGTTATATTTCTTTAATGAACTCAGAGCTTTCAATTCAGAGTCCTCAAATTCTATCCCTAAGCATTAAATTTTGTTAGATTTGTTCTCATTTGTTTTCATATTTATAAATTCTAAATCTTACTCAAGTTACGATTTACTATATACAAATTGAGTCTTATGTTTGTCAAATTCAGCATACTTTTAATTGTCCTCAGTTGAATAAAAAATCAATTTTTCTTAAAGTTTTCGCTTATAAGTAATATTAATAACAGGAAATGCTGACCAGAGCAACTTACTATTATATTGAGAGTATGCTAAATAGATTCTTATGTTTTTCAAGTTCAGCATTTTGTAAAATAAACTTTGAAGATTGCTCAGATGCTTGATTAATTCCAAACTGATGCCTACTGCGTTTAGTATTTATTTAGTACTCTTCTACACACATACATATTGATCCAATTGTGTCTTTATTTAAGACGAGTATTTGCCAAGTGAACCCTTTTATTTTTTCTGTTGCTTGTTGTATTGTTATTCTAGTCCCAGTGGCCTGCCATCCATTCTGATTGTCCTTTACAATTTGTCATTTCAGGCTACTTCAAAAGAGGGCTACGGCAACTTTTGTGTTGTAAAACGGTGCGGAAAAAAAGTTAAATTAAATAAATTAAAAAATACTTGGCGTGCGACAACAGTGCATTTGGGCTATGAGAAAATGAATAGGTGACGAGACCCAGCGCAGAGTAAACAAAGTTCGCTCAGGCTGCCAGCCAGACGAGGTTGAGACGCGCTGTAAATGTTCAACAAAGATTCGGATTCGGGAGCAAATTAAAAGCCACCAAAGCTGCCTCCATTAATCATGTGCCAGCGCAAAAAAGAAAAAAAAAACATCAACAGAAGATGCTGCAAAAACAGAGTTTAGACAAAAGCTTATAGCAAAAATTGTTTCATATGAATTACTACTCAGGTTTAGTTTTTATTTTTAAACTGTAATTTAAATATTATTTTTTTAATTAAATTTTATTTATTTCAGAAGTTAAATATACATACCCTATGCTGTGGTAAGCAGCTAAAAAATCTTTAAAAGCATTTCAATAAAACTGTTTAATTTAGAAAATGTTCAGTCAACTTTAAATTTATTTCGAATTTAAACATTTTAGCTACTTAAAATAAATAAATAATATTATTTAGCTCTTTGGCAAAAACTTATTGGTATTCATATCTGGTTATTATCAGGTGAGATTGACCAAACTTCATATTTGTTTCTCGCCTTTCGTCCCAAAATAATATGAAATACATCTTTGCTTCTTCGAAATACATTTGCAAGTAAGATGCTTTTATGGCTACTAAATCTGTCACAGCAGTGTTATTGTTGACTTAGCGTTAAATTATTATTAAAAAAGATCAAGATCAATTATGGCCTTCATTTTATTTTATTCGTTTTAAATATTAATTGAATTATTTCTTTTAAATATTATTTATTTTGTAGGTTACATTTTTTGCTTATTTAATTTAATATGTACCAAATACTGTACAGAAATTTGAAAAATAAATGTTTAATTAAAAGATAAAAACAAAGCAAAAAAAAAACAAATATATATAAAAATAAAGGACATAATAAATCTAGAGGCATTACAATGAAAATATAAGCAAAACAGGTTGCAAAAAATACAGAAAACAAAATATATATACAATTATTAAAAACAAATTGAAACCTTTGAACAGCTGAAAAGCTTTTGCATAGTATTATGAAGTGTGCACTTGTCATGTGAAACATTTCCACTTAATACTGATTGGAGTTGGTGAGCTGGCAACACAAACAAGAAAACTACTACCAATGACAATTTAAAGCAATTCGCAAGTTTAATTTTTTCAAGTGTGCTCTCTAGCCAGAGAAAGAGAGAGAATGCGATATATATATATATATATATATATATATATATATACATAGAGAGAGAGAGAGAGAGAGAGATAGAAAAAGATATATATAGAGAGAGAGAGCGAGGGATGTCCGAAACGCCACAGACAACAAACAATTTAAATTGTAAGGGCGGCCGAAAATGGAAAAACAAGAAAACCGGGCCATGGAATTGCGTTGAAAGGTCCCGAATGCCCCATCTGGTGGAGTGCCCTGCGAAAAAGGCCAGCAGAAGAGCGAGAGCGAGAAAGAAGGAGTGAACAGAGAGCAGGAATACAAACAAGAGCAACAACAATGGCAAATAAAAATATGTGACACGAACAGAGTGACAACGACAACGACAACGTTCCGGAAAGCAAACGGAAATTGTGAAATATACAAATGTGTTCGCCTATCTATCTATAGGTGAACTACATGAACCTCCCCCCACCCCCCGCCCCCCTTTCCACATTGGACCCCTCGCATAAGTCAAGCCAAAACAAAGGGACACGAACAACAAAAGCGGCTTATATAATTAGAGTAGAGCTTTAATAAAAATATATATGGCACGGGGCCTGGACAACCGTTACATGTCTCGTTACATTGTGTAAAAAAAATAAAATGAGAACATTTCAGTTTGATATAAGCGACTGCTTTATACTCTGCTGTTAATGTTTAAAGCTTGCTAGCAATCTCCCCTTCAAATATATCAAAACTAGTTAAATTGCCAAACATACACCAATATTTAATATTTAATGTAACTCCATAATATCTTCAAGGTCATATTCTAAATGTATAAAAATAAATAAAAACTACAAAAAAAAAATTTAAAAATACACACAATACTTAATACATTTCCATTCTCCATTATTCAAAGATTCTATAGCGTGCATAACATCTTCATCTTTGTTTATGTATTAAAAACAAGGTTAAATTAAATTAAATTTGAACTAAAAAATACAAATAATAAAATTAACAAATAACTAATTAATAAAACCAATTGTTAGAAAATTCTCCATTAATATTAGTTTGAGATCAGATAAAATTATTAATAAAATTTGATCGTAAATTTAAGGGATAAAAAAATCCGTTACTTCTTTTAACCTAATTTTACATCGTGATAAGAACTTATAGAACGACTTGCTATCCTCAAAATTTAATACAATTAAGGAGTTATTTAAGACATAAGTAAGTTTAACCGACTTTCACGTCAATGTTTGGCAACCCTCAAATTTAATATGTTGACTTCTAAATTTAAGAAAATATTATATATAATATAATATATCTTTCGATTAAGTAAGACAAATACAATCGTCAAATGTTTCTTACATAATCTTGTCAAAATTAAATTAACCATTTCTGTTTTGGGCCTTTGTTGGTCGACTATAAATTGCAGATTGGCAAGCGTTGGACAAAAAAGAGCGGAAACAATTCTCCTGGATGACCTGGATGAAAAAATGTTATCTTGGGACAATTGCTCAATCTTCTATTCCCAGTGACTCTGCTTAAATTAGAATACATATTGGAAATGGGAACGGCGGCTCACTTTTGCTTTTGGGCCAGGAAACTGTAATTTAAAGTTACGAAGCTGTTCTGTTAGTAAGGCAATTACCACAGTCCGACCGCAAGTGATGCCGAAAATCATTGCAAAATATTGAGATATGGTGGAATGTAAGTCCAAAAGCAGCTGGCACATGGCCAAAAATAAAAATACAAAAATAAAAAAAAATATTAGAGGCAAGCCACAGTAAAAATGAGGCGGCTGCTGCCAAAAAAAGAATTTGTAATTACGAAATTAAAACTGTGACAGCTGCATGATGGATTCTTCTCAAATAAATGAATGGATGGGGCATAGACGAATTGACAGGCATGCTGTATGCTACATGCAGCATGTGGCCACACCGATCAGCCTTGAGGCGTGACGTTGCAACTATGTGGGGCACTTGAGCTGCAACGACTGGGATGCGGATGCGGATGTTGGCATTGGCAACGCCTCACGTGTCCTCACCGAGGTCGCAGCAAGTTGCAAGTGGGTTGGTGGCGGGTAGCCTCTTATCGAAATTTGTTGCATTATACTAGAGGCTCGGAGCCCTTGTTCAGGCTGCTTGACAAAATGTCCTTACATGACTTGATTGTCAACAAAATTGTGTAGCTTTTGTTGCCTTTTTTATTTTGGTTTTATTTTATTTATTTATTTATATTTTTATTTGCTCTTTTTTTGTATTTTTTTGTAATTTTTGGCTTTTGAGGTACTTCACTTCAAATTAAAATGAGTGCAACTGCTGCTGGCAGGCAAGCAAAAGGACATGTGGCGGTTATTAAATTTTTACATGTGCAACGAATCAAGCACTTCAAGTTTAACGAGGTTCTTGAAATGAAATTTTTTGTTTTCATATTCCAAAAAGCTTCAAAGTTATTTTTTGGTTGTTACATTGTCAAATTATTATTAAATAATAATTATATATATATTGAATAAAAATAAATATTCACAGTTAAAAAAAATAACAGCCCCACAAAAGGAAGAAAATTAACAAATAAATAATAAAAGCATAATTTCAAATATAACTTATAATTACGAAAATTGGAAATATATAATATATATATATATATATATATATATATATATTGAAAAGAGTTTTAGGAACAGTTCAAACTTTAATTGACTGGAGAAATACTAGACAATATATTACAAATAATCATTTGATAAAGTTTCTAAAATTAATGTTTTTTTTTTATTTGTAAGAAAAGATGTGAAAGTGATGGTATTATTTTTTAATTAATATTATTATATGCAATAAATATTGGAAAATTTTTGCCTTTTTATATCAGTAGATTTGTTATATGCTTTCTTTCATTTTTTTCTTTTTCTTTTTAAATGTCAATTTATATTTTCATTTTCTTCTTCAGCAGCACACTATTTACATTTTAAATATATTTGCAGTTGAACTATATCCTCTCCATTTTTTGTATTTTTAAGTATTAATATACATAATTTTTAATGTCATCTAATTTATTTTATCTGTTTTATTAATTAAATTTTGTGTATACACAGCGCAACAAGCTCTTAAATTTGGGAAAGGTTCTCTGTCAAAAGTAACTTGAAATTCAATTTTTTCCCAAATTAGAGACGAGCAATGTCGCATTGTTAGCATATACTCACAAACGCCACACATACACATGCCACACACACACACACAAACACATACATGTGAAAAAATTTAAAGACGGCCATAAAGATAAATGTTTTATGTACGTGAATTGTGTTGAATAAAAGCGCTGTTTGACTGCTTTATATGCACAGCGGAGAAAGAGAGAGACAGAGAGGGTGTGAGAGAGAGAAAGAGAGAGAGAGACAGACAGGTAAATAAACAAACAGAGTGTGTATCTCTCTGCTTCACTCTCCATCTGTCTTTATTTCTTGGTAAGAATTATACTGGCTTTGGCCACATTACTCATACGCCGCATTCGCCTCATTCGCTTCATTTAAGCAAATTCACTTGCACATTTAAGCTCAATTGTTTTCTTAATTCAAGCAAAATAAAAATAAAAATAGGTGAGCAAAACGTGCTTCGGCCCAAGTCAAATTATCCTTATTTGCAGCCAGACACTGAATGAAGTGAAGCTCAGATTTTAACGCAATTACTCTTCAGTTCATTGCTGTTGGTTTGCGCCTTAAATACCTCCGTACTTATGTATCACATGTCTTACATATGCACATTTTATTTTCATACGCCTACACTGAGAAAAAAATCACACCAAATGAAAAACACACTGAAAATTAGTTTTCTTTAATTTTTATTTTAATATAATTCTAGAAAATTTCCTATTTAATAAAAAGACAATCGCTGGTTCTTAAAAGAAATCTCTTCTTGAAATAAACATGGTGCTCTCTACTGCAGAAATAAGTTTTATTATTATTTTTAATAATAATAATATAAGCAAAAAAAAAACATAATAAAATAATCCTTTGTGTGCACATATAAACAAAACACATCCTGGAAATTAGACATAATTTTTTTTAAAACTATTTAAAAATGGAACTTGCATTTAGCAAAAGGAAAATTCAGCTTTTAATTAAAAAACAAACTTCCATTTATAATATTTAATACAAAACAATTGCATTGCCTAAAATTTTGAGTGATTTTTTTTCTGAGTGTATGCTGCCTTAGAATGCAAATATTTATTGGCATTGCTTTAATTTGTTATGGGAAGACTGTGCTTGACGCTGGCATACTCGTACGCTAAAAATAAAGCTGTCGATCATAATTTCGCTTTAATAACATACTCAAATCTAGATATTATCTTTATGCAATATTCATGTTTTTTGGTATGTCTCCCCATTCCTCTCTCTCTCTCTCTCTCCCTCTCTCTCTCTTTCGAGAGCAGAGTCTGCCGTTGGGACAGCGCTGTTGAGTTATGGGCTTTACTAAATTGTCAGCGGCGAAACATCTTTGAGTCGTTATATTTTTTTCAAGCATTTCTCACGTGCTCCTCGAAATGGTCTTTGAAGAATTTTATCTTTTATTTCTTTATTATGACACATGTCAAAACTAAGCATCATGACATACTTATAAAATACTATGAATTTAAAGTTCATTATGCGCTGAAAGTGTCGTCGCAATGGCTCTTACTTCTATAGTTAACTGTTGAATTATTTATTTAAAAATATATTATAAGTACATTAAGTAAAAAAGAATTTAATTATTTATAACCTTTTATATGTTCTTTCATTTTCTGAGTAGCGCCTGCAGTTGCGCAAACTAGTTCACTTATATGTAGTATGTATTTTAGTAATTTTTGTTATTTTTTATGATATATAGTATACATATAATAATATAAATAAAAAATAAATAGAAACATTTGCAAACATAAAAATATTCTTCAGTTTTTCTGTACAGCAGGATCTGCGTCTGGTATTTTTGGAATTTAACTTTTATTATTTTTAATATTATATCTGTATATGTATTATGGTTAGTATTGATAAATAAAATAAAAAAAGTTATTCATAAGTTTTTGATGATTTTCCAATTTTTCGGCAGAGTCCGTTATTACTCAACTTAAATTAAGATTTAGAATTTAATTTTGATGTTTTTAGTATTACTTTCATTGCTTTCATTGCATACTCTGGGGGTTGTCAATAATTTTGTGATGAAAATGTTTCCAAAATACTGCCAGTTTCTTTCCATTAATATTTCCATTTGAAAATGTTATTATTTGTGACAAACTAACTGATAGCTTTAACTTTAAGATACATTTGCTGGTGCTTTCACTTAAAGCAATTACAATGGTCAACTTCAGGGCTCCTATGTGCATTACTTACACTCCAAAAAAATCGACATGTCTTAGAGCCATCGATTGAGCTTTATTTTATTTAGAAAGAATTTGCTTTGTAAAAATATATAAGCCTATATAAGCCTTTTGTTACTAATATTACAATTAAACATTAAAATTTTAGTTTCTCACATTTGCACAATAATTTTACATAGATTATAAAATTCATGACTTCATTTGAAAAACCTTACGCTTTTATGGAAAGGATTTTTTTCGACAAATTTAAACAAATATTTTTATATTATATTATTAAGATTGTATATTAAGATTGTATATTAAAGTTAAGATTGTTAAGATTGTATATTAAAGTTAAGCCTTTCTAAATTTTAAATATTCTTCCTTGTTTTAATACTTAGAATTTTTTTCTAAAAACAAGAAAAACTATATATTTTTTTGATTACTGATTATGGCGATTACTAAAATGTGGTGTGTTTTTTTGCTGAGTGTATATAGTCCCAGTACGTCAGTCTTCTTGCGTATGATAATCTGGGTCTGTGTGTGTGGGGCGTGGTGGTGTGTGCGTATGGGTGTGTTATAAATGAAACTGTCGGTCTGACGTAGATTGCTGACTGACTTAGCTGTCTTTTCTTGCTAACTCTCACTGGATTTGATGGGGGATTTACTCCAATAGAGTGCTTGTTGTCTCAGAATAAAATTACCGTGGCTGCTCCTTTCAGAGCCTGACTATTTTATTATTATTATTATTCTTTTCCTTCTTTTGGTCAGTAGGCAAATAGAAAAATGAAAATGACTTTCTATTTATATTTCCAGTGCATTTGAAACGCATGCTTATTGAAACGGCGCTCAAATGCTGCGCATTATTAATATCGATTTTGGTGGGCGTGTCACTCACAGTGTTGCCTAGTTGGGCACTACTCTTATTCCCACACACACAAGCTGACACACACACACATGTGTATAAGTCATCTGTTTCCATGTGTTTGATAAAAAGAACAATAGCTGCCATTATTATGATTATTATACCCTAAAGTCATCGAAGCGGGGTAAGAAGTATATTGAAATTGTGGAAAAACTGCATACCTTATATCTATACATATATTTTTCATATAAGTCAGAAACAGACAAGAAGCTGCTAAAGCTATGTGGAGAGCATGTATGTAAAATCTATTTCCGATTACAAAAAAGCCAAAGATTTGAAATTATGGGTATAGAATTGATCAAAAATACAATTGACATATTCCTGGTATTGCAAAGGTATTGTATTAATTGATAATATTAACATATTATTGATCAACTCTAAATTTTGTTATCAAGATCGGATAAACAAAAAACATAGAAGCTTTGGCCCAAAACGTTTATCGATATTGAACTCATTCCGCAGGCACATTCATTTGCTATCAGGGTGACTCCTAGTCGAGCTCTCTCGACTATAACATTCATTTTTGTTTTCCTATTGTCGGTTTTTTCATCTTGCTTTGCAACGAAAAGATAATGGCAAGCCGCATTTCAATGCTTGCTTCTTGCTTGTAGCAGTGTGAAAAAATGTAAAATAAGTACGAGACGAGCTCTTCAAAGTGCAGTTGACAGCTGCGTGCATAAAACTAGACGATTTCTTAAAAATAACAATAACAATTATTAAAATAATATTGATGATGACAATAATAATAATAATGATTCTGAGGCATACATTTATGTTTTCATAAATAAATAAATGAATAAAGAATAAGCTGGGCCACTTTCCATCAAATAAATCTTATGAAAATGTAGATGGGAGAATAATAATAATAATAATATTAATAATGACAATAATAATAACAACAGTAATAATAATAATAAAAATAACAACACCAACAATAGTAATAATAACAATATTACTAAAAATAATAATAATAGTAATAAAATAAATACGGCTATTTTTAACTCTTGGTCATAAGCTTAAGACAAATTCACATTTCATTTATATAAAGAAGAAGAAGAAGAAGAAGAAGAAGAAGCTGGGCAGCATATAAGGCGAAATTGTCAAGTTGTGCTTTTGATGCATTTGAAAAGCAGCAGCGCTTAAGAGAAAAATGAAAGACGTGACTTTGGCGCATACTGAGTTCATAAGCAAAGATAAATTGATTTTTTTCTTCATTTCTCTTTCTTTTTTTGTTGAGCTGAAATGAAATACACGTTGCAACGGAATGTAGCAAGCACACGCAGCACAAGCAACACACGGCAACAGCAGCAACAGCAGCAGCAGCCGTAGTTGCAGTTGGTTCCGATAAGTAGGCCACTTTAAAACGCAGCCAAGCAGCATCCTAGCCACAGTTCCTGCCTCAAGTTGCACTTAAAGTTTGCTGCCACAGCTGCTTTGTTCAGCCAAATTTGATTGACTAGACGTTTTAAACGTGTTATGACAAGTCAACCGAAGGCGATAATTAGTTCAATGATGTTTTAAGTGTTGCATTTCAAGTCGTTTCACACTTTAAGTATTTCACTTAACAACGCCCACGAAGAAGAATACGCCACAAAAGCGCTTTATAATTAGCCTTTAAATGACTGCTATTAACTACACTCAAAAAAAAAAACAAAAAATTTTCTTGATTTTAGAAATTAACAAACAACAAAACAATTAAAAAAATAATAACAATAAAGTGAATCGTGTTACTTAATAAATTTGATAAGGTAATACATTTTAAATTAAATTAATTATCCATTAGTTAAATTATCCTCGTGAAGGCATTTCCTAACTAGCTTATAAGGATTGCCAAATTTATAAAAGCAACTGGCTGGTCAAATCTTTGTTTTTTGTGTTTTTACTACACGAGTGTAGCAGAAATCCAAACCAGATCCCATACGGCATCACAACGGGCCAAGCATGGCCTATGGGTGTCAACCTTCGGGCTGACAACCGTTTTGACTATAAAAAGCTGTTCGTTTTCCATTGGGTTTTGCACATTAAATTCCAAGGATTCCATGGCACTTGATGTGCTTTAAATAATCTCGGAATGTAGCTGAAATAATATTCATTTCAAGCTGAGACAAAAGGTAAGCTGATTATGTAACAAAGACAAGTACATTCATGTGAGTGTGTGTGGGTCTGCATTTACACACAGCATACTCAACACATGCTGACGCCAGTTTGTTTTGCAACTTTTCAACAGTTCTTTTTCAACTGTTTTTATTAGTGATTTCCGTTGAAAACAAGCTAAGTTATGCATATTCCTCTTGCTTTTATTTTCTGGGTGTTGTCATTTAGCTTTATTTGCGACAGCGCCACCTGGCGACACCTTTCGTTAACTTTGCCTCAACTGGGAAATAAATCTTAAAAACTCTGCATTTCAAATGAACACCAAAGCAAAAAATGAATAATTGTCTCGAGTGTTGTTGATCTACTTTAATTTTAAAGCGCTTCGCATATATGAAAGATTTATTTTATCTTATGCAAAGGAAGCTGGTCCAAAGAATTTTACAATCTGTACGTTATAAAAGCTCTTATCTCTGTTAATATGCACAGACAACAGATTTTTAAAATTGTAATATTTTGCAAGTATTCAATTCTAGACGTGAATTTTAGAATTTCAGAAAGAATATTTTCTCAGAATCAAGTTTGGTATTTCTGCTTTTCAGAAATGTTTTTTTAAATTTAAAAATATTTTAAATAATATCGTTTTAACTGGAACACAAATAATAGCTCGCTTACTTGAGGTAGTGCACTTTTACCAATGAATCATCTTTCTGTTGCCGATCAACGTACAAATTTATACCAAGCTGCGACTTGGTATCTATTTGACATAAGTTGTCGCAAATAAAGCAGAAAATTCATACAGAGGCGGCTTCATTCAGCCGCTAATTGATAAGGCACGCGGCCCCCGAACAATGCCTAAAAAAACCCAAAGCCCAAAATGAGAGAGAAGAGAGATAAGGCTAAGGCAGCATAGTTTGAACTTATTGTCCGAAATGTACGCCAAATGTGCACGAAATTTGCCTGGGAAACTGAGACTGGCCAATTGAATAATGCAAGTAATACTCGTATACAGAGACCTGAATTATACCTTAAAGACCAATATAGTTATCGATTGCTCTACGGGGTATGCTCAAATTTCACAAAGCTCATAAAACGATGAAGTGATGACCTACACTCCGAAAAAAAAATTGCACTGATTTCTAAAAATTTGCCAAGAGTACTTTATCTAATTAGTGGGACAGTTTCTATTTCCTAAATATCAGCATTTTTCATTTGTTTGAACTCTAAGATTAGCTTTATTGCTACGTATATTATTTGATATATTTAAATATTTTAAAATTTCACGGGAAATTTTTAATTTCCAAAATCAAGAAAACCTTGATCAAAGACGTTTGCATAATATGCAGGTCCGAGTTTTGTCAGTGTATGGGCTGCAATTCAGAGTGCAATAGAGTTGGGCGTTGGACACAAAGGGAATGTTATTAAGATCGTTGCTCAATTAATGTATATTCATAAATACATATATATATATATATATATGTATATATATAGATACAGATTTAAGTGTATAAAAGTGTATATAAATTATCCTTTTGTGTTCATTGAGCGCATGCGATAAATGTAATTGTTATTGTCGCACGTAGAAGTCCAACAGCCAAATGAATATTGAATGGGGCCCAAAAAGAAAAAAAAACAGATTCAATCGAAAGTCGGCTTGTCAACAGCTCAACAAATCAATCATACGCAGCGTGGTGCGTGCCTTGTTCGTACACACACAGGCACACACTCGCACACACACACACACACACACTTGTAGACTGCCGACACTCGGATTTATAAAAAATTTAGAGCAAGCCATTACTGGACAAAATATATATTGGGATATACAGTTGCAGCCGAAATAAAAGTCGCTGCACCTTCATAAAATTACAGTTCTCAATATTATTTTTATAGCTCCTTTTATAATCCCTTCGATTCTCTGAACTATTTCCGTTTCGATATATTCTGACTTTAATCTAAGTTAGTTAATAATTTTACAGCTAGCCCATTTAACAATGTTTAATTATCTTTAGTATTTATTATTTACTTATTTAATTTGTTTAATTTACTTACTACATATTACGTTATTATTTTACATATTATTTTGACCGTATTTGTATAAATACAAATATATATATGTGTATATATATATACATATATATTGAGCCGACTTCCCATTTTCATGGCTAAGGATTTGATGCGTATCATTATTGAATTATTTAAGTGCCACCCAAACATAAATATTGGGCAGCAAGTTGTTGTGAGTGACTAGGGGCAGAGTGGCAGAGTGGATGCCCACTTGAAGGTGGCATTTGCCTTAAGCTCAGCAACCGAAGGTAGACAAAAGTTGAGTATAAGTTTTGTAAACTTTATTAATTGAAATGAGCTTGGAACTTGAAGTCAACGGAAACTGAATCTGAATGCGACGATGCATGCATATTAACTGAGCCTCGGTAAAGTGGACAGTCAAGTTTATCACTAGGCTTAGCTACATTTTATACAGTGGCGACAAAAAGAATAGCAGCACTCTGACGTTTCTGAAACATTTTTCGTAAAATTGATTTTGTTTTTATTTTTGAATAAAATCCTATTCATTATTTTGTTCCACCGCCAAAAATGCATATTTAATATATATAACAATAGCTTAAATTTAATATTGATAATAATTAATTAATTAATTTGCAAGGGACAATCCAAAACCAGAACTCTTAATTAAGTAATAAAATAAGCACTGTAGTTAGCCAATTGTAAAATGGCCAGTGATAATGGTGTAAATGAATCTTAATATATGTTTGAATTAATATATTTACATTTTAATTATTTTTTTAACTGATTTCTGTCAATAAACATAAATTGAGTGCTTGTTTTTTTAGTTAAAGTTACTTAGTAATATCTTTTAATATCTAACTTGTTTCTTGTAATTTCCCGTTTAATTCATTTCAGACACTTGATTTATTTATATTACACGTAAATTTATTATTATATTTATATATTCATGTTAATATTTTTTACGAAAGCTTCGTCTCATTAATATTTTTTCCAACAATCGTTTAATATCATTAACTGAGAAGATGCATTTTCACTACTTAGTCTATGCGCATTTAAAATTTATCATTAAATAACGTGACAATAAATTATCTGCTTCCACTTGACATTAACTTGCATCCACTTTTGCATTAAGTCAGAGATCACATTTCAGTTTTTCGTGCATCATTAAATTTTTAGCATGCTTAGTTGAAACTGTTTTAAATCAATTTATATATTTAACATAAATTGTGTGTTTTCACATCATCACTTCAGACAATGCAGTTTTTTTTTTAACTTAATCTGACCTGATTTAATTTTATCTTTGAATAATTTTATGCAAAATATTTGTTTCCAATTCATTTTGGGCATCATGCATCATTGCATTACAGAATATTTTTTCACACTTTTATCTATTCCCGTTTTAAATTTAAAAGTGTGTTTCCTCTTGATTAGCGTTCACTTCTGCAAAATGCAGCATTAAATTATAAACTCTTTTTAGACTAAGTCTTACCCTTAATTTTTAATTAATGGATCAGGACATTAAGCACTATGTGCACAGTTAGTCCGCTATATATTTAAAATTGATCGATTAAAAAATATAAGATAGGTGTTTCCATTTGTTATGAATTTGTGTACATTTCTGCATTATGCAGAATTTGTATACATTTCTGCATCATGCATTGTATTTAATATATATTTCACTTTGTCCTTTCCTATTTTAAATTTATCGCTTATCAAAGTGTTTCCACTTGACTGCATCATGCATTATTGCATTACACACTGTTTTTCACACACATCTATCTGTGGCGATTTTTAATTGAATAACCTCAACATAAGAAATGTATTTTCACATGACTGCAGTATGCATCATGCATCATGCTGTTCATACTTTAACTGTTCCCCCTATGATATTGCTGTTGCTACTGCTGATCGGCTGTCTTTACTCACCTGAGATTCTCAATGCGTGGCCTGCGACATTGCGGCCGATTCCGTCGATGGCTGCGATCCTTTTTGCAGCGGCAGTCGCAGTGCATGACGCAGAGTGCGATCGACGAGATGACCGTTATCACAAAGGGGACGACAAAGAAATTAATGATTAGTGCCACCTGATCGTCGTGATTGTACGTGGTGAGCACAACCGTTTTATTCTTGCGCGAATAAAAGCACGGATAGATGGCGCCCTCGATGCCATAATAGCCATTGAATTTCTTGCAAGTCACCGTCGGCGGATAGCCGCAACCCTTAATGTTAACTAACAGTGTCGCTTCGCTCGACTGTTCCCACTCCGACGTATAATTCGTGTAATCGGTCATATTGAGCGGTATCGTTATATTCTCCTCAATGAACGTAACATAAATGTGCACACACCGATACAGATCCGAGGTGCAGCCCTCGCGACACGAACTCCACGAACAGTTGAAGATGCCGACGAGATCTTCGCGTCGAGTCGTCGTGCACAGCGTCGGACGATCAATGAAATCGTGGCTCAGCGTCGATATCGCCGGATCCACATAGAGGGGGACGAGAAATAACAGTGAGGCGCCCGCTGTTACCGAGAGGAAGGCAAACGTCGACGTCGAATAGAAGCGAACACGTTCGCGCCACGAACGAAACCGACGATTGCCATTTTTCTTTTTTGGTGCCAGTTCACGGATTTTACGTAATCGCTGTTGCTCCTCTGTAAGTGGCTGCTGTTGCTGCTGCTGCTGCTGCTGCTCGAGTAGCAATTCGGAACTGCCACTCCTCATATTATTGTCAATGCACAAAACGGCGACAAACAGCAACTGTTAGTGCTGCTGACGCTGCTGCTGCTGCTGACGTTGCTGCTGACGTTGCGTTGTTGTTCTTGCTGTTAATGTTGACGTTGTCGTTTTCACTGTTAACGTTAACGTCGACGTCGGCGTAGGCAACGGCGGGCAATGTTATTGCTTTTGCAGCTGCTGTTCTTGTTGCTGTTGTTGCTCCTGTTAACGTTGGCGCTGTCGTCGGCAACAGCGAGCAATGTTATTAATTTTGCAGCTACAGTGATTATTCCTGCTAACGTTGGTAGCTGCAACTTTGTTGTTGTTAATGTTAACGTCAGCGTCGACAGCAGCAGCTATTATTACTTTTGCTGCTGCTGTCAACGTTGCTGCTGCTGTTATTGTTGTTGCTGTAAATATCGACGTCGTCGTTGCTTTTGCTTCTGTTGCTGGTGCTGCTGCTGTTTTTGCCTTTGCTACTTCTGTTGTTGTTGTTACTGTTCACGTCGACGCCGACAGTAGCCAAAGCGTGCGGCGTCGCTGTCAAAGCTAAAGTTTAGCCGATGATAAATCGCTGTCGTCGTCGTCAAATTGAGCGAGTGTCTAACGAAAGAGCAGCGAATAGCGGGAGCAGAGAGCGACAGCAGACAGCGCTAAAAAAAAGTTTAACGCGTGCAGCACACGCTAACGTCAACGTCGACGTTGCGGAGCTGCGTTGCTGCGACGGCGGAAGAGCTTTTGCTGCTGCTCCTTCTGCTGCTGTAACAGCTACTGTTGTTGTTGTCGCCGCTGTTACTGCTCAGTTACTGCGCCTGCTGTTGTTGCTACTGCCTCTGCTGTTGCTGCTGTTGTCGTTGTAGTTGTTGTTTGAGGTTATGTTAGACACGCGTCGACGCAGAAAAGGAGACCGCATAAACAGCTGTTTAAGCAAAGAGAGGCCTTCAAAGGGAGAGCAGCGCACAGAGAGAAAACGTTTCCGAGAGAGAGCAGTTGACAGAGAGCGCACTTAACAGAGAACGCGTTTTAACAGCTAGCGCTTAACAGATAAGAATAATGCGCCCGAAACATTAACAGTTAGAGTGACAGACAAAGAGAGAGAGGGATAGAGAGAGAGAGAGAGAGAGAGAGAGAGAGTGCGAGCGACAGAGACAGAGACAAAGAGATGTCTGATAGTCAGTCAGAGGGAGAGAGAAAGACGCTCGCCAGCGTCGTCTTCATTTGCATTAAATGAGGCGTTTTTTATTTTCGACTTTATTTTTGTAATTTATTTTTCATTTAATTCTTAATTTCATTTCATTTTTAACTTGTAATTTTCACTTGTCTTAATTTGCGTTAAATAGGGCCATATTTGCCCTTAATTTATTAATAAATTTTTAATTTTCATTTAACTCCAGTTGCTTTATTTTTAATTTTTGTTTTATTTCATTTTTTTATTTAACTCGTCTTTGTTTGTTTTAAATGAAATTTTTTTGTTTACGATATAATATAATTTTTTGTAATTAATTTTCATTTCATTTAATTTGTTATTTTTTAATGTGATCAACAGTTGCACTATTATTTTATAATTTTGTGCTTTAGTTTTTTAATTTGTATTTTCCTTTCCTCCTTAATTCGTTATTGTTGTTTTTGTTTTTAACTGTATCACTGTGCAGGAAGAAGAAGACGAGGCAGAAGCAGAGCAACAATGTTAAGGGCAGCAGCAAAAAAAAAGAAAAAAATGCGCTTTTTGCGTGGGTGCCGCTTTTACAGCTGTTGATGTAGGTTAGTTTGACACGAGAGAGACCGAGAGAGAGCAGCGAGTAGAGATAAAAGTGTAACGAATGCAGCGCTGCTCTGCTGCCAACGACGCTGACTGCGACGCCGACGTCGTTTTTTATTTTTCTTTTAGTGTGTCGCCCTAGTGACTGCTGTAATCTTTTTTTCATTCTTTTTTTTCTCCTTGTTGCTGCTTGTGGGTGGAATTATTTATGCTACAAAATGCTGTTGTTGTTTCCCCTTCAGTCCGTCAAAGGCATTATATGATTATTTCTCAATGTATTTGCATTTTTGGGCAGCTCACTCAACAAACAAATACAAAATAAGTCAAATAAGAAAAAAACAGAACAAATCAAATACGAGATATACATGATTTATTATAGCAAAACACAATCTGCCCAATGTCTGGTCAACCAGTGTTGCCGCATGCTTTCAAATATTGCTAGGATTGCACCAACGACTATGTAAACTCTATTTTATAAAACTAACGCAAAATAAGTATAAATTTGACCAAATTAAATAATCTTTAAGAACAATGTTTAAAGCATTGTTGAATATTTTAAGACCTGCATAAAAAAATGATTTATTAACTTACAAAATCTATAAAAATGTTGAGGGATCAATCAATACTTATTATTATTTTTGTACGACTTTCCATGGCAAAATATACACTTTAAACAACAGTAACTGTAACTGTATGCTAATATTTAAATTTAATTGCGATTACTTAAAAACAATTACCTAAAAAATTCAAAGAATCATTATTTATTTTATTTTAGTTTTCACTTCCTTGGATTTCAATTGATGCCGAAATATATGTAAATATAAACTTTGAATGACTGTTGAAAGTTTAAAGCTCCATTAACAAATATATGCCAAAATATAAAGTAAAATTAATTAAAATAAATATATATGATAAAAAAAATTGGAAATAAGATAATACAAATGATTAGTATATAAAAATATAAAAAAAATATATCTTTAATAAATAACTATATGCCTTGAACCACCATAGTTGCTAATGCTAATGTGCTGCCTACTGTTGCTACGCTTGTTGTTGTTGCTGGTGTTGCAAGTACTCGACGTAGCAGCAATTTTATAAGCCCCCAGCCAGGCCATTTTTGTTGTAGTTGTTCCTATTTCTATGTTCCATATCCTATATCCTATGCTATTATTTTCAGTTCAGTTCCTTTCGAGTCTTTTCCATGACGCTCATTATTTACCTACATATTCTATTTGAGGCAGTTCTTGTTGTTGTTGTTGTTGCTATTGCTGTTGTTGTAACTTTGCGTGACTCTAAACACTGGTCACTTTGGACATTAGCAACACAATTTTTTTGTTGTTGTTTTCTCTTCGTTTTTTCGCTTTTCTTTTTCATTTACTTTTTTTTTGCGGGAGTTGAACGCATTTCAAACAAAACACACACAGAGCATGCACGTGTTTGGCGTGTGTGTGTGTGTGTGTGTGTGTGTGGGGAGGGGATGGGATGTAGGTCTTTGTATGTGTGTGTGTGTATTTTGGATGATTTCATTCATGGATGTTTCATTCCTTTAAATGCGAAAAACTAAAAACTGCTCACACGCGGCGTATGAGTAATATTTGATGACAAAGCCAGTCTTGCAAAACTTTCTTTTAGAAAAATAATGAAGGAATTGAAATTGAAAGCCCATTTTAGTGACCACTTAAATAAATTCATTGGAAGAATGTAACAAATAATTAAAAAATAAATTCATTTTTTAGAATACCATCAAATTAAAGCGTATGCTTAAAGTCATACAGTTGTGGTACAAATAATACCCCCACATTCACAAGAAACGTTTTCGAAGGTGTATTTTATTCATTTTGGAAATTTAAGGGATATTTATGAATACTTGTTAAGAATTGGAAGAATACTCCTTAAAAGTGAGAAATTATATGAAAAAAGGAAGAAAAGTAACGAATCAAATAAGAGCAGAATTTTTTTTAATACACACTTATAATCAATTTAAAAACTAAATAAAAATAAAAAAAGCTAAATCTATAAAGTGCATAAGTCTACTATTATTTTTTATATTATTTATTATTTCTTTTTTCTATGTTTAAACTTTGTAGGCGATATGCCAAACAATATATTCACAATTAACCTTTGGAAAAACTGCAAAACGAATGTTTTACTTTTGGTTATCAAAAAAAATGTGTTATGGTTAAACAAACTGGTAAAACTAATGCTTTGTTTTTTCTGATTCGAAATATAAAATTTCAAAGGGTTGCTACAATTTTTTTGCAACTGTAAATAAAAAGATACACTACACTTTCTCTTTCTCGCTTTCTACGCTTTTGGCATACTTAAAAGTTAATAGTTAATAATACATAGAGTTAATATATATACATCTATATATATATATATATATATATATATATGTATATTTTTTTTTTTGTGCAGAGATGATGGGCCTGAGCCCACGCCACGCCTCTTAACACTACAAAAAAAAAAAAAAACGTAGAAAATATGTAAGAAAAAAGACACACACTTTCTATATAAGTAGACAAAAAAAGACCTGTGGGAAAAATGGAAAAAAATGAAAATAAAACTAACTTTTGACAGTTGACACGAGGCTGCCCCGCACATTGTTGTTGCAACACGCACCCCCGCCAGCAAGTTTGTTGTCGCTGCTCTTTATATATATTATATAAATATATATATTCATATATACATATATATATTCATATATACATATATATATATATATATATATATATATATATATATATATAGTATATGTTGTGTTGCACTTTCACTTGGGATTATTATTTATTTGATTTATTTGTTATTATTTTTTTGTGGCGATTACAGCAGCAGCAGGATAATTTTTGCTGGCTGGTCTTTTGCACACACACGCACACACAGACACATAGACAAACACTCTCACTCGACGACACAGGCACACGCACTCACACACACGCACGCAGGCACACACTAAACACAACACAACACAACAACAACAATCGAGAGTCGAGAAGCGCGACACGCTGTGGCCCTGACGTGCCTCTCGGAGTGTTTGCCCAAAACTGACTACAGCCAGCCAACTACTGCTGCTGTGTGTGTGTGTGTGTGTGTATGAATGTGGGTGGCTGCCTGCTGCTGACTGCGCAGCACTGACAATCGCCGCCGACGCTGGCTGCGCCGCAAGCAGTGAGCACTTTTCGCATATGCGCATTAACAGTAACTGCAAAAAACAACAAAAAATTAGCACTCGTTCGCCTAGCTTTGCACTGCTTGGTCTGGCCTCATGCACTCGTCGTGTTGTGCTAAATGCACTGCTTGCAATAGCTGGAACAACAACCAATGTGTAGCGCTGCTGCTCAATTAGCCGTAAATATAAATATTTTAAATATTTTAATAAAATATAAGTATTAAATAAATATTATGAATATTAAATAAAATATATGATAGTTGAAACAACAATCAATGTGGTTGCTGCTCATTGCAAGCAGTGCTGCTATGTCGTCAAATTATTGATGCATTAAATAAATATAAATTTAATATGAATATTAAGTTAATATATATAATTCAGTTATATATATTCAGCTCATTTTGCCTTACAAATTTTCCTTGATTATTATTATTAGTTTGTTAAATTGGTAATGCAATAAGTCGGCATAATATCTACAGTAAATTATATATATTCTTGATCAGCATCAATACCGAAAAGAGTGTATAAGTAAATAAATAAGACAAGATAAAAATGGCATCGCCACTGTTCTGCTTGCTTGGCTAAGCTCCCATTAGCTGACCCAACAACCAATATTAGGTATTTATAATAGCCAACTAAGCAGGTTTTGTGAAAGCGAGGAAGAATCCTCCAAGGCACATCCTAGGAAAAGCTGCAGCATCCATCGGATGTTGAACTCCAAGACGACCCAATAATGATCTAGTAAATTGCAGTGCAGATATCCCAAAAATAATATTAATAATAATAATGGGTGCCGACTTCAGTAAGTCTTGAGACGGCCTTCTGAACTGGGCTACAAGCTGAGGTACCTCGGCAATGGCAGCTAAAAAGCGGGGCATCCCTTCCAGCTTTCTGTAGGTATGGATGCAGTCCACTGATCCTCCATCGTCCATAAACTGAAACTCATGAAAAGAAAATTAATTAATTACTGCTGAAATTTATGTTAAATCCCTCATTAATGAATATCAAAGCTGTTAACTAACAGCATTGCGACAGTCTTGAATAAACTTTGGTAGAGTACACAACGCTACTTCGCTTTATTTTCTTATTCAGGTATTCCCTGACGAGGGAACACTTCACTTCAACCGGTTATGGGTCCAGAGCACGTGGCCTGGTAAGATTGGTTAAAGTTTATTGACTCCATATCAGAGTTACGAACTTGGATGTGTTAAAAGAAATTGAGAAGCTTGACGAAAAGAATTATGATTCTTGGAATATTCAGATGCGAAGCGCGTTGCTGCATGCTGATCTATGGGAAGTTGCGTCGGGGGACTTAGTGTAGTCTGATGTTGGCGATAATATTGACATTGGATAGGTTAAGGGAAGTTATTAAGGCTAAAAGATATCGTACTAAGTATTAACATCCTTATTTAAGCTTTTATACGGCAAATATGTTACCTTTTTAACACTGTCTGAAATAAGAGTTGACACGTATTTTGGAAAAGTTTTCAGTTTTGACCAATTTTAATTAATTAATCAATATTTTAATAAGAACTAATGTTTCTCTTTCAAGCGTGACATGAAACAAATTGGCACTTAAACATTTTGTGTTTGTTTCTTTGTTTAAGCTTTATAGCACTTTAAAAGTGGAAGTTGTAACACGTCCAGTGTTTCCCGGTGGGCAACCTCGGCTAGCTCAGCATTCCCAGAGGTGGGTAACTCCAACCCTGCCCGTGGACGGTACAGAATCCAAAAAAAAATCGATCTACACAACACTACATAAAGACCTACATGCACACTCAAAACAAACGAAACAGCTGACGGGCCTGGTGTTTACGGCCACGACGTACCCGCCCTTCCTGCAATGGGCCTGCACGGATTTGATTTGCCCATCGCCCTTAAATTGTAGTTGACGAGTAATTCATTCCATGCTCCCGGCGATTCTCCCCGCTATTTAACTTACTCACAGATCAGGGTTTGGTACAAAAATTGTCTCTCCAACTTGGCAAAAATCCGGAATGGTACTTAGATATTTAAATTAATGATAAGTATGTAAATAAATAAATACATGAACATGAATACGAATATATATACAAACTAGTTAACATAACATTCAAATACATCAAATATTCTGAATGCGAAATGGATGCGCTGGAGCACTGCGCCCTGGGCGCTGAATTTGGGTTCGGCTCAACGTATGATTTGTTTGGATCTGATCACAGCGCGCAGTCGACTTGCATTCGACCGGGCATGGATTTGTTTTTTTCTTTACATGTGTTTTTTTCCTTCTCCTCTCTCTTTTTTTTTCTTACAATTTGAGTTTTAACATAAAGTATGCAATTTAAGATTTGAGCGTGACAATGATTTTCTTCTACTCATGCCTTTGAATTTCAATTTTCGGTTCGATTAAACTTAATGCGCTCGAACTATGCGACTTCAGTTGCTGAAGGCTTATCCTAGGAGCACGTGATGGCACTTCTTCCATACTGGAACGCACTCACCGGCTGAAAAGATGCGCCGACAGTGCGCATGCGCGCTCCCAATGTCAAGCGATGGTGGATTTGCCCAGTGATCCCCTTGCAGTGGTAATCCAGAGAGGCCGTATCCAGCAATTTTACTCCCGGTAAAGTCGTCGTTGCGTCGACTTCAGACTAGTTTTTGGTCGCCCAGCAGGTTATATATTGCATAAATTATAAGCTTGCGGCGTGACCTGCCGTCTCCCACACTGAATTTGCCTCCACAAGGCCTGAGGTATAACTGAGGGTGATTGCCTATCGATACGTCCGCAAATGCAACAAAGTGGAAAAATTTGTGAACTTTTTGATTGTAAGATTGACGAGGTGAGTTTACACATATAAGATTAAGTCGATTAGTATTTATCAATATTGTTGTTATGATAGATTAGTTTTATAGAGGAAATGCCTTGACTAAGTCATCATTTCTAAATAAAAAATAAGAATTTTAACAGATAAGATTAAAGTCGAATAGTAATTATCACAATTGTTATCGATAGATTAGATTTATACTTTCTTTATATATACTGCACAATTAAAGTGTCCATTTTAGACTGCGGAACGAGGCACTTCGATATAAACGCTGTGCAAACTTAAAAAAAACAAAACAATATATATGAGTAAGTACACATAATTTGCATATGCCTAAAGCCGACTTGTTATAAACTCAGAGCCATAAAAAACTGGATGGCCACTCCCACTCCGCCTCCGTAAGCCGATTCACCTGTTGGTGTTAATCGATATCACCATACATCTCACACAATTTGAAAGCTTGAGTCATCAAATCTGAAAGGCAAGTTGCTAGTAATGTCATTAAAATTAAAATTTGCAGCTGTGCCAAAATGGAATCCCAAATGTCCATGTGGGCACGACAATGCTCCTATACACCAGCAGCTTGTTGCGCTCATGGCATTACATCTGTAGTAAATTATATATATTCCTGATCAGCATCAATACCAAAAATCGTGTATAAATAAATAAATAAGATAAAAATCGGCATAAGTGAGAGACATGAGTACCAACATAACGCTACAAAAAAATCAAAATTCGAATATACGTAACCCGCGAAAATTCAAAATTCGCGATACTTTTTGAACACACCTCGAATATATACATTCGCCGCCTTTAAAGAGTTGTGGTCGAGCCACACCCATTACACCCCACAATTACCAATTTCACCAACGGATTAATATATTTCAATATCTAAGCTCCGCATTGCATTTATATATACAGTGGCTCACAGTTTATTTCAGACAGTGTCTAGAAATAATTTTAAATGCTTTCCATAAACTAATTATACATTATTTTTCAAAAATTGCAAAGACCGATGGCAGGTACATATATTTACCACCAAAATGAATACATGGCAGAATTGGGCAGAATTGCACCAAACAAGATTTTTACCGAAGAAGGAAGAGCGGATAATCATCAGGAAAATAAGGGAAAATCCACAGCTTTCGGCTCCAAAACTGACTCCACAGGTGGAGGATGAAATGTGGAAGAAGTGCAGTGCGGAAACTATGCGCCGGGTTCTGCGCCACCATGACTTTAATGCCCGAGTACCAGGGAAGAAGCCCTTTATAAGCGGAAAAAAAAGGGATTAGGAAGACATTGGCCAAAACCCACATGGACAAGGATGTGGAGTTCCGGAACATAGTCATATATGAAGATGAATTCAACATTTTTGGCTCGGACGGACGGAATTATGTGTGGCGACAGTCCAATGCTGAGCTGCATCCCAAAAACCTAAAGGCAACCGTCAAGCACGTCGGAGGAGGTGTCATGGTAGGGGCATCAATCTCGACAGCCGGCGTCGTAAATTTGGTGTTCACTGAAACAACAATGGACAAGAATGTGTATAAGTGCATAGAAGATAGGAATCCGACGAACTTTCCGGTTCTACCAGGACAACGACCAGGACAACTACCAAACATAAGTCCAGATTAGTACAGTCCTGGCTTATCTGGATAAGCCCCACATAATACTTCCACCGTCCCAGTCTCCAGGTTTAAATGTTATTTAAAATTTGTGAGCTCTGCTGGAAAATAACATCGGGAACCACAGATCCGATCTCGAAAATGCGATGCTGGATGAGTGCAGCAAAATCAGTCCAGAAACTACCCGGAAGCTGATATCTTCCATGAATAATAGGTTAAGGGAAGTTATTAAGGCTAAAAGATATCGTACTAAGTATTAACATCCTTATTTAAGCTTTTATACGGCAAATATGTTACCTTTTTAACACTGTCTGAAATAAGAGTTGACACGTATTTTGGAAAAGTTTTCAGTTTTGACCAATTTTAATTAATTAATTAATATTTTAATAAGAACTAATGTTTCTCTTTCAAACGTGACATGAAACAAATTGGCACTTAAACATTTTGTGTTTGTTTCTTTGTTTAAGCTTTATAGCACTTTAAAAGTGCTATGTGCATGCTGCTACCGTGATCTAGATGTGTTTTCGCCAGGTAAGTTTCCTATCCAGAAACATACCCAGGTGGCGAACATGGTTCTCCTGAGGTATAACCATGTTGTTGAGTCGGACAGTTGGACAGTTACCATTCCTGAGCGCAAACGTGCAGTGCTGAGACTTGCTCCCATTGACGCAGATGTTCCACCGGTTGGCCTAAGTGCTGAAACCATCCAAGAACCTCTGCGTAACCGCAGCTGCTCTCCAAGCAGTGGTGGAGTTAGCAAGAAACACAGTGTCATCCGCGTATGTGGCAGCGTGTGTCTGGCTACTCGGATCGGCAAGTCCGCGGTGTACAATGTGTACAAGGCAGGTCCAAGGACACTACCCTGGACACCAGCTCAAATGCGGCGGATGTTTGATTGCTCGCCATAAAAGAGCGGCCAAGCAGGTAAGACCTGAGCAGTAAATACTGCGCCGATGGTAGCAGGGACTTGAGCTTAAAAAGCAGGCCATCATGCAATACGCGATCAACTGCTTGCTGGATATCCAGGAAGACGGCAGAGCTCTACTGCTTAATTTGCAAGGCCTCGAGGACGTGCTGTACTACTCGATGAACATGCTCTGGTGTACCGTGGTGATGCCTGAAGCTAAACTGCGGATCAGGAATGGCCCTCTGGAAGCCACTTACTGCCGACAATCTTCCAAGCTCATCGGTCGATATGACGAGATAAGAATATTCGGCTTGCCAGGTTTCGGAATCATCGCAATCATAGCGCACTTCGACGGAGTGGGGAAGATGGAGTTACCGAGTAGCCAAGAACACCACTCCCTTCTCTGGGAGGGCCTTAACAACTCTGCCGTCAACGCCATTATAGCGGACCTCACTAGGGGCGATAGGTGTGGTCGGTTGTACAGGATCTAGATCTAGCTGGGCGATGCAAGTGCAAAAGGCGTAAAGCGACTTTGTAGTTCATCCGCAAACGCCGATGCAATATCTGCATCCGATCGACACCAAGTATTGTCAGGTCGCATAACGGCGATCTGCCTGAGTGGCTACCGCTTGACACAATGCGTTGCCTTCCACAAATTGAATCCATGCTTCTTGTTGCGATCGGCATTGCGGTTTTAAAAGAGGCTGAGCTGGACTGGTTTCAAAAGAGGTTGAGCTGGACTGGAGGATTCCGCTGCCAGGTTAATATTACGCAGGAATAGCTCCACTGCATAGTCAATATAAGCCGGTGAACTCAGCTCCATATTAACGTTGAGAAGCTGCTCCAACCTCTGCCGGAATCGTGTAATGTTTGCCTTGCGCGGCAGAAGACGTGTCTTGGGAGCATTCAGAGCTGCAGCCACTCTACACGCAACGGTCAAAGAGATGTGATCGGAGTTGAGCTCAATACGATCGGATATACCAAGACAGTCAGACCGGATCCCAGCGTACACAGCAAAGTCAATTGCTGTTGGACTATGGTTGCCGTACGAATAGTGCGTTGCACCTCTTGTGGCAAGTACTTGAAGGTTGGAGTCTCTCACGCAATCCGCAAGCGCAATCCCACGGCGAGTGTCCAACCCTGCATCCCAGAGATGGTGTTGAGCATTCCAGTCTCCAGCAATCAGGAGCTTTGGGCCAAGCTCTTCGAAGAGACACTTAAAGTCTTCTATTTCCTACACAAAACGTGGTGGACAATGGACAGCCGCTAGGACTACTTCGCCTTGATCACTCAAGACTTTAACGACAACAAATGAATTCAGCGCATTATGTCGCAGCGAAGATTTTATGATCACTGCTGCTCCGCCACGCATGCTATCCGAAGGATGATTGTCAAGGTGTATATCGTAGCCTTGAAGCCTGTAGTGCAATCTGGAGCAGTAGTGAGTCCCGCAGACCAACATTCGATTCTTCATTAAATTCAATTCAAAACATGCATTTCTTTGCAATATATATTTAATAAACAAAGTCTGTAGTAAATTAACATTTAATATATTTAGTTACACACCTGTTTTGGGTAATAATAATGAATAATTAATCGAGAAAGCTGAAAGCTAGCTAGCTTACAATGTCAAAGTTGGCATCATACCCATTCGATTTTTTTTTTTCCACAAGTACATAAATTTATCAGTATATTTTTGCCACAAAAAAGAGCAACGAAAAAAATAATAAGAACAGCCCAGAATCTCCATTGTTTGAAGATATAAGTATCTTTTTCCTTGTTGTCAAAACAAAAGGTTGTGAATGGTAAAGACTTTTGTGTCCCCGATTCGTTAGTGGAGCACATCAATGTAGTATTTAAATCCTAAATAAAAGAATTGTATAATTTATTCAAACTTGTTATCGATTACAAACCTTTATATGTGTTCGCAGTTGATTGGGATCAGAGTTGCAATCGCATTCAAATCGATTGCGATTAATCATAATTTTTACGCCCTTAGGTATGTGATATAGTTCATTCGGATCGGCCAGTTTGTTATGCTCCAAGTTTAATGTCTTCAGGCCTGACAAAAATTCGCCAATTTCATTTGGTAGACGGGTTATTTTGTTATGCGAAAGGTTAATACATTTAGTGCCGTTGAAGTTGTACTGAAACAGCTCATCGGGCAGTGTTGTGTAATTATTTCCGTTAAGCAATAGCTCCATTGGCTTCTGCCTTGACACGCACTCAAAGTCCACATTATCCCTATGCGAACAGTTAATGGAGTCGATGGTGATTCTTAAGCATCCGCAAATGCTTTGTAAAGATAAACCCTTCATCAAAGAAATTATGAACATCAGGATGAATATTAATAACTTCATTTTCTGAAATAAAAAACATTCAAACTATTATTATTATATGTTTGTAAAGAATTCGTTAGCAACAATGTGAAATACTTTGAATGAATCGCCTTACGGAGGTGAAGGTGAAGGCGGAGTGGGGGTGGGCTATGACTGTTCAAATTCTTATTTGTTCTCTAGAAATGCTGTAAGTCACTGTGTATATATGTATATATATATATATATATATATATGCTTGGGTGCCAATTACGGCTCTGAGTTTATAACAAGTCGGCTTTAGGCATATGCAAATTATGTGTACTTACTCATATATATAAACTGATAACACTGCCTAGTTAATTCGTATGTATATATAAATAATTGCTAAAACTAAAATTTGCACAATGAAAGTGCAGAAAAAAATTTATCGATAACAATATTGATATCAACCTTACAAAGAAAAAGTTCACATTGTTGCATTTGCGGATGTATCGGTAGGCAATCATCGTATACCACCACCGAAAGGGAAGCTCAAAGGCCCACATTGCCGAAAAAGCAAAGCTGGCAGGGTCGGCGGGATCAGCGTTGCATGTGGGGACATTTTCCGCAAGGTGGTGTGTTGGGGGTTAGGGAGAAAGGACACATGTGAAAAAGGCGAAAGTGAGGCAGGTCACGTTCCGTGGCGCGTAGATTTTTGTGCCGTAGAAGAAAAGGACTTCAGGCCTTGTGGAGGCAAATTCAGTGTGGGCGACGGCAGGTCACGCCGCAAGCTTATAATTTATGCAATATATAACCTGCTGGGCGACCAAAATCTAGTCTGAAGTCGACGCAACGACGACTTTACCGGGAGTAAAATTGCTGGATACGGCCTCTCTGGATTACCACTGCAAGGGGATCACTGGGCAAATCCACCATCGCTTGACATTGGGAGCGCGCATGCGCACTGTCGGCGCATCTTTTCAGCCGGTGAGTGCGTTCCAGTATGGAAGAAGTGCCATCACGTGCTCCTAGGATGAGCCTTCAGCAACTGAAGTCGCATAGTTCGAGCGCATTAAGTTTAATCGAACCGAAAATTGAAATTCAAAGGCATGAGTAGAAGAAAATCATTGTCACGCTCAAATCTTAAATTGCATACTTTATGTTAAAACTCAAATTGTAAGAAAAAAAAAGAGAGAGGAGAAGGAAAAAAACACATGTAAAGAAAAAAACAAATCCATGCCCGGTCGAATGCAAGTCGACTGCGCGCTGTGATCAGATCCAAACAAATCATACGTTGAGCCGAACCCAAATTCAGCGCCCAGGGCGCAGTGCTCCAGCGCATCCATTTCGCATTCAGAATATTTGATGTATTTGAATGTTATGTTAACTAGTTTGTATATATATTCGTATTCATGTTCATGTATTTATTTATTTACATACATGTCATTAATTTAAATATCTAAGTACCATTCCGGATTTTTGCCAAGTTGGAGAGACAATTTTTGTACCAAACCCTGATCTGTGAGTAAGTTAAATAGCGGGGAGAATCGCCGGGAGCATGGAATGAATTACTCGTCAACTACAATTTAAGGGCGATGGGCAAATCAAATCCGTGCAGGCCCATTGCAGGAAGGGCGGGTACGTCGTGGCCGTAAACACCAGGCCCGTCAGCTGTTTCGTTTGTTTTGAGTGTGAATGTAGGTCTTTATGTAGTGTTGTGTAGATCGAGTTTTTTTTGGATTCTGTACCGTCCACGGGCAGGGTTGGAGTTACCCACCTCTGGGAATGCTGAGCTAGCCGAGGTTGCCCACCGGGAAACACTGGACGTGTTACAACTTCCACTTTTAAAGTGCTATAAAGCTTAAACAAAGAAACAAACACAAAATGTTTAAGTGCCAATTTCTTTTCATGTCACGTTTGAAAGAGAAACATTAGTTCTTATTAAAATATTAATTAATTAATTAAAATTGGTCAAAACTGAAAACTTTTCCAAAATACGTGTCAACTCTTATTTCAGACAGTGTTAAAAAGGTAACATATTTGCCGTATAAAAGCTTAAATAAGGATGTTAATACTTAGTACGATATCTTTTAGCCTTAATAACTTCCCTTAACCTATTATTCATGGAAGATATCAGCTTCCGGGTAGTTTCTGGACTGATTTTGCTGCACTCATCCAGCATCGCATTTTCGAGATCGGATCTGTGGTTCCCGATGTTATTTTCCAGCAGAGCTCACAAATTTTAAATAACATTTAAACCTGGAGACTGGGACGGTGGAAGTATTATGTGGGGCTTATCCAGATAAGCCAGGACTGTACTAATCTGGACTTATGTTTGGTAGTTGTCCTGGTCGTTGTCCTGGTAGAACCGGAAAGTTCGTCGGAGTGGGAGTGGCCATCCAGTTTTTTATCGATCTCTTAGATGAAAAATTGCATTTCAGTTTTTGACTAAGTCTTATTAATTAATTAATAATTTATTTAATAAAACTAAAGTTTCTTTTTCAAACGTGATATAACTTTTTGCGTTGGTTTCTTTGTTTAAATTTTATAGCACTTTAAAAATTTTTGGTGGACTGTTAATGTTTGACTGTTTAAGGTACCACTTGGGTGACAATTACGATCTGACGGTATGAGAATTATATTGCGTGTACTGTGGCTCTGAGTTTATAACAAGTCGGCTTTAGGCATATGCAAATTATGTGTACTTACTCATATATATTGTTTTGTTTTTTTTAAGTTTGCACAGCGTTTATATCGAAGTGCCTCGTTCCGCAGTCTAAAATGGACACTTTAATTGTGCAGTATATATAAAGAAAGTATAAATCTAATCTATCGATAACAATTGTGATAATTACTATTCGACTTTAATCTTATCTGTTAAAATTCTTATTTTTTATTTAGAAATGATGACTTAGTCAAGGCATTTCCTCTATAAAACTAATCTATCATAACAACAATATTGATAAATACTAATCGACTTAATCTTATATGTGTAAACTCACCTCGTCAATCTTACAATCAAAAAGTTCACAAATTTTTCCACTTTGTTGCATTTGCGGACGTATCGATAGGCAATCACCCTCAGTTATACCTCAGGCCTTGTGGAGGCAAATTCAGTGTGGGAGACGGCAGGTCACGCCGCAAGCTTATAATTTATGCAATATATAACCTGCTGGGCGACCAAAAACTAGTCTGAAGTCGACGCAACGACGACTTTACCGGGAGTAAAATTGCTGGATACGGCCTCTCTGGATTACCACTGTAAGGGGATCACTGGGCAAATCCACCATCGCTTGACATTGGGAGCGCGCATGCGCACTGTCGGCGCATCTTTTCAGCCGGTGAGTGCGTTCCAGTATGGAAGAAGTGCCATCACGTGCTCCTAGGATAAGCCTTCAGCAACTGAAGTCGCATAGTTCGAGCGCAAGTTGGAGAGACACTTTAATCGAACCGAAAATCTGAAATGTCAGTAAGGCATGAGTAGCAAGAAGAATCATTGTCACGCATCAAATCATTAAATTGTCATACTTTAATGTTAAAACTCAAATTGTAAGAAAAACAAAGACGAGCAGGCCATTGAAGGAAAAACAAGCACATCGTAAAGAAAAAAACAAATCCATGCCCGGTCGAACTGCAAGTCGACTGCTTTGCGCTGTGCATGCAGATCCAAACATAATCATACGTGTAGAGCCGAACCCAATTTGGATTCAGTACCGCCCAGGGCGCAGTGCTCCAGCGCATCCATTTCGCATTCAGAATATTTGATGCTATTTGAATGTTCCCATCGGGTTACACTAGTTGTGTATATATACTTCGTATTCATGTTCATGTATTTATTTAGTTTACATACATAGTCATTAATTTAAAATATCTAAGTACCAATTCCGGATTTTATGCCAAGTTTGGAAGAGACACATTAGTTCTGTACCAAACCCTGATCTGTGAGTAAGTTAAATAGCGGGGAGAATCGCCGGGAGCATGGAATAAATTACTCGTCAACTACAATTTAAGGGCGATGGGCAAATCAACTCTTATTTCAGACAGTGTTAAAAAGGTAACATATTTGCCGTATAAAAGCTTAAATAAGGATGTTAATACTTAGTACGATATCTTTTAGCCTTAATAACTTCCCTTAACCTATTATTCATGGAAGATATCAGCTTCCGGGTAGTTTCTGGACTGATTTTGCTGCACTCATCCAGCATCGCATTTTCGAGATCGGATCTGTGGTTCCCGATGTTATTTTCCAGCAGAGCTCACAAATTTTAAATAACATTTAAACCTGGAGACTGGGACGGTGGAAGTATTATGTGGGGCTTATCCAGATAAGCCAGGACTGTACTAATCTGGACTTATGTTTGGTAGTTGTCCTGGTCGTTGTCCTGGTAGAACCGGAAAGTTCGTCGGATTCCTATCTTCTATGCACTTATACACATTCTTGTCCATTGTTGTTTCAGTGAACACCAAATTTACGACGCCGGCTGTCGAGATTGATGCCCCTACCATGACACCTCCTCCGACGTGCTTGACGGTTGCCTTTAGGTTTTTGGGATGCAGCTCAGCGTTGGACTGTCGCCACACATAATTCCGTCCGTCCGAGCCAAAAATGTTGAATTTGGACTCATCTTCAAATATGACTATGTTCCGGAACTCCACATCCTTGTCCAAGTGGGTTTTGGCCAATGTCTTCCTAATCCCTTTTTTTTGCGCTTATAAAGGTCTTCTTCCCTGGTACTCGGGCATTAAAGTCATGGTGGCGCAGAACCCGGCGCATAGTTTCCGCACTGCACTTCTTCCACATTTCATCCTCCACCTGTGGAGTCAGTTTTGGAGCCGAAAGCTGTGGATTTTCCCTTATTTTCCTGATGATTATCCGCTCTTCCTTCTTCGGTAAAAATCTTGTTTGGTGCAATTCTGCCCAATTCTGCCATGTATTCATTTTGGTGGTAAATATATGTACCTGCCATCGGTCTTTGCAATTTTTGAAAAATAATGTATAATTAGCTTATGGAAAGCATTTAAAATTATTTCTAGACACTGTCTGAAATAAACTGTGAGCCACTGTATATATAAATGCAATGCGGAGCTTAGATATTGAAATATATTAATCCGTTGGTGAAATTGGTAATTGTGGGGTGTAATGGGTATGGCTCGACCACAACTCTTTAAAGGCGGCGAATGTATATATTCGAGGTGTGTTCAAAAAGTATCGCGAATTTTGAATTTTCGCGGGTTACGTATATTCGAATTTTGATTTTTTTGTAGCGTTATGTTGGTACTCATGTCTCTCACTTATGCCGATTTTTATCTTATTTATTTATTTATACACGATTTTTGGTATTGATGCTGATCAGGAATATATATAATTTACTACAGATGTAATGCCATGAGCGCAACAAGCTGCTAGTGTATAGGAGCATTGTCGTGCCCACATGGACATTTGGGATTCCATTTTGGCACAGCTGCAAAATCTTGGATAAACCAAATTCAAGTCTTGCAGAACAAGGTGCTCAGAGACATTTTAATTCACTGCTATTATTCATTCATACCTTTACAAATCAATGTTTTATAGCCTCTGACTGGGTTGATTAATGTTCAAATATAAATGCTACATACAAAAAAAAAAATGTTTGACCAAAAAAATGTTTCAAAAAGTTCTTTGTTAACCATATTCCAATTTTCCTAACTATACTTCTATACCGGATTTTCCCCCCGATTTTATAATGACATTACTAGCAACTTGCCTTTCAGATTTGATGACTCAAGCTTTCAAATTGTGTGAGATGTACGGTGATATCGACTAACACCAACAGGTGAATCGGCTTACGGAGGCGGAGTGGGAGTGGCCATCCAGTTTTTTATCGATCTCTTAGATGAAAAATTGCATTTCAGTTTTTGACTAAGTCTTATTAATTAATTAATAATTTATTTAATAAAACTAAAGTTTCTTTTTCAAACGTGATATAACTTTTTGCGTTGGTTTCTTTGTTTAAATTTTATAGCACTTTAAAAATTTTTGGTGGACTGTTAATGTTTGACTGTTTAAGGTACCACTTGGGTGACAATTACGATCTGACGGTATGAGACTTATATTGCGTGTACTGTGGCTCTGAGTTTATAACAAGTCGGCTTTAGGCATATGCAAATTATGTGTACTTACTCATATATATTGTTTTGTTTGTTTGTTTTAAGTTTGCACAGCGTTTATATCGAAGAGCCGCGTTCCGAAGTCTAAAATGGACACCATGACTGTGAAGCTTATATACAGAAAGTATAAATCTAATCTATCGATAACAATAGTGATAATTACTATTCGACTTTAATCTTATCTGTTAAAATTCTTATTTTTTATTTAGAAATGATGACTTAGTCAAGGCATTTCCTCTATAAAACTAATCTATCATAACAACAATATTGATAAATACTAATCGACTTAATCTTATATGTGTAAACTCCCCTCGTCAATCTTACAATCAAAAAGTTCACAAATTTTTCCACTTTGTTGCATTTGCGGACGTATCGATAGGCAATCATCGTATACCACCACCGAAAGGGAAGCTCAAAGGCCCATTGCCGAAAAAGGGAAGCAAGCTGGCAGGGTCGGCGGGATCAGGGTTGCATGTGGGGACATTTTCCGCAAGGTGGTGTGTTGGGGGTTAGGGAGAAAGGACACATGTGAAAAAGGCGAAAGTGAGGCAGGTCACGTTCCGTGGCGCGTAAAATTTTTGTGCCGTAGAAGAAAAGGTCGAAGTGCCTTTAGGAGTGCATTAACCCTCCGTTATACTTCAGGCCTTGTGGAGGCAAATTCAGTGTGGGCGACGTCAGGTCACGCCGCAAGCTTATAATTTATGCAATATATAACCTGCTGGGCGACCAAAAACTAGTCTGAAGTCGACGCAACGACGACTTTACCGGGAGCAAAATTGCTGGATACGGCCTCTCTGGATTACCACTGCAAGGGGATCACTGGGCAAATCCACCATCGCTTGACATTGGGAGCGCGCATGCGCACTGTCGGCGCATCTTTTCAGCCGGTGAGTGCGTTCCAGTATGGAAGAAGTGCCATCACGTGCTCCTAGGATGAGCCTTCAGCAACTGAAGTCGCATAGTTCGAGCGCATTAAGTTTAATCGAACCGAAAATTGAAATTCAAAGGCATGAGTAGAAGAAAATCATTGTCACGCTCAAATCTTAAATTGCATACTTTATGTTAAAACTCAAATTGTAAGAAAAAAAAAGAGAGAGGAGAAGGAAAAAAACACATGTAAAGAAAAAAACAAATCCATGCCCGGTCGAATGCAAGTCGACTGCGCGCTGTGATCAGATCCAAACAAATCATACGTTGAGCCGAACCCAAATTCAGCGCCCAGGGCGCAGTGCTCCAGCGCATCCATTTCGCATTCAGAATATTTGATGTATTTGAATGTTATGTTAACTAGTTTGTATATATATTCGTATTCATGTTCATGTATTTATTTATTTACCGGCGCATAGTTTCCGCACTGCACTTCTTCCACATTTCATCCTCCACCTGTGGAGTCAGTTTTGGAGCCGAAAGCTGTGGATTTTCCCTTATTTTCCTGATGATTATCCGCTCTTCCTTCTTCGGTAAAAATCTTGTTTGGTGCAATTCTGCCCAATTCTGCCATGTATTCATTTTGGTGGTAAATATATGTACCTGCCATCGGTCTTTGCAATTTTTGAAAAATAATGTATAATTAGTTTATGGAAAGCATTTAAAATTATTTCTAGACACTGTCTGAAATAAACTGTGAGCCACTGTATATATAAATGCAATGCGGAGCTTAGATATTGAAATATATTAATCCGTTGGTGAAATTGGTAATTGTGGGGTGTAATGGGTGTGGCTCGACCACAACTCTTTAAAGGCGGCGAATGTATATATTCGAGGTGTGTTCAAAAAGTATCGCGAATTTTGAATTTTCGCGGGTTACGTATATTCGAATTTTGATTTTTTTGTAGCGTTATGTTGGTACTCATGTCTCTCACTTATGCCGATTTTTATCTTATTTATTTATTTATACACGATTTTTGGTATTGATGCTGATCAGGAATATATATAATTTACTACAGATGTAATGCCATGAGCGCAACAAGCTGCTAGTGTATAGGAGCATTGTCGTGCCCACATGGACATTTGGGATTCCATTTTGGCACAGCTGCAAAATCTTGGATAAACCAAATTCAAGTCTTGCAGAACAAGGTGCTCAGAGACATCTCTGGTGCTCCACCATATGTGAGTACCAGGACGCTGCACAACGACTTCGGTCTACCGACAGTCAGACAACAAATTAACCGACATACGAGTCGGGATAATGACCGGTTGCACAACCACGTCGACCCTGTGGCGTGCACACTTGGGTCAAATACACCGCGCAGGAGGTTGAAGCGCCTCCAGACCAGCGACCTCAGGACTGTTAGGCGTTAAATTAATGTGCTACAAATGTTATATTTAATGTTATTTATTATCTGCTAAAACCAGTTCTATGTTTATGTTGTTGATTTTAATTCACTGCTATTATTCATTCATACCTTTACAAATCAATGTTTTATAGCCTTTGAATAAATGTTTAAAATATAACTGTTACATAAAAAAAAGAATTGCAGCAGCAGTAAAAAATTTATTAAAAATCAACAATTAAAAAAATTGCAAAGTTGATGTGGTTTTCTGTTTTGATTTTCAAGAAAATATGTTAGAGTGGTGCTATTATTTTGCTCGCAGCTGGAAAGCATGCTTTTATTATGCGTGCAGTCAAAATGGGGGCGCCAAAAATATTGCACAATTTGAGGCGTTTTCAAAAACTTAATATCTATGCACAAATAGTGAGCCACCCTAATGCGTGAGTCGAAGCTAAATCAAAAGCTATCGCAAAAGTTATCGCAAAAGCACTTTTTGAGAGTGTGGGGTGGGGGTCGACCAATAGAAACGCTGCCCCAGTTAAGCTCGGCAGCTTTTGACATGTACCGTTTAACAATGAACCACGAGAAGTGGGTCAAGTAACAAAAGCTTTTGCCCTTGGCACAACAAATTTCGTCCTTGATGCGACAGCTCAACGGAATCATCCGTATGTACATAGACATATAAATGTGTGTGTGTGTGTGTGTGTGCGTGTGTGTGTGTGTGTGCATGCATTCAGCATAGGCACATTTTTACTTTGAAGTTAACAATTTAGCCTTAAAAAAAAGGATGAAACGGCCTTAGGAGACACTCAGCTGAGGGGCGTGACACACATACACAACTATAAATATATATCTATATATATGTACAAAATTGGAATCGGGTTCAACACATTTTATTCTTAATCAAAGCTGGCTGCAATTTTGGCTTGAATACTGTTTTCAGTTCACGAAAAAAAAATTGCAATATATTTGAGGAACATAAATATAAAGCACAAAAAAGAGCTATAAAGAATACCCAAATGTCGCAGTTGCTGTTTTTGAATTGAAATCATGAAGCAATAAATTAATATTTAAATATATTTCCATCATTTAAATTTTCAAAATATTCTGAGTTTATTTTCATTTTTCATTTTACATACTATTTTTAAATTTTAATAAGGCATTTATACGTTTTTCTTTCTTAATTCTTTTAAAATAAGTGAATTGAATTTATTTATAAATTCTTAAGGCTTATTAATTTTAGAAAATACCCCTTTGAAAATGATTCTTGTGTTATTATTTTTAGCGCAACTGTATTTCGCTTGTGGAATCTAAAAAAAAAAAACAAAGAATTAAAATTATATTTTAGAAATGGCCGACATTCAATATAATTAAAAATTAAATATTATTTTTAAGTTAATTGAATTGATAGTATTTAAAACAACAAGAAAGAATTACAACCAGAGTAGGAGGATTTCAAACCAGATTATTAATTTAATTTCTTAAATAAATGATTTTTAATGATTTTTAAATTATTATCCATTTGAGTTGAGAACTAGCCTAATTGCCTAATGAGTTGACAGTGTTTACCTGCCGTCTTAAAATAAAAATAAAAATAAAATTAAAAATCCATATTTAAGACAATTTTCTTATTTGGACTTTTTAATTTTCGATAATTTTTCCCATCTGAAAAATGGGTTTTAAGAAAACAACAGTAAGAATTGGATGGAAGGGGCAGTTAAAGTTGCATTGTACACACACACACACACACACACACACACACACACACACACACACACACACACACACACACACACACACACACACACACACACACACACACACACAGAATTGTGATCGACTGTCAAAATTGTGTGTGTGTATGTGTGTGTGTGTGTGTGTGTGTGTGTGTGTGTGTGTGTGCCATAGCGAGCGGCAATTACATGATTGGTGAAATTCATTTGTTAGCCACAATATACACTGAAAACCAAATTTCAAACTGGAAAAGAAAAGCAGACATTTTCCGTGTTTTATAGTCGATTATATGTCTACTGACAACCACTCTTTAGGAGCCAGTGGCATCAAATTGTACTTCAACAGTACTTCTATGATAGAAGATTCTAGTGTTGCTTATCGATAAATATCGATTCCAGAAACAGGGATTTTTCAAAGAGTATCATCCAGCTTGAAGTGGCAAAAATGAAAATTTTTTTAAGAACTAAGAAACGATTTAAAAATTTTTAAACATATTTTTCTTAAAAATAATGTATAATATACCTCATAATTTTTTCTGAGTGTAAGATCTTTCTTGTTTGTTTTGCTTTTGTCTGCTGCCAGCTGTCACAGAGTTGGGGGCACCCCACTGCCCCTTCCTCTCTCCCTAAACAGGTTGTCAAAAAGCTGGACATGACATAAATTTGTACCTATCAACTAGCAACTAGCAACTAGCAACTAGCAACTACCAACTACCAACTAAGAACAACAAACTACCAATTTGACGTCTTCTATTGCCAGCCAGCAAACGTATCCGAGTTGCTGTCTTCTACCTACACTGAGAGAAAAATTCTGCCTAGCTTTGGCGCCAAGTGTGGCTCGCCTTGTTCCCCAACAAGTAAATTTCTACATTTTATGCTTGCGGCTTTCCGAAAACCAAGGTTTGCATTTCTTAAATCTCAGGCTGGCTTTTCTGAAATTCAGAAAAAATATGTATAATTTTCAGAGTGTTTTTTAAATTTAAGTATGACTCATATTATATTAGTATTTTTGGAAATATGTGAGAATATTTTATATTTTTTATTTTTCATTTTTTTAAAACTTATAAATTGATTTGAAAAATCTGAAAATCGTAAAATTTTAGTCAAGTCGATTTTTTCCAAGTGTACATACATAAATATAAAGGTAACTTAATGGAGAATTTTTGCTTCCCGGTGCTGAAATGTGGACATCAATCAGACGACTTGAATCGCCTCCAACTCACCCCTGCCCCGCTCGCTCAATGTTTGTTGACTTGATTTTCATTATGATCTCAGTTTCGCCCTCCGCAAATATAAACAACAAGCAGCAAACAAACAATGGAAGCAACAACTACAACAACAACAACAACAAGATTCTAATGAGCCAGCACGCAACTTGCAACAACTGTTTCTTAGTCAGTGCCTCAGTTAGCCTTCAACTAGAACAACAGCTCTGTCCACGCTGTCCACGCTGTCCACTGACAGCCAACTGAAGGACAACTCAGCACACATGCCCAGCATACACACACACACACACACACACACACACAACTTGACATGCGCCGTGAACAGAAAAAGCAAAAGGCAAACGGCAAAAAACAGAAAGCGGCAATTTGAATCATTGAGCAACATTTTTGTGGCACAACTGAATAAAAGTTAAGTTAGGATTTTTTTCCATAAAATTTTAAATATACCGCCAAATAAATAAGTTAAAATTCGTTTCCTTTATAGTTTGTTAATTATTTTAAGAATTGTCGATTATTCAGAAAATAAAGTTCTAAAACTGTGCCTTTCTTAAATTTAAAAATTTAGAAAATAGTGTCTTATTTCAAAGTTTTTTTTTATACATAGTTTTTTGTTACTTTTTCTATTGCAAAACTTTAGTTGTTGAAATTTTGAAAACCAAGAAAATTGACATTTTTGACTGCCAAAAATCGTTTTCTTTACGATTCCCCAATTCTGTTTTCAGCCGATGCCGTTAGAAATTACCGTCTTATATATTTAAAGATGTACTTCTTTTTCTGACTTGTCTCTTTTTTTGGTTTTTTTTTTTTTGAGTGCTTCAAAAAGAACCCGATTAAAATGTTTCTCGTTGAATTTAAATCGATAAGGCGAATGCATAAATAAATAAATCGAACAATTTCAAAAGATATTCAGGGAATTAGGTTTTGCACGTGTCGAAACGTGTTTGGACATGTTCACTTCAAGGCGTGTATGCACGAACTTGATTGAGAGCAGGTCAGTTTTTTTTCTTTTCAGGCTCAGCTGTTAATGGCGATAACGGAATGTTTGTACATGCACACATTCATATATGTACTTACTTATGTATATAATCATATGTATGTATTATGAAACAGCAACACTGTAATTGAAATGTAATTTAACAGACACACACACACACACACACACACACATGCATATGTAAGCATTTCGAATGTGATTTTCAAAATCCGGTTTCGAAGGCAATTCGAATTCGAATCACATAAGAAAAAAATCAAAAATAAATACAAAATAAACAACAACATAAATTTACAGTTTTACAAAAGAAATCAAAAAACCAGTTTTATATTTCACAATAACATTTCAATAACTGTCCAAGGCAAGGAGGATTTTATATAAATATTTATTTACATTTTTACAGCAAACTTTGTGAGCCACCCACTGGAAAAAAGCCCACTTCCAATTAGAAATAAGGTCGCGCTGTTAGCTAACAAGGGTTCCCGTTCTAATTGCGCTCTCTTACAATGTTAAGCTATGCTGGCTCTATTTCTCTCTCTCCAAAAGAGGTCTCTCTTGATGTGCTCTCTCGACTGGTTGACCTATTTTCCAGTTTGCGTGTGTGTGTGCGCTCTTGTTGTTGTCTTGCTCCATCTAACGCTTTGTTTTGGTTTTACTTTTTGCGTTTTGCGTTTCTTTTCGTTACACACAGATTGCACTCACAGGCAAATTGGCAGCGCCGGCAGTTTTGTTATTGTTGTTGTTGTTATTATTGTTGTTGATGCTCTTCTCTTTGCTACTCCTCTCTGCTTCTTCTTCATTACATTTTTGTAACTGCGTATTTGTTGTAATGCTTGATGACGTGCTCTGTTGAGCACAATGCTGCTGCTGCTGTTGTTGTTGTTGTTGTTGTTGTGTTTGTTGTTCATGCCTTGGAATTTTTACTGGAGAAATGATTAACTAAATTTGTTCAGATCAACGCAACTTAATAATAGTAATAATAAATAAAAGTACTAAATAAATATATATTACTAATAAATGCAATAATATAAAAATTTCATAAAATATAGAGGTAATAATTAATAAATAATAATAATTAAAAAAGTATCAATACGGAACAAAAAATAATTTGCAAATAAATAAATAATAAAATAATATATAATTAATAATAAATAGAAATATATTAATAAAATTGTTTAAATAAGAATAAAAAATAATATGTAAATATTAGTATTTTCTTGATTTCCCATATTATTATTTAGTCCTTATTAATCAACATTATTAAATAAATATTAACAGTTGAAAACAACAAAAAAAATATATAAAAACAAATAATTAACTATAATTAATGAAATATATGTGTGCATAACATAAAAAAGGGCTAGTAAATAATATTTTATTATTTCTTTCATTATTTTGATACATATTTTATTTACTTTATTTCTTATTTATTTACATGCAAAATGTAAATATATTTTTAGCTTAGAAATGCCTACATACATAAATGTACATACATTCATATGGATTTGTATGTATGAATATGTTTACTATTTACATTGGCACACATATACACTCACACACACACACATACAACTTCCCCACAGTTTGACCCACACACGAAAAACTACGCAACACATTTTTTGGACCTCGCTTGAAATCCACCCCAAAAATATATCAACAACAAAAGCAACAACAACAACATAAATCTATGCGCCTATACATAACACACACACACATATACACACGAATTTATGCTGATGGATATCGAAGCAAACGCCCAGAAAATGCCAGTTCCCCCGCCCCCGATCCATGCCCCACTCCACCCGCATCAGTGCTGTTGTTGCTGCTGGCGTCGCTGTGCCTACAGAGGTCATTCCAAAGGCAACAACAATGCCAATAACAGCCCAAAGCCAGCATAAAGCAACAACAGCAACAGAGATGGCCCCTACCGCGTCCCCTCCCCCATTCCGTTAAACCAAATCAGAAATATGTGTGAGCAGCAAAAACAACAGCAACAACAGTGATGTAAACAAAAGCATAATAACAGCTGTGCTGCTGCTGTTGATAGGGGAAAGAGAGCAAGATCACGCTCCCTGAGTATACACACACACACTCGTACAAGCGCAAGCAAAACAAAACGCTCTCTTTAACTGTTAAATTTGTGACGTTGACAGAAAAACCGGCCGGCGATTTTTACAGCAAATACCCTGCAAGCGGTGAACTATCGCTAATATGGCAAGTGCAATCTGACAACTGTTCAAATTAATCTTTGTTTATTTTATTATGTGTATGGAATAATTTATGTTTTCTTAAATATATGTTGTTTTAAGCGTTTTAATTATATATCTTCATATTTTATTTATATATAATTAAGAGTATTTTATTTATATATATTTTATTTGTGTTTAAATATAATTATTTTATTTATTTTGAAAATTAATTCCATAATTCTCAACACATAATTTTGTTTACACTCTCTTTGAGTTTGTAGAGTAATTTGCACGTCGCGCAACTCTTTTACAATTTCTTTCATCTGTTTTTGTTGCTGAGTTGGCTGCTCAGCTCAACAGCTGTTTTCGCAACATTGTTGCTGCTCTGCCAAACAACAGCTGTTATCAGGTTTTCAGCGCTGCGCTCTTTCTTTCTCTCTTGCTCTATCACAGATACGCTCACGCACTCACATTCATGCGCGTTGCTCTGTTGACGTGAAAAATGTTGACAAGTGTTTAACTTTTTTGTTAACTGCGTAGTTTTTTTTGGGTTGGGGTTGGCAGCAGCAACGACAACGACGCCGACGTCAACATTTGCTGTTATGTTGATGGCGTCATAGATACCTATGCGTGTGTGTTGGTGTAAGTGTGTGTGATATTGATATTAATTAAGTAGCAAATATATTACGTAGTAACCAGAAATATATTTATTTTTGCAAAATGGTATTATTAATTAATTTTATATTTTATGTTTGTATCAGTATTAAAAATTAATAGCAGCAATTTTTTTCATCAGCTAAATCAACGCCGAGGCCTACATATGTTAATACACGTATGTTTATATACATATGCATGTATGTTTATACGTATGTATGTGTGTGTTTATATTGTGAATGCATTTTGCCTCGCTTTCAAGAGCATGTTGTTGCAAGCATTTAACATATTATGCTGGGTGCACACACACATACTCACACACACAACTGTCGCTTTTCCAAGCAGGTATGCATCTGCATGTGTGTGTGTGTGTGTGTGAGGAGAGAGCAAAACGCGCGCGCAAGAGAGAGAGAGAGAGAGAGAGAGAGAGTAACTTATGTATGAGTGCGTGTATCTGTGTTTGCTATGTGCTCGTCGTAACTGTAACTCGCCATTGCGCTCACTTCAGTCTTTGATAGCCAACGCTCGTGTGTAGACCGATAAGCGCTTCTCATTTACGGATTGTGGATTGCGGATTCGCTCAACGACGTAAAGAAAACAACTACAAAAATTGAACAATTTACGACAAAAATTCAAATATGATAATAAAAGATAAATAATTAATTAAACTCAAGCAGGCAATCAGCCAGTCAATCAATCAACAAAATTGTGCAGCATCTGAAGCAGAAGAAGAAGCAGCAGTAAAAGCAGATTGCATTCATTTTGCTCTCTTACGTTATTACGCTTGTGTGTGTGTGTCCGTGTGAGACGTAAGAAAAAGTGAAACGACCGGCAGCGAAAGCAAAACAGCCAATAAGTATAAAAGTGACACACATACAAAAACAAAAAAAAAAAAACAAAACATATCGAAAAGAAATAAAATTTTTATATTTTAATTTCTGCTCTGTCTATATTTGTTTTATTTTGGGGGGAACGTGGCACAAAAAGGCCTAAAATTGGATTATGCTTAGGCAAAAACGCAGCAACAGCAGCAGCAGAAGCACTCTGCCTGGAATAACAGCGACGTCGACGTCGAACGTGCTAAATGCACATATATCAACGGCTTGCTTCCAGCGGCTGGAACTCAATCGAAAGCATTTAAGGCAGCGCGTTACATTCTGCCTGGAACTCTATCACAAGAACATTATCAAAAAACAAAGCGACAAGAAAAGCAACAAATTCAGCGTCTACAAATTGGCCAAATACCTTGGTCAGACTTAAAAAATTAATCGAACTGTAAAACTACGAAAAATATAAAATTTAACTGTGTTTGTGTGCAACAAGTTGCAAATTTATTGCATTAAAATATACGCAAGTGCAACCAAAAAGCTAAAATAAAAGTCTAAAAAAGCTTAAAAGTCTACAAAGAATAAAAAGTATAAAAAAGGCTAAGCGAAAGGCGAAGACATTTTTTTTAAATAATTGCCTAAAAAAGGCTTATATAAAATCTAAAAAATTCTTACGAAAAAGCCAAAATAAAAGTCAGAAAAGTTATAAGTGAAAGTAAGAAAGGCTAATGAAAAAGACTTCAAAAACAAGTCCAAGAGCTAAATTGATAGTAACTTAACAAAAAAAGGCTAAAAAGCAAAGCAAATAAAAACTGTAAAACTAACAAAAAAAAACGCTGTGTGTGTAATAATTTGCAGCTGAAAAGTGTGTGCAAAATAAAATTTAAAAAAAAATATATATATATTGCATTTTTGTGCAAGTGCAATAAAAAAGGCTACAAAAGAGTCTAAGAAAAGTCTAAAAAAAAGGCTTACATTCAAGTGCTAAGTTCAAGGTAAAACTAAACTGCAAAAAACCCTTTGCAAGTGCTTAAAAAAGGCTAAAAAAGCTTAAATATTCTAAAAAGGGCAAAGCATCTTCATCAAAGCCAAGTTCGAGTGTTAAAACCATTGTAAAGCTAAACAACAAAAAATAAAAAACAAAAAAAACTCTTGCAATAAAAAAAGTTAAGAAAAAGTAAAAAAAAGGTTGAAAAAAGCTTAAAACAGCTGAACGATTCACAAGTTTAATTAAAAAGCTGACAAAATTCAAAAACTAAACCGCCAAAAAAACTATAAACAAAAATTAAAACAAATAATACCCAAAAAGGCTAAAAAATGTCAAATGCTAAAAATGCAGTTGCCCGCCACAAAAGCCTAATTCAAGTGTTAAATTCATAGTAAAACTAAACAGCAAAAAAAACTGTTGCAAAAAAAAAAGCTAAAATAACAAGCTAAATCTCCCACCCCTTTCCCTCGAAAATCCATCAAAAATTCAATTAAAAAATGTCCACCAGCCGCCGCTTGCCCAAACGCTCGATAATCGGCATCAAGGTGTGTGCCCCTGGCCCCGATGGCCTTTTGTATTCCGGCGTAATTCAGGACGTGAAAACGCCTCCCTGCACAACACCCTCCCTGTCCTCCAACTGCTCCTCCTCTACCTCCACGGCGTCGGAGCCGATGCCACCACCAAGTTTTCTAGCACCCGGAGATACCCAATTAAATGCAGATACTCGATACATTGTACGCTTTGATTTGCGCCGTAATGCGATGACTAAAGAGTTCCGTGATTCGGATCTCATCGGACCCGGTTTCCGTTCCATACTCAGCATCCAACTGCAGCCCGGTCAACGCATCTTTATCACCTACAATGGACGCGAGCAGAGCGGCGATGTTGTCCAACACGATGTCGAGCGGGATGAGGTCATCGTGAAGATCACAACAATTGGAAATGAGGTGAGTGTTTTTTTTTTTTGGGAATATGTAACATATACCCCACTATATGTTTAAGGGAATATTGAGTAATCACTCAAAGATCACTTCCCGAAAGTAGTTGGAACGGATGCAGGGATTGAAGATAGTAAAAGTCACTAAGAGTGTAACATAAAATGTAACTCTTTACTGAACATATGATATCTATATCGATATTGATCGATTAGAATGATTTGATGATTTGGGAAAGAATTGTATTTGAAAAGGGATTTTTTATCATTATTTTGTATTTTATTTTGAATAAGTTCAGGAAAATAAGTAAATAAAATAAAAAAAATAAAAAGTGGATAAAAATTAAATTAATAATAAAAGTATGATATTTTAATTTAAATGCTGCTGAAATTGTTACATGGATCCACAAAAACCACAAGCCCATAAATATATATGGATTTTAATAATAAATTCAGAAACTGAAATTAAATTAAGTTTCACTATTTGCTTTAAGCAGAACAACTTCTATTAAAATAAAAACTAGTTTTCAATTATTAGACATTATTATTCAGATGCATATAAAGCCAATAAAATAGTCAGACTTACTGCCTCGATTTCCTCATATATGGATAAATAGCAGATCGGAATACGCAAACAAATATATCGGCTTATATATTTATATATAAAAAATATTGATAAGAAAGCAGCACACAATATTATAATGTTCCTACTTGAATTCTTGACACTTTGACTCAATCGCGAGATATATACACAAACAAAAGAAGCTTTTTTTTCCTTTATTTGTAGCCACCCACGTTGCATGTTGTATGTTGCACATTGCGCATTGAGTCCGCCCACGACATGATTGCAACTGTGTCAAGGTCAGCCTCAGCCCCATTCGCTGCCACAGCCTCAGTTGCAGCATCTATTATGTTGAGTGGGAGGGGGGTGGCATGCTGCGCATACATATGTATCTATGTATCTGCAAGTTTATGTATCTATGTATCTTAGACTAGCAAGGGAAGCATATAGCACACATTCCTTATGTATGCATATATTTATATATATATTTATACATGATTTGGTGCACTTATGTGCATTCGTAGCATGTATCTGTGTGCCACGCTCTGCTTTGGCCACTGGCAAATTCGTTTTGAGGGTCGCATTTCGCGTTTCAGAGTCACGTAACTGGGTTAACGGGGCTGATAGTGGCAAAATGTGGCCTTCTTCTTCTTCATCATCTTCTCAGCTGTCCCGGACATGGTCTAAATCCATGGCCAAAACAAACAAAATGCCTGTATTCAAGCTCAAATCGTCATCTTTGTGTTATATGAATTCATATTTAATTGCATTTTAATTTTAAGTTGAAGTGATTTGATTAATAACAATTTAGTTACTTGAACTGCATTTGACATTCATGAATTCAGCGTTCACTGCTAAATATAAAAAAAGAAAAGTTTGAGTTATTAAATGTCAAATTTAATTAATTGAGTACTTAACTCCCATTAGTTATTCCTGGTTATTTTAATTGCGTTTTATTGGTTTGCCTCCACTCAATAAATTATGTTAAATATTATTTATTTAAAAATATATACTTAATATTTACATATATTAAAGCTATGTTGCAGTAATAATAATAATAATATAATTCTATGAGTCGTCTGTAATTATTGCATCCATATATATATTGCTGAATAATTGAGGGCAAAGGATAATTCAAGCATGTTGAATTAAATGTTGTCAGATGAAGTATAATTCAAGTACTTTATCAACTTTTGATGACTCTCATTCTCTCTCTTAATTCATAATCCACAAATATATTGTTCAATAATTACTTATTCAATTGAATAATCTTGAAATTTAGTTGCATGAAATAGCATTTACATATTCCCCGCTGTCTCTCTCTCTCTCTCTCTCTCTCTCCCTCTTTTTGTCTCTTTTAATCTATGCACATCAGCTTTGATCTTTTTTGCATCATTTTACTGAGCAACATTTCGTTTGCTTTGCTTGCATCTTTTGATTTCTATTGCAAGGTGAAAACTCTTCCCATTAACGTTTTGCTTTGGAATCTCTTACGTTTCATTAACTGTATAAGTCTCTTTCGTTTCTCCTTACTTACGTATCGCTTACTATTGAAGTCTCTATCTGCTAGAATCTCCTACGTCCACTGGGAAGAGAATCTCTTAAGTAGCTTCCTAATGTACTGCTATAATTTGCAATTTCTCTTCCCAATTTACTGTTAGAATCTCTTACGTCTCTTCCCAAATTACTGCTCGAATTTCTTACGTCTCCTCCCAGATTACGATTCTAACGTATCGGACGTTTCGTTTACTGTTGGAATCTCTAACGTCACGTTTACGTTTCAGTTAGAATCTGTTACGTTTCGCTAACGTTCATTTCTGTAACGTCACTCGCCAGCTCACGTATTATGTACTATTAGAATCTACTACGTCTTAGTTTACATATCGCTTACTGTTTAAGTCTGAAACATCTTCCAGTCAAAGTCCGATTTAAATGACGTCATTATGACGCCTCGCGCTGCCCGAATAAAAAGAAGAGAGAACGTTTCGAGGAATTTATAGAAACGGGCCGATTTGTATGGCAACGACGATAATGACGATGCCGATGCCAATGCCGATGCCGATGTCGATGTCGATGTCGTAATAGAAATATAAATCTGTGCGTTTGTTTAATGTTGTTTATCATTAGATTCGTGCAAGAATTCGAAAGACTAAAAATAACGATACGAGGAGCAATGTGCGATGCATGTTCAGGGCTAAATAAACAGGCAGACTATGAATATATATATGTATATATATATATATATAAATATATATATATATGTATGTATTTATGGTATATATGTTATATGCATATATATGTTTCAATTGAAATTTCTTACGCTGTTGAGCCAATTATACAAACTGTGTTTTCTTTTTTTTTTGTTGCCTCATTGCGTCATAAAAAATATTGTTGATAGATGTCATAGATAGTTGGATAACGACGCCTGCAACTCACACATCAGTGTGTGTGACTGTGAGTGAGTGTGTGTATCTCGCACACACTGAGACAAGCTGAGACAAGCTGAGACCGGCCTCGAACTGCTTTTGCTATTTATCTCCACATCTTGCTCCCTTTTCTCATTCATTCGCTCATTCGCTCATTTATCGCATCCACTTCCTACACTCGTCTTTTATTTTTGTTTTTCTGCTGAGAATATCTAAAGAGGGTATATTGATTATGTGCCCCGGTATGTAACAGTCAGAGAGATGCATCTACGGGCCATAAAATATACATATATTCTTGATCGGCGTAAATAGTTGATAAACATAAGTCTCTTCAAATCTCTTCTACTATTTTGAAATGTTTTCAATTATTAAGAAATATATTTGGGAAAAAATACAAAATACAAAAGAATGTATAACATACATTTACATATTACTAAACAAATGCTCAAACCTTATAGAAATTGTTTAAGAAACAGCAAAATACATTCCCATATTGCAGAAATTTTTATCAGCAGGCGCAACCTTTTTCTGTATGTACTTCCGCACGTTCTTACATTTGGGAGTGCAAAATCGCTTTTTCAATTAATTTTCAATAAAACTGAAATATATTATCCATTTTACATAAATATATTTAATTATATTTGTGATGCATATTTAATATATTTAACAGCTGACTGCGGGGTATCTCGTGATCGGTCACACTTAACTACAGTCTGCCTACTTGTTTTGTTTCACTGAGTTTTTCTATCTGGCTGCGGCTCTTCAACTAATAATCGCTACCGCTAATAGCCGTACAATTTGCAATTGTTGCACTGCGCTAACTTGTCTCAGATAGACGCACACAAACAGATAGAAATGCATAGATACACCAATACATAGATACAGCTACAGATACAGAGACAGCTACAGATACAAAGATAGGCAGTCTCAATGCCAACTCAGCGCCGCGTTTCTGTTCCGTGTGGCTTGTCAATACATTTGTCAGTCAGCATGCTGTGTGTGTCTGCTGTGTGTGTCTGCTGTGTGTGTGTATTGTTGTTGTTATTGTTGTTGTTATTGTTGTTGTTGTATATCGAAGAGCGTGCCAGCTTCAAATGTTGTCTAACAGATGCGCAGCGACAACATCTCATTGTTCTGACAAAGTTTGCTTCATTTGAGTTTGGTGTAACTTACAAAATACAAATATGGAAACACTTAAAAAAAAAGTAGTTTAAGAACGAACTTCGAAATGGGAGTTAACCTAAAAATTAATTTGGCTTGAAAAAGTGCAATTTAGCTATATGTTTTGCATTTGCCTTACCAAGATATCAATCTGGTTTGTGTTTAATTAACAATTTAATTTGAAATTCAATTACTTGAAGTGTACTAAGTGTGTATTTATAACATTTTCCAAAAAAAAAGATAACAGATTAAAACTCGAACTAGAATCTAGATTTAAATCTACTTTTTTCTTATTAACTTTGTTTTCATATTCGAATAATCAAATATATTTGAAATAAACACGGAAGTCACTTTTCTGTTTTTTTTTTTTAGCCAGCTTCATTTGGGCCCTTAGACATTACAGCCAAAATTTGTGTATGACCTCATCAATGGCCAGTGTTAGCCAGTTGGGCATTTTGTCAGTTAGTCAGTTACAAATCACACACCCAAGCCAAAAGGTTCGACGCAAGCTTTTATTTTAGTCAGTTTATTAAGAATTGATTTCAAAATGAAAATAATTTGTGTTTCGATAAATATTTGTTTAGGTATTTGGCAAATACTGCTAGACACATATTTAAGTAGCTGTAGGCTTAGCTATAAATGTGTCTATGTCTGTATCTGTCCGTCCGTCTGTTTGTCCTCGAGATGGGCCTGTGTTTTGGGGCATGTGAGGCTCACGTGCGTCGGCTTCGAGCCAGTTTCAAATTTTATACAATGATCCATTGTTGTTCTTTTTTTGTTGGGACAACGAAAAAAAATATTTGAATTTAAATTTTTGTGCGACTTGAGCAACAACCTTTTTTTATGGCACACGCACAAGCCGGCCAAACTAGTTGGGTTGTGTGCAGGTATTTACATACATATATAAATTGTATATATATTATATGTTTAGGTATACATATATATCTATGACGGAAACGTGAGGCAATTTATTCTAAGGTTATTTTTGAGCGAGCCGAACTTGTTGCTTGTCGCACTTTCATTTCATTTCCATAACGATGCCGATGACGTATACATGCCGTCAGTCGCCTAATTAACAGTCAATGAATCAGTGCCAAGCATTGCACAGTAATAATTGGCCTAGCCAATAAATGTATTTTAAATATTAAATAAACAAATAAAAAAAATTAAAAAAATAACAATTTAACTTTCAAATAGAAAGTTTTTCTTGTCCAAGAAATAGAAAAAAATTATAAAACTTTAATAATAATATAGAAACAAAAAACGCACGTTCTACGCACAACAGCTCCTTGCAAATGAATCATTTTTTTTGCCAAATTTTAGACAATCCTATTCCAAAATTTGAAAATACAAATCGTCGAAAGTTTTAGAAATGTACTTTCTGAATAATATGCTGACCAACAATTTACTAAAATGTAGGCCGATTTCATTTCTGAGTGCAGATCGATTGCGAACCCAAACCGAAAGCCAGCCCCAGATCGATATCAACACCCAGATTCCCCTTTGCCGAATTATGTTCAGGGCTGCATTTAAAAGCATATTAATTTTAACGGCATTGAAAATGCGGCACGCATTTTGCGCGCAGCTGCCTCAAGCGGCACACTGGCATAGTTTCATGCCTCAAATCTTGCGTCTTGCCGCAAAAGAACAAAAGCGGAGTTAAACGCTGATTTTGTAGTTTTATGACTTTTGGGGTTCTTTACTTTCACTTGTCGTACGACCTGCAATTAGCCTTCCTCTCTCTCTCTCTCTCTCTCTCTCTGTCTCTCTCTCACTCTCTTTTCCTCTCAGTCCATCTTTAGCGACCCATTTTGGCCATAAATCGAAAGCACATAAAATTAATGGCCAGCGCATTTCATTTAATTTTGAATGCTTCATATTTGTTGTTTTTTTGTATCCTGTGTTTCTTGTTTTCTTGTTCATTTTCTGGTATTTCCCATCAGTTGAAAGCTGTGCAACACTGCGTTGACCATATCAATGGCAGTGGCATTGGCACTGTCCCACTCCCAATATTCCCCACGTCTGTCCAACTGTCCGGCTGTCTGTCGCGCTGTCAGTTGCAAAAAACGAAATAATAATAATAAATGGTGACCCAAAGAAAGTGAAAAGCGATTTTAACTGAAGCTTAACAAGTTCTGTGAGCTGAAGGGCAAAGGTTTTCTTTTTGCTTTGCTCTTTACTTATGCACAAATTGAAATGTGCGAAAGTTGTCGATTGATGATGATGATGATAGATAATCGCATTCATATTCTTGACTCAGCTGAGACAATCTATAGGTAATTCTGTGTCTGTTTCTGTCTGCATAAGCTAGACCTAGAGACATATAAGTTTGTCGCTTGTCGTATATCGATAAAAATCGATTAGTGCGTGCAATAAAGTTTGCTAAATAATGATAGTAATATACCTGGACATAATATTGATCAAGTAAACAATTCGGTCTGTCCTTTTGTATATCAAATATGCGTCTGACTACTGGCAGCTAAAAAGCGTAGAGTACTGGGTATCTGGTAGTCTAGCTCCCGCTCGCTCTGTCATGTTTCACTTGCAAGGAATTCACAGCAGACGCAACAACTTAAGGGAATTGCATTGGTTTTTGTCGAGTGAAAGGGCATCTTTTTCCCCATTCCCCTTTTCGCTTTCCCCTTTTCGCTTTCCCCTTTTGCCTTTCCCTTTGTCAGAAAGTGCATTTAATTTTGCAATCCTTTGAATTCCTTTGAGCTTTGAGCACAATGTTTAAAGCTCGCTTTAAAAACTTTCCGGTTTATTTAGTTTTATTAAATATCATCAATATATATCTATCTCTCTCTCTCTGTCTCGCTCTCTCTCTCTCTCTTGCTCTCCCTCTCTACCTGCCTGGCTCTCAATCGACAACCATTTCAAATTGACCCACATACCAAAATGTGTGTGTGTGTGTGTGTTAGGTGTTAGGTGTGTGTACATTTTGTTGTGTCTGCTGATGCTTTATTAAGGCCGTTAAAGCCAAATCATTAAAGCCAACAACGAAAAGGCGCTTTGGAGTCACAAAACCAAAGCCGCAAAAAAAAAAGAAAAAAACGGAAATAATAATAAAACCGAAACTGAAACGAGCTGACTGCATTTTTCATATTTCCATTTTTTCTCTTTTTTTCTCTTTTTTTTGTGTATATTTTGTGTATTTTGAAAGTCGCTTAGATTTTTGGGTTTTGGGCTCACCTTCAGTTTCAGCCGTTCCCTTTGCTTAGAATCAAGATTTTAAATTTTTCACTTGGCAAACGAGTTTTGAGTTTCCATATATATATATATATATATATATATATTTCTCAGCCACATCTGTTTAATACACTCAGAATACAGACTTATTTCACACTTGCTGACTGTAACTAAGCATTTGGGTCGGTAATATAAAACAATATAAAATAAAAAATAAAAATAAATAAATAGAAATATAACCAGGAAAAAGAACGAAATGAAAACAATGACATTTGATGAACAGCAGGCAACATTCTTTTTATGCCTTTCCGTCACAGTTCACAACTGCAAACTGAAACTGACCCCAGACCCGAAGTGGCAAGGTGGCAAGGTGGCAGAAGTCGTTCAACTTGGCATTAAAAAGTTTATTGCAGCTTTAAAAATAACACAAATATTACAGCAATAAGAATATACACAAAATGTAGCAAAGAATTTAAATTAAATATTAAATGTAAGATTTGAGTTCAGGTTTCAGGTTTTAGGATCGTACGTATTAATCCTCCAGAAATTGTTGATGATATATCTCTCTTAATATAACGTTACTTTCTTTGAAAATTGCGGGCTACTTAGAGCTCTGATTTATGTAATTAATTATGATAATTATTAATATGATCGGATAAGAAAAACAATTATAGCTTTTTTATACTATAACAATTTTTGCTTGCATTTGCAGGAGAATGCATTTCCCTAATTTATCGTCTCCAATTATAATGACAGATATTTGTCAAGTCTACCTGCTGACTGGGCTGCAAGGTCAATTAGTTATTACAGCGCAGAGGGTTCAACTGCGTCGCTGAAGTGACCTGCCAGCCTGTCATTTGTTTTTAGCTCAACAATGAACAGACCAAAAAAAGCAGCCAAAAAATAATGTTTGCAGCTCTCATAAAACCATAGCAATGCAGCAAGGAAGGATGGAGAAGGAATCCTGGCAGGTCGTTAGACCCGACTAAACAGGCAGGCAGGCAGGCAGTCAGTCAGTCAGTCGGGCAGTCAGATGCGGAGCAGGCAACCGGGCATAGGGAACAACGAGCACATTCCAGATACAAGCATGAACTCACTTCGGTTTCGGTTTCAGTTTCGGTTTCTCTTTCGGTTTTTTTTCTCTTTTCACATTTATCGAAATTCAGTTGAAATTTTCACAAAGTGGCTGGGCAAATTCGCTATCATAAATGGCACAGAATCAATACATAATGCTGGCAGCAGGCGCAACTGCTGAAATATAAGTTCACAGAGGGTTATAAATGGATACAACAAATAAACTCACAAAAAAAAAAAAAAAATTAGGCAACTTTTAACGACAAGTGTAACTTCCATTATAATTTAGTAGTAAGTATATTTCCGAAAAGGATGCTTCTCTCTTTCGAACACCAGTATTTTCCTGTTTTTAATACCAGAGTATATTTTTCTACATTTAGAGCAAATATGTCTAATTTTGTTTAATTTTTTCTTATTTACATTTTTTCTTATTTTTCTTATTAAAATTTGTACATTTTTTTGAAAACATTAGCCACGATGTAATTTTCTGCAGATTTTTTTCGTAGTGTTCTATTCAAGTCGAGTTTTCTTAAAGCCGGTTTCCATTATACTTAGCATTTTCTACGTTCACATTCTTAACATTTCGCGATTCCATTTGGGATCTACGTTCTCGTTAACGTGTGAGTGTCAAAATTACCGCTTGATTTAAATAAAAGAGCGGATTGACTTCATCTGATTCGTTTTTGCGAATGGTCGCTGCAAAAAAGCCAATAAATCAGAATCAATTTAAAATTTTAAGAAGAATTGAATTTATAATATTCTATCAATTAGTTTCAATTAAGTAAATTAAGCAACCAAGTTAAATAATTAATTACTAACAAGAATAATTGTTAACATTATTAAAATGAAATCGCATAGTTCATCTAAATATAGAAATTGGCAGAATATGTATAATTTATTAATTAACTATGTAAAATTAATGTGTTAATAGCATGGGCCAAGTCACTCAATTAAATATTACATGGTGAATAGCTGGTAAATTTAGATTTGATTTAGTAAAAAAGAAAATGATTTTAATTAGAAAAAAGTGTTTTTTTTTTAATCTGTCACCAGACCGAGCCGGAAGTTGAGCAACCAGCAAAAAAGTCAAACAGTTTTTATTTTTATTGAGTGCCAACAGAAGCAGACCAAATACAGACCAAACAAAAGAAACAAAACCACTTGATAAAAGTCACAGAGTCTCAAGCGAGTTTTACGAAATATGTTTCATTTTTTTTTTCATTTTGAATCTTTTATAATATGCGCAGTTTTTTTTATTATGCGCCTAAGCAAAATGTAGGTTAACTTAACATTTTTTTGTGGTTGCTTGCGTCTTTATTGAGATTTGGTTGCCTATTTTTTGCGTATAAAATTATTACTTAATTTAAAAGTGAAAGCGTTCACTGAGCTTCATTTTTTGGAGCTTAGTGCGTGCCTAATGCGCTATTGAGTAATGCGTAAAAAGGAGTTGTGTGCAATGCGCAATAAGTGAGGAGGACGTAAGGAAGTAAGAAACAGAGAATGGGAATGGGAATTGAAAGCGGAATGGAAAGGGAAATGTTTGCAAGTGCTGCTGGGTCGCTTTGGCTGGCTGCCTGTCAGAACGTAAACAAAAACACGAATGTAAAGAAAAAGCGGAAAGTGCGAGATAAACAGAAAACAGCTGTACACACCAAGAGCGCGTGCGAGAGAGGGCGTACATAGAGATAGAGATAGCACACATTGAGCTGCTGCTGTGGAACAAAAAACCCGTTTCTAAAACGGAGCCAAAGCGACAGTTACGCTACGCACTTTACGCACGCTCTCCGCGTGCGTGTGTGTGCGTGCGTGTGTCTCTCTCTCCCTTTCTTGTTGTTGTTCATATTTTTTCTTGTAGGCTTTGCTTTGAACTAAAACCGGCTCTCTTCTTGTGGCCTGGTCTTGGGTTTTTGTTTCGTATGCTGTGTGACGGAAATACGCAGCAATGTTGACCGCCTGCTGTTACACACACACACTTACTCGTACACACACGCACAGCGACACACATTAGACGTATTTAACAAAGAAGAAGCAGCACAAGAAGAAGAAGCCACGCATGAAAATTGCTTTTCATGTTTGAAAGAGAGAGAGAGAGAGAGACATCAACATCAACAACGTCATCGACAATGTCAGGCTTTATTTTGTTTGTTTCTTTGTTTGTTGTGCTTTGTCTTCCCGCTGTTGGCTGTACAAACAACGGTATGGCGAGTGGGCGAGGGGGGTGTGGGGTTAACTCTACTCCTTCCATTGGTGGAGGGCCCCACCCTTGGCTGGATTTTGCCCATTCTGCGCTCCACTCCATTCGTTTTTCGTGCTGTTTCTCTTTATACCCATTTAATATGGGTAAAAAGGGTATATTGATTTTGTTAAAAGTATTGTAACAGACAGAGGAAAGCCTGAAGCTTATATATTCTTGTTCGGCATAAGCGGTCCAGTCGATATGTCTGTTTCTTTGAATAATATAATATGACTATTAACATATATATACATTTTACACATTTTCTTACATTGTTTACTTAATTTTTATTTGCAATTAAATTATTGAATTTTGGCAATAAAACTGGAATCTATATGCAAAAGCTATTTACAGGGTATCCAAGACTCGATTACACTCAATTTGCTTATTTTTTTTTATTCCTAATGTGGCGGGGCCATTGTCACTTTTGGGGGCAGCCAAAAATAACTGTTTCCGGTATTTGGGTCACATGAAATTTAATCAAATTAAAATGTTCGACAGCAAAAAAAAAAAACAGAAAAAAGGGGCCACAACGCAATTGTTTGATGTGCAGTTGTGCGTGTGTGTGTGCCAGTGTGTGTGTGCGTGTGTAAACAAGTGCGTTTGTATGTTGCACTACAATAGTTGCCCCAAAGCTACACTCAGAGAAAAACCGCTCGAAATTTTAGTAAATCGCCATCAAATTAAAATTTCCTTAAAAGGTTGAATATTTTTCCTGATTTAAAAATAAAATCTAAATATTGGGAAAAATACTCGTAAAATTTAAAAAGGGTTTTTGGCGAATCTTATTTCCTAAAATAAAATATAAGCAATGCAAAAGCTAAAATAGGAATTGTACAATTTAGAAACACAAAAACAAACCTTGGAAATTCGACTTTGTTTTATTTTAATTTTAGAGAAATGCAAAACCCTGGTTTTTAGAAAGTCACAACTATAAATTTTAGAAATATGCTTTATGTGAAGGACAATATTTTCCTGAGTATTGCATCCGATTTGATTGTATTTTGAAGTGGAAATGGAACTGCAACAATTTCCAAATTCAACAAATTGCGTGGCAAGTGACTTACAAGATGTTGCCCCCCCAAGGGGCATCAACAGCAGCCACAGCAGTCACAGCCTCAGCTCAAGTGTCAGACGCATATCAAAACCAAATTTAAGTCCAGAAATTCCCGCGACGCTCTGCAATTGTAAATCTTGCCAATCTTGGCTGATTATCTGACGTATCTGGCTTATCACAGCAGCTGGCAGCAGAGATAACCAGTTTGTGGCAAGCCAGCACTTAAGTGGCAAGCGATTTCACTTCAACACTGCAGCAGCAGCCACAAAATGTGTCGATAATTGAATGGATCCTCATTTGACAACTTTTTGAAACATTCCTCAAATGCTGGAAATGCGTTTTCAGTTTTTCTGTGCTCGAAAATCGATCCATAAATAATTGAATGCATTTTAAACAATACGTGAAAAATAATTATAAATGTGAGTTATTCAAAGTTAATTTATAGCTTGAAATTACTTTACATTCATTTCAACCAAAGACTAAAAGAATAGGATTTCTATAGTTTCCAACATATTCAGTAATTTAAAAAATTGCTCTATAAATAATTGAATAAACTTTTGAAATCTGTGTTTTCTAATGATTTTCAAACAATAAACAATAAAATTCAAAAATTCTTATAAATGTAATTATTCAAAGTAATTTGTACAAATAAGAACATAATAAAAGGGATTTCTCTTTAAATTCTAAAATTAAATGAATTGCTAATGAAACTGTAGCGTGAAATGTATTATTTTTATATTTTAATAATCCAATCTGATCCGCAAAAAATCAGACAATTAGCAATGATGTAAATGTACATATTTATATATATTTTTTTTGGCACGGAATTTCAGGAAACTCAAATTTCTTAAAGAAAACAGACTTTCTCCTGCTGTGCTGGCTGCTTTACTCTCACACACACACACACACACACACATATATATATACATATACATATATACATATATGCCTATCCGATCCGGAAGCTTTTACAGCTACATATTCAACCGGCCCGGCGGGTAAAAAAAATCCCTCAGAAATCTGTAACAAGTTTTCGAGATGCGATAGTGTGATAGAGTGAGATAGCGCAAAAAAAACATGAGTAAAACAAAATGGCAGCCGATACAAGCACTACAAGCGACGCAATATGGCCGCCATTTTGCTTTTTGCCCGTTATGTTGAGTCTTTTTCTGGGCTGTTTTATTGTTGTTGTTGTTGAAGGCGTCTATTTTTCGATTTTTCGATTTTGTTTTGTTTATTTCGTTTCGCTTTTGGGTTTCCTTGGCGCGCAGTTTTTACTACTGGTGCTGCTGCTGTTTCCTCTTCTTCTTCATCTTCTTATTTGCCTGACTCTTCTTCTTCGTCACCTTGCTCTTCTTCTTCTTTGTCGATGCGTAGGCGGCGACGTCATCACGCAACGCAATTTTACGCATCGTGCGCTATTTTTGTGTATTTTTTTTTTTATTTACATTTCGAAAGCGCTACAATCGGAAAAATCAACAGCAAAAAAAAAAAAAATAATGAAAAATACAAAATATACAAATAAAATATAAAAAAGCTTTCAAGACGCGCCGCTTTTGTCATCGCATCGGCTGTAAAACATTGTCGATGCCAATCATGTGTAAATTACGCGATTAAATAGCGTTTTTTTCTCTCCTTTGAAATATATACAAATATGTACAGCTGCGTTCAAAATAATAGTTAACAAGTGCCTTAAAGATAGTTGAAAAGTTGATTGTTAACAAAATAATTGAACGCAAACATTAAAGGATGCGAGAACCATAAAAAAATATATATAAAAAAAAGCAACAAAAAAAATGAAAGTCCTAAAAGTTATAAATAAGCGGGTCAAAATAAAAGTGGAGAAGTTTTTTCTGCTTTCACTGGGGAATAGATAAGCTAAAGATGAATTACAGGCTACAACTCTCATAAAAAATCCCATTCAACTTAAATTTGAAATTAAAATTTGTCACTTATGGCGCCTATTGTTATTCGCCATTATTCAAATAGTAAATTTCTAATTAGAGTTGTGGCTTTTAAGCTTAATTTATTGCTTAGTTTCATGCTGGATTTTTATGAAATCTATAAATGGTATTTCTAATTTGCAGAGTGTTGTCGTCATATCATAGTTTTTGTCGATTTAGGACAAGCCTTTCTAAAATGTAGACATTCGTATTCTCTATTTTTAAAAACATGAAAAACTTTAAATAACTTTATAAGATGATGTAAGGCTATATATCGGTCTATGCAAATACTGAGCATAGTCATTTTATTAGGAAGCATCTCTATTATCTTGACATGAACTGCATAAATTCATGCCTCGAACCACATTCCGCCCTTTTTATCGGCCTTAAGCTTTACATGTTTCACCTACACACACACAGCTCGAATTCTGTGATTTGTTTTTGCTTTGCTTTTAACTTGGCATATTTCTTTATTTAGCGGGGCGTGGCATTTTTGGGATGCGTGCGCGTTGGGCTCTGTTTCCGTTTTAATAGCATCGGGTACGCAACATTTTTACTGTCACCAGCGCATGCTGCGTATACGTAATGTAAGTCGACATTTTTATGCAGTGTTTACGAGAGGTAAAAGGGTGTAATCGATTTGCGCATTGTTCCACATACTTACGGCTTTTTCGACAGCCTAAAAGTTACAGACTTGCACGTTGGAATAAATAAAGTGTTAAAATTAGGGTGCTACGTAAACTGGGACGCGAGGAAATCCACAAATCGATAATTGCAAATCGATAGACTCGATATACATCTATATAAGCGATAATTGCGCATCAAATTGATAATTGCAAATCGATAATTGCAAATCGATAAGCCACATCTCTGTCATAACATTTTAAAGCACTGTTTTCAGTTGGAAAACAAAACTTCTCATTCTTTAAGTCGATTTTCATTTTAGGGCGATTTACTAAAATTTAGCTCGATTTATATTCTGAGTGTAACAGAGTGTTTGGCAGTCTGTGACGTATGCTTGTAATGTTTTTTAAGTGTTGTCCGTCTGTGGGTCTGTGTGTGCTACACTGTCTGGCAGTTTGTTTGCCTACGCAGCACTTCCTTGAGGCCATTCCGCATTCAGCGAGCTTGGCCCGAAAACAAGGCTTTTCAATTTTATTTGAGTCATTTTCGCCTGTTCGCTTTTCATACGCTTTTCTTCCTTGCAGTCAGGCTCATATTTATGGCTTCCCACTTTCCACTTCCCACTTTCCACTTGACGAGAACAGCTGTGAGTTTCATTAGCAGTCTGCCACCAAAATGGGGCCGTAGGCGTAGGCGTAGGCGTTGGCGTAGGATGTGTGTAGGCGTGTTAATGTTTTGTACGACGTCATCATGGAAGTATAAATCGAGCACTTTCGACTCAATGCTGCTCATTGTTCTGCTGAAATTGGCCATGCCTCAGCTGAGGCAGTGCAAATAACTTCAACAATTTTTTTGGGCATACTACTTATTATCTTGGGTTTTCCCCAAATGCATGCAACAAAAGTTGTTGAATTTTGCATTTAAATATCCACAGCAAGATATTTTCACTGTTTCCGCACTTATTAAATAAATAATTATGTTATATTTTCAAATAAGACAATAGACTATTTTATAAAGATGTTTAAATTGTATACATATTATATATATATAGAAGAGGTAGAAGTGAAATCTCCTTAAGAGATTAAGAATCCGGGAAATACCCTTTTATATATCAGTAGTTAATAATTAATGTAAAAAATTAAAAACTATTCCACTATTCTCTTAAATATCTGTATTTAAATCTGAATGTTAAATTTTACTTTTAATTTATTTAATTTTTCTGTCTCTACTGATATTAATCAACATTAAATAAATAGAAATAAATAGTTGTGATTTTTCCCCTTTTTTTTGGTATGTTTTGCGTTGAACTTTGTCAAAGATATTTTTGCTTAACATTTTTATTTGCCATTTTCTTGACATTTTTGCCGATTACAATAAGCGCTCGTAAAATTTTATCATCTCGAATAAAATTTAATTGAAACAGGAAACTCTCGCATAAATTTGAGACACACACAAAAACACACACGCACACACGCCCATCACGAAAGGGGGGGAAGGAGGGCGTCAAAGAGGAATTTCAATGCAGCAGCAAAACTGAGTAGAAATATCCTTGTCGATTTCAGGGGTTGCTGCTTACTTTATGCGCATCGGAAATGCAATTGGATATGGTCAATAGTGTATAGTAGTCTGAGTTTATCTGGGGCAGGGGCAGAAAACAGAGGGCATGCCACATACACTTTGGAGACTAGTTGAAACGTGAAACGCTGTTTAAGTTTTTAATTTGACAGCTCCTAAAATGCGCATGACGAAATGAAAACTACAAAGTCAGATAGTCAGCTAGTTGTTAGTGATTTCTAAGTAATTTCTCAACTCAAGCAAAGTAAATTGTACAAATAAGAAAATTATAAGAGCAAATATTGACAGAGTTGAACAGCTTAGCAAAGAATTTTTACAACAGTTTTAATCAAGTTAATTTGGTATTAATCAATTAGTTATGTTACAATTAAAAAAATTAAATAAGCAAGCTTGAATAATTATTTAGTTGAGTTCTCAAATTTATTATTGCTTATTGTAGAGAATATTTATACATCGATCTCTTGCGGCTTTTTTTGTCTGTGCTTGAGAATAAGGTGTTGCCACGCCATTAATAATTCATTTGTGGCATTAATATTTTAATATTAATTTCTTCTTCTTTTTTGAGTTAAAGTTTTATCGATAGATGGTGAAATTGTCGTTAAGCTGAAGAGTTCTATTTAACTTGTTTATGCAGAAGGTAAAGAATGTAGCACATTCATTTTAGCTCCATTAAAACATACTTTATTACGTATTAGAAGTTAGGTTATGTTATGAGCAGAGCACCTATAATAACTATAATTAAATTAACATTATAAGTGTTTATTAATTGTGTTAAAATTAAGTACCCATCATAATTCCTTGTTGATTGATTTATTATGGGTTCTCTACTTTATTATATTACCATTAAGTCACCTATGATCTATAATAGATATTCTAGTCTACAACAACAAATTTACCTATTTAAATGAAAATATAATTCATGGTTGATTTAGCATACATTAAATGAGGTCACCTAACAATAAACACTAAATTACCTAGAATAAAGGTATTGATAAACTTGAAATGAAATAAAAAACATAATTTTTGAAATCTATGTACTATATACACATATAATACATGTATTCATACTATAAAATAGTTATTTTTACTCTTGAAATATGAGATTTTTAGATAAACCATCGGTCAGTTAATGGCCATCCACTATAAAATAAAAACATTTATGTATCTACTATCAAAAGTATATTTCTATGATATAAACAATGGACTATTGAATTGCAATCCAGTATTAAAAAAATATATTTAGATATAATTTTTCCTATATAAAATCTTTTAATTAATTTTTTTTTGTATAAAGATAAGTAAGCATTAATCTATTAATATAGATTTTCATGTTCCTGAAGTGTCAGTTTATTTGTTTGTTTTAATAAAAACATAAATCATGTATGACTTAATTACAATCCACCGTCAAATATATTTAAAATATGTAAACCAATCAGATGGGTATTCATACTCTTGACTTAAGTTAAGTTTGTTTATGATTTGTTTTTCTGAGAGAATTGACTTAATATTCTCATAATTGGGGCTGCGCGTGCGTAAAAAACAAATTGTGCTCTTCTATAAAATGTTATATTTTAGTGATTTTAGGTTTAATTTATGACTCATTTTTCTAATAAGACTGCTGAATTCAAATGGTAAACAAATAAATGAGAGAGAGACAAAGAGAGAGAGAGAGAGACAGAGAGCAAAAGCGAGAAACAGAGAGACAGAGAGAGAGAGTGTGTAAATACTAAGCAATGTGTGCCGGCATTTTACGCCGTTTCTCTCTGTTTGTACGCCCATTTGGGTTATTCAACTTTCGGGAAGCGTCGAAGCGTCATTGATCCCGTTTGACTCTTCCCAAAAAAAAAAACCAAAAAAAAACAAATGTTTTGTATACGTAGTTGCGACCCGTGTGTTCCCGTCTGTCTTCCAGTCTGTGTTCCAGTGTGTTTGTGTGTTCTGTTTTGGTATTTTATTTATATTTTAGCGGGGGGAAACAAACGCATTTACATACATTAGAATTTTTGTGTGCATGTTTGTGCATGTGTGTGTTTGTTTGTGTGTGTGTGAGTGTCTGTGTGTGTGTTTTTATCGAGTCAATCGCTGCTTAAGTCGCTAAGAATACCAATTCCAATTGCACTTGTCTCTTATGACTTATTTTGTTACTATTTATGCACTTCATTTATAATCGATAACCAATTCAAGTGTGACTAAATTGTGTAATAATTATGAGTGTGCAATGCTCATTGATTATTAATAATACGTAAATGTTGAGTATAAAATATAAGTAATTAAAAATATACCACTAATGTTGCAATTTTAATGGTTAGTTTTAATTACCCAATTAAATAATTATAATAATAAAATACTTAAAATAAAAATGCAATGGTTTCAAAAGACGCTAAGTTTTAAATAATTTAAAACCCCAAATTAAAATGCAAGTGCGTAAAAATGTTCACTTAATCAAACGCCAAAAAAATGCAACATAAAATTGAAAAAAAAAAAATCCTGATATACTTGGTGTGTTGCTGCAATCAAAGCGGGGGTTTTCCACTGCTCAGCATTGTCCTTTGCTACGACTGTCTTGCTTTTTCCTACGCTCGCTCGTGTGTTACACTCTCTCTCATTCCACTCTCTCTCATTCCACTCTCTCTCTCTCTCTCTCTCTATCGCTCTCTCTCTCTCTCTCTCTCTCTCTCTCTCTCTCTTGCATTCTAAGGTGTCGAAATTCACTGAGCGTGTTTTTAAGGGTTCAACGGCTCGCTGAACAACAACAACAGACAGTAGAAGAAGAAGCAGAAACTGAGCAGCTTGTCTCGTCGAGCAGCTGCTGCAACAGGTGATCCTTTGCCGCTGCCCGCGTCCCTGTCGCTGCCTCTGCCCTTGTCTGCTGTTGCTGTTGTTGTTGTCTACCTTTTTGCCGGCTGAAGGTCAACAAACTTGATGAAGGCAGCGACGCTGTCGGTGCGGTGGCGGTGGCTACCCGAGCAGAGGCGAACGAACTCCAAGATGACGACGTCGTCAACTGTCTCTCGTTCGTGTTCGCTTGTGTGTGATAGTGTATGTGTGTGTGTGTGTGTGTGTGTGTGTGTGTGATATTCCTTTTGTGGCGTTGTCGTGCAGCGAAGCCTGAAAAATCTGTAATTTGACTGCAATCTTTTTTTTGGGGATTCTCTTTTCATCGAACAGCCAAAAAAGGCCAAGTTGAAGAAAAGTAGACAACGACGAAATAATGCCGACAATCAAAACAGAAACCGTACGAAATTTCAAATGAATTTCACTCGAAATTTAACCATCAAATAAAAACAATCAAGGGAAAATACGTAGTTTAACAAGTCGAAGTCGAATGATATGTAATTACAATAATGACGAATTATTAAATTATATTATATTTATTTAATATACACACACATATTTGAATTAATGCCAACAACACTTAAAATTAATAGCTAAATAATTAAAATAAAAAATAAAAAATGAAACATCAATACTCAATCTCACAAAAGTGTATTTAGGCGTCGAATGCGTCTGAAATATAATGTTTTTTTTATAACCCAGCGTTAGAGAATAAAGAGAAAAGGGATCAACAAATTGAAATAGCTGAAGAGGAAGAGAACGAGAAAAAGTGCGGTGAGCGCAGGTGGAAGATTCAGCTTGGATTTCGTCATGAGTTCGAAAATATGCCGTTGCCTTTTTGGAGTCGGTCAAGCAACCCAAAACCTAAAACACACACATACACACATCTTGCTTACTTACTTACAAACAGTTGCGGTCAAAATATTAGTTGCTGCTGCCTAATAAAATGAATATTCTCAATAGTCTCATAATAATTAATCGTTTTACTCTTCGTTATACAGCCGTATCATGAGTTTTATTTCTTATTTATTCTTTGTGTATAACATTTATTTATTTGATTTTTTTATAATTATATATTAATTTTTTTGTTTTACATTTTTCACTACTATTAATGTGACCACTGCTGTACAAATCCAAATCAGAAGTTTGATGAGACAGCGTTCGTTAGAGTTTTCTGTGTGTTGGGCGCTGTCTGGTTTATTGACCACTGACGAAATGTATGCCAAAGGTACACACACACAAAAACACACAATCACACACACATACACACATACGCGCATACACACTTACACACACTCACATACATATATAAATTTGTAGGCCCAGTAATTTGTTGCCGTTGTTAATTTCGAACTGGGAAGCTGCTTGGAATTTAACCAACCGTCGACGCCAATTTTTGTCTTTCTGTATTTTGTCTGCTGCTCATTACCAATAATGGACTAGTGGCACATATCGCACATACAGTTGTGAACAAAATAATAGCACCACTACTACATTTTTTCTTACCATTCAAGAAACTAACCAGAAGATTTGCAAGTGTTTCAAATGTGGATTCTTTTTTAACATTGTTTAGTTTTCTCCCTTTAAATTAAAGTTGTATATTTTAGTCACATATTGTTTTTCATTTAAAGGGAAAACGTATTCATAAGTCAAGCTTACAAATTAAAGAAAAGTGAGAGAGGTGTACATATACAACTTACATATTTATATATACACCTGGTCAGAAAAATGGGTGTGAAGACGAAAAATAAAATGAAATAAGATAAAATAAAATAAACATAAATTTGCAAGTATGGAAATATTATTTTCTTAATGAAAATCCGGAAAATGAAGATACACCTCTGGCTTAAGATTGCATACAGGCATTTTTTAAAGCAGACCTTTTTTTGTTGATCATGTAAAATTTTAAAGTTTTCCCTTAGCACTTTTAACAAATGTGCAAATAATGTAATATATAATATAAAATATATACTAATAAATATAAAAAATACAAAATACACACCTATTTTACTGTCCCGGTCTGTATACGTATGGCATATACATATGTTCAGCCTTTTTTCTATCGGACTCTTTGGCTAGATATTTGTTTAGTTTTGCGTGAGCGTTTCTTTAATTGGCTACGTGACAGGGCCGGCTGAGAAAGCTTTCACCCAAAAAACGCATTTGGGCCCATTTTGGCCAGGGGGCCTAATCAAACCAATTGGCGATGGATGGAGACGGAGACGAGTGCTGGCTAACTCCAATAACAACATTTATAAAGCACTTTCGCTGCCAAAATTCCAAAACTCCACCAACAATCTGTCAACGCTGGCTGTGACCCATTTTGCGCCACGGACTTACTTATTACTTACTTATCTACTCCTTTTCTGCTTTTGTTCTACTTGACTTCGCTTCCTGCTTTTTTTTGGCCACAAAGTGCGGTCAAATTGTTGTTTTTTTGCTTTTCGAAATTCATATTCGAAACCTGCGCCTGAATTGATTTTTGTTTTTGTTTTGGCTTCCACGTGTGCCACATGCAAATGCAAATTGAAAGGAAACACAGCAAAATACACAGCCAAACACAATCTACATCAAAACAATAACATGAAAAAAAACTTCAGTGGCAAAATGATGACACACATTTTTGCTCCGTGTCAAACTCTAAAAGTAAACATGGCAACCAAGAAGCTTTGGTTTTAGCTCTGAAAAAAGATATACAAAAAATAAACCAGAGAAAATGCTACTGAGCATAGTTAAAAAAAGGAAAGTAATATTTATATATACCAATATTAAAATAAAATGTAAATAACGCAATAAATTAATAATGTCGAATTTTTATTAAAAAAAATTAGTCAAAGAAAATAAAACAAAACAATAAATAACAACAAGAATATGTAATAACAAAAATGTTATATTAACCATCTTAAATATTCTTAAGAATATCAAGATTACTCCAAGTAGCAAAATCTCTCCAGGCAAAATACAGAATGTGCATGAGCATGATTAAAATGAATGTGGTATTGTGATATATATATATAAGTTTGAGGTGGTCTTATTAACAAACCATCAGTGATAGGTAGACTTTTTGATTGCTTAATTTAAGTAAATATGTTGTTTGTTGTAGCTCCACAAACAAACGATCTGTGTTCATATCAAATATTTATTTACGTGTTTCACTTGCAATAAACACGTATGAGTGCTATTTTTAAACCGGCTATATACATATGTTTATATATATATATATTATATTATATATGTGCGTAAATATATCGCAGCCGGCAAGGGGGCCACACTCTGAATGCTTTTAGCCGGCATTTGGCGTTGCGGTTTTCAAAGAGGCTGCAACACAAACTGCAACTATGACTGCAAATGTGTGTCACTTGTGCAGTGTTTTGCTTTTGCTGTGTGGCACAGCCAAAAAAAAAAAAAAAACACAAAAAATGCGAACAGCAGCCGCAACAAACATAAAGTGTTAAAATGTATGCCGAATATTCCCCCTTTTCCCCTCTGCTCCTGTGGCCCGGGGAGTCATTGAGTCTCAGTCGGCGCGTAAACAAATTTAGCGCGTCGCCTTGTCACACAAATTAAATTCAAAGCAAAGCAACTCAAACAACAACAAATTAAATGCATTTACAATGCCAATTGTCGCATTTGCCGTTGTTGTTGTTGCTTTTGTTGCTTGCTGAAATTTGATTGCAAAACTTGTGTTTGGTGTCACTGTTGTTTGCAACCACTGGCGTACCCGGTTTTTTTTTTAAAGGGGGCACCAACTCTTAGAACTCTTATTATTTGTAAACTAAACTACTACGCGACCATTTAAAGTTGACTGGCTTTTCGTTTTAAGTTAGAGCTCAACAAAAAGAAAAAAAAGATTTTCAAATAGTTAAATTTAATAATTTGAAATAATAATAATTTTTTGGTAGGTCCAGCCATGATCAAATAGTTTTTGAAAATCAGGCCAAACATTTTGTAAATCGAGTCACAATCGCCTTTCCAATATTCAAAAATTTGTTTAAATAAGGAAATAATTGTACTTTGTTCATAGAATTTGAATCTAAGCCAGTTTGTAAAGTTGAGTTGTAGACAGCTCACCCTCCCTGCCTACGCCACTGATTGCCATGTTGCGTGTCGTGTTTTGTGAGTTGTGCTAAAAATTATGCACACTTTTAATTTAGGGGCAATGCGCAACAAATAATAACAATTCAGGCACCCACAACATAAACTTGTCTGGGCAATAAACCAATGTTGTTATTATGTTGCTATGTATAGCTGCCAAAGGAACCTTCGTTTTATAGTCCACTAATTTTTCTCTTAATCGCTATTCCAATCATTATTCCTAGCATGAGTTTTGAAGTGTTTTGTAATGATTACAATAGACTTAATCATGTATTTTTATAATTTTTTTTAATCAAGATTAAAATATCCAACTTATTTGCATTTCATATTAATTTATCTATTATTTGTTTGTTTATCTTGCAAAAAAATTTTTTATTTTAAATATTATATTTTATTTGAGTGTATTTCTGATGCACTATCTGCTCTTTGCATTTGTTTTTTCACTTAAATGCCTCAAGCATCTAGTAAATATTTCGTATTTCTAATCGTTTGTATCTTTTGTGCGTCGTCTGATTTTAGGCGACATTAAATTAATAAATACAGAATTTTAACTTTGAGCAGACCTTAAATGTAGCCATTTATATAATGTCTAAACATTTCAGACTTGACGTTCAGTTAAGAACATGAAAAAAAACCAACAAATTTCGCAATTTAATTGCTTACATCAGGCATTTTGATTGAAATTTATGGCCAGCGGTGTCCTCAGTTCTCAGTGCTGATTTTTGTTTTAATTTTCGTGGTTTTTGTGGCTTTAGTTTTTCATTTCTCATTTCTCAGGCAAATGTTGGTCAATGGCGCAAAGAATTTTGTGCGTGCCCAGTTTTAAATTTGGCATCGACAATTTTTTTGTTTTTTGATAGCGTTGAGCAATTTTTGAAAACGTCCAAATGAAAATGTGGGAACATCAAGAAACACCCATTTTACATGCTCTAATTACACATTAAAAATGGCAAAAGTACAAATCCGATTTGGACAAGTCCAATATTTGTTTTTTGGTTTGCTTTTCAAACTGAATGCATTTTAAATGTTGTCTACGAATTTGGTTGTTGTTTACATTTCAGCGCGTATTTTTAGAATATGTTCCTATTTATTTGTTTTGGGTTGGGGCAATCGATTAGACTTCCTATATACAAAAATGCAGTGCAAGCTGTTTGGGGTCTTATCAATCGTGTAAATATTTATGCAGCCACTAATTGAAAGGCGGACAAAAGATATTTGCATAGAGGCAGGCAGACAGGCCGGACAGACAGCCAGAAAGTTGGTTAGATAATTTTTAGTTGGGCCTGCAAACGATAAACGATAAACTTTATACTTTATACGAGTGGCTGCCACAAAGCACAAAGAGTGGCCTAATTAGTGTCAAGTGTTGCCCCAGCGACAACAACTACAGCAACAACAACAACAACAACAATAGAAACAGCAACAACTTCAATGAAAATGACAACATCTCGCAGCCATTCAAAAGAGGGAAGTCAATTAGAAAAAATACAAAGAGCGCTGAGCGAATTTAACTCAAACTCAAACTCAAACTCGGGCTCGGCTTTGGAGTCTGCGCTTAAATTGCAACATGACTGAAAGAGTAAACAGCAAAAATAAAAAAATAAAATAAAAAAACAACTCAGAATGCAGTAGTCAAGTTTAATTGACTTCGATATACCCTGCAGCCAGCTGTCAATTATGTAATCGCAAATGTAAGCATGTTTAAAGTACTTACAAAAAATGCTGCCACCTGCTGAGAGTAATGAGTTAAATATGAAAATATATTTTTTCGATCATAACACAGATTCGATTATTAAACAAATTGTTGTGAGATTTTAACTCAATTCAGGGTCTTGAAGCTGCTTCCTTCCGACTCAAACATACCTTGCCATAAAATCATGATACCCTTTTTATATACACATATTGGGTGAAGAGTAAAAATATATATATATACAGTATTGCATTGGCGAACAGTAGCTAAAACACAAGTCTCTACAAGTATCTACAAGTGTATGCAATGGGGCGCTGGCGAAAAAAGAGGAAAAAAACGAAATACAAATCGAGACGCTGTTGCTTTTGTGTCGCTCGCTGCTCGTCGTCGCAACTGAATCATGACCCAATAACCCAATTTTCCAAATGCGCCAGCTGTCTTGCTCTCTCGCACACACACACACACACACACACACACACACACACACACACACACACACACACACACGCACAAACTGCAAGTGGCCCCGTCAACAGGGGCAAAATGTAGCACACAGATACAAAAACAAAACATGAGCTTGGATACATATTGAGCTGGCATTGAGCTAAGGCTGATCAGCAACTGGTCGAAGAGGGGGACGGTGAGGGATTGCCAGTTGAGGAGGGGTGGGGTGTACTCTGTTTGTTACTTATTTTTTTATTTCTCAAACGGCATTTGCAATGCATTCATTTTCATCAGCTGCTGCTGCTGCTGCTGCTGCTGCTGCTGTTGCAACGGAAGAAACAACAGCAGCAGCGACAATAAAATAAATTTATTTTTAGATTCAGTGTATTTCTTATTTTTATATTTTGTTATATTTTGAATCCATTGCAAATGGTGGTTAAAGGGGGTACAATGCTTTGTGTCAAGGTGTATCATAAGCAGATGATCGGTATAAGCAGTCGAGTCGATATAGCCATGTCTAATCTTAGAGACTGTAATTATATTGTTTATAACCGCTAGTCTTTTCCAATTTCAAATATACCATTTTAAAAGGATTTGTTCTAAGAATCTGCGTTTGGGAATATTTTTAATTTTTAAGAAATTTTATTATGAATAAGCCAATCTCAGAGACTAAGAGAGCAAGAGACCTATCAAAATATAGGTTCTCGGGTATTACGTGCCGCACAAGTTTATTTAATTTTTATCGATAGCCGCCTCCGTTTCGAAAACATCGAAAGGTATAGTGGTCATCGATAGCAGTTAAAGTCATACCTCCTATTGAGATATAATCCACTTAAATTTATTATTAATCCACTGCTATATTTTAATAAGCCACAACAAATTATAATTTGTTGATTTAAAATATTTGCACAACAATTTCATTAAGATCGGATGAGCAACACTCAGTTTATAGCAAACATATATGCTCATATTGTTCAAAGCGCTTTATATATTCATTTTAAATTGAATTTAATTCGTTGTTGCAGGGTATCTCGTAGTCGAACACACTCTACAACAACACCATTCTGACTTATTGTTTGTTATTTGAAAACAATTCAAGTTGCATATCGAAATGTGTTTCAAGTGTGCGGATTGCCAAGTGCCGAGACATTCAGTTCACTTCCTCACACGCACACACACACACACACACAGACACACATACATGTTTGTTGCTGACCTCTGTATTTGATCTAAACAAGGCAATCGAAACTCAGAAACGCACTTCTAATTCACATTAATTAAGGCAAATAATCCAGTAAGTCATTTACTTAGCCACTGTGAGAGAGACCTGTTTTCTCTGTTCTCCTCCGTTCTGCTCTTCTCTCTGTATGTATTTCAAATAATTATTTAATTAAAGCGACTATTGAACCGTCGCCGAGCGCAATGACACCCAAAATGTTGACTGTTTAATATATTTGTGAACTTACTGCAGATACAAAGTACAATGGACCTAAGGGGAGTGTAGTATTTGATGGAGAATATTCTTAAAACAATTTGAAAAGCTTCATTTAATTTATTTAATCTGTACTGTATATAAATGCGTATTTCTTTTTTCTAGTGCTGATATTTATATTCAGTAAAGTAAATTATTAAATATTCTTAAATCTTTCGAAATTATACGTGATATATTTCTGTCAATGTTACTTTACTTGTTTTTTTTTTCAAACCCAAATTGATAACTTATTTTAAAATTGAAGGCTACTTTAAACATCGATATATGTAATTATTTGATAAATGCGTTTAGATAAGTGAAATAATCACAACTGTTGTAAAATGTTTAGCTTCTCGAGTCTGTTTCCTATCAATATTTGAATATTTGTCTTCATTTGTGTGCTTAATAATTTATGATTTATAAATAATTTGCAAATAAAATTGAGAATATATTTTAAAGCATTTGCACTAGAAATAGTTGAGCACTGTTTGCCATAATGAAGCTAACAAAAGTGTGTTCAGCATTTTGACTTCACTGTTCTAAGCAATTTATGACTTAGATCAAACAATAAATTGTCAAACCGCGCCTTGAATCTAAATGCAAAAAGGCCTTGATTGCTGTCTAATTTAGGAGCTACAAGTTTTTGGACGCAAAAACTAAAGGTGAACGTGAAGTGACATGCACGAACTTGTTTTGTTGAATATAAATATAAATTTATATATAAATATAAATATAAACAAACCGTTGAGATTATTTTTGTAGATTGCATGTTGACATCACGTGACGATGGCACGTTTTATAATCATATGTTGCGGCTTATGCTGACTTCATAAATTTATGATTATTTGACGCCAAATAAAATTGAGTGAAAGCGGGAAATGCGAAAACTTATCTGTTTACGTTTGAATGGAAAACACAACTCAACTTGGCAAGTTAAGAATTTATTACTTTTAGTTATGTGTGCCTTATTTGATGACTTCATATTAATAAATGTGAATCTAATGAAGTCTAATTAACAAATGAAAATGCTGAAATTAAACAATCATTTTCATAATTCTTATTATTTCATAAATAAGATTAAAACTAAATAACAAAATGAAAAAAAAAATGCTATAATTAAACAATAGTTTTGTGTATTTATTTACATATTTTAACCGACAAAATTTAGAATGGAAAACATACTTCTATGTAGACATTTGAATTAAGTCTAAGCAACTTAGCTATTTATGCTGTGCTGACTTTATAAATATGATTGGTTAAGAAAAAAAAAAAACACTAATTAATAGCAGAAAATTATAGGAGTAAATAAAAATTTTATGTAGTTTTTCTGCGTATATTTGGAGTGGAAAACAACTCAGCGAGCCGAGCTAATGCCAAGCCTTTTAATAACTATGTAGGCCCTATGCTCATTTGATGACTTCATAAATATGAAGTTATGTAAAAAAATGATATAACAGGAAATGATCAAATTGAAGAATTATTTTATGTGCTTAAATAGGGGTCAGCTGCATATATTTGAAGTGTAGACTTGATAACTTCATAAAGATGATTCAAAGTAATTTATAATAGAAATTCAGCAATAATTGTATATAGCTGAATAAATAGCTTATCTGCATATATATATATATATATATATATATATATATATATATTTTTTATTTTTTTTTTCCATATATATTTAGAGTGACAAACGCACCTCAAGTTAGTCACTTACTCGTAAATTAACGCTAAGCCTTTTTGTTTTTATTAACATAAATCTTGCGTTCAGCACTTAGATGCAGTCGCCAAGAAGGGCCTATTGGATTATTATACAAATCGTTTAGAGCATATATCTTTGGCTGACACATCACATATGTATCTGACTTGTTAATCTATATTATTCTTTTTACGTTTACATATTGAAAGCGTTTCTATGGCATTTTGAACATTTTTTCTCTGTGAATTCTTTGGTCGTTTCTTTTTTCCAAAAAATAGTTCGCCTCTGCTGAGTTTGTGTAGGTGTGTGTGTGTGAGTGTGTATGTGTGTGTGTGTAGAGTGCGTGTCTATGGCTTTTCGTGTGTGCTGTGTAAATAAACAAATTCAAGGTTGATTACCAACTATGGCCCCTCCTTGCCCCCCCCTTCACTGCTGCTATCGCCGATTAAGTCAACTTTGAACACTATCACCTTCAATGTTTTTTTTTTGAGCGCCTCGTGAGTATTTTTTTTTTCGGTGACATATGAAAAAATGAAATGAAATGAAAAAAAAAAAATTCTCGTGGGTTGCTGCCATTAGCTGTAAAGGGCCCCGGCGAAGTACAATTTAATGTTGTTGTTGTTGTTGTTGTTGTTGTAGCTTATGTATTCATTATTTATTTGCCAGCGGAGAATATTTCTGTAGGTTTGTTAATTTCATAAATTGAGCTGCCATTTTTTTTTTGCAGCTGTCGTTCATGTTTTGCTAGACACATACATGAATTTATTGATATATATATGTTTAGCTAAGTATCTATGTACACTCAGAAAATTCCACTTTTGGTCATTGTTGATCGCCATTATTCAGCAAGTAAATTCATAAAATTTTTACTTGTGGCTTTCTAAGCCAGCCTTTTTTCTAATTAGAAATTATTTCTAACAACGAGAAAAACTGTCTATTTTTTCTGAGTGTATTCCAGTTAAATGCGTGTAAAGATATTTTACACTTTGCGTTAAACAAATGTAGTACAATATTTCTATTATTTTTATTTTTTTTTGGCAGTATTGTGTGTGCGCTGCTATGGAAGTAAATTGTGCATATTTTATTTCAATTTATTTATCAACTGCCTACCATTTCCTACTCCTCCCCACTTCCCCTCCAGTCTATCTAAAACACAGCGATGTAATTTGAAATTTATGTTCGCATTCATCTTTTTGTTCGCTTCTTCGTCAGCGATTTTTATACCCAAGGTGAATTTGATTAAACAAGCTCCATTGTAATTTTGAATGAGATCGACTAGCTGACACTCTGTGTGTGTTAAATAACACAAGTACAAATGTGAAAAACTGTGTAAGAGTATTTTATTGGTGATTTACATAATTTACACAAGTCTTAAAATTGATTTGCATATTTGTATAAAAATATTAAGTTTTTCTCAAAAGCTGCAATAAATTTAAGTTCGTATTTTTTTTTCGTTTCTTTTTATATGATGATATTTATAAATAAAGCAATACAAGTTCACAATATACGGGTCTATAGCAAATGAAGAAGACTTCAAGGTGAACTGGTTTAGATTAAACAACATTAAAGTTCTTCGATAGATGCTATAAGTAAAACGCAAAATAATGTAATTGTTTACATTTGATTCGTGTATTATGTAAATTTCTTGTAAGTTTAAAGATAAAAACAATGCTTACTCAATATTATTCTCTTTCTCTTTCCAGGTAAGCTGCCGTTTTTTGCTACTCTAATTTGCTGGCAAGACGTGATAAACGTGATATTTTTAATATTTTATATTGTAGTAAGTTTTTACATTCTTGCCGTGGCTTAATATTTAGCTCTTCAGATTTATTGATGGCAACTCTTTATTTATGGCTCCCTTTATATTTTACATACTTTTGCTGCATTATCCATTTTTGCTTACCCATTTTTAATGGTTTCAGGCTATAACGAGAAATAAAAACGGGGCACACCGAAGATAAAATACCTTTGAAGACCTCAGTTCACCTGTTGACACCTCAATTTCATTATAAATATAAACTAATTTAAATGTAACTGACATTTAATAAAACATTATATGAATGCTTAATAATATGTATACATATATATGTATATATATATATATATATATATATATATATATATGTATATTTCCGGTGTGGATAATGATGATTTGTTTGACTCAACTTTAGGAAGGCTCCTTGTCACCTGTTAACAGAAAATTATTAATTTTAATTAATAATAATAACATAAATGTATTTAAATGTTTAATACCGATTATCTTCACATTACTTATGGGGGTATAACATTGAGTAACAATATGTAGCAAATATTATGGGGGTCATGTTTAAATGAGTAAAGACATGCCACAAAAAAGTATTCCAAATAATATTTAGTTCGTCCTTAAGCCAGTATTTTTGTAGTGGAAGTGAAACAAATGGGCCCAGCGATAACACCTGACGCTGTCTAATAGGCAAGCAGACGTAGGCGACCTTGAGGCGGGGCCAGACGATTGCCATTTCCAATAAACCCATGGCCAGTAGACAGACAGACAGACAGACAGACAGGCAGTTAGGCAGACAGTCAGACATATGTATTATGCATGCCCATAGTTATCAGAGGCGACTTAGCCACTGCAACAATGCGCCCTCAACAAATGCCAGCGGCAGCCTTGGCCTCAGCGTATAGACATGTATATATATAGCTATATATATATATATATATATATATAATTGAAGGTGCACCCGAAGGCCTGTGTAAATCGACTAACATTGGCAATGTGTTTGTGCCGGCAAATAAAGGGACTGCACTCGGAAAAATACTCAACATGAGTTGTAGAAATTTGCCGAGCGTAACTCACCTTATAATTCAGAAAGATAATTTTTGATATATTTAACAAAGGATAAGTTAACATTATTGATTAAATTAATAAGCATTAGTATTTTAAAAATTCACATACAATTTTACATTTTTATTAAAATTCGTAAACTATTATTTTTATCTAATTTTATTATATAAATAAAATTCTTCTTCTCACGCTAATTTCTATCTGTATTTCTAAAAAATATAGTAGAAGGCTATCTCGGCTTTTTTTTACATTTGATAGAATGTGAGTGCTGCTGCTAAGAAGTGAGACTTTACAACTTAAGGACTAGACTTGAATTGAGCAATTAGAAACTAATTGAAATGAGTAATAATTACATGCTAATTTGAGAACTGGTTTACTGATTACACAAGATGGACTTAAAGCAGTTAACGTCTATAGTATGTGTCAGCTGTTAATGTTGTTTAGCTTTGTTTTGCCTTACTTGGGCACACAGCTCACGGATCAGTCAAAGCCATTTGGCGTGTTGCATGCCACACAGCTCAACGGAAGCTCCCAATCCACAGCGACACACCCGCAATTTTTTCACTTTACTTGCTTTTTTCCCTGTTTTTTGTTGTTGTTTTTTGTTTTTTTTTTTTTTGCCTCTTGCCCATGTCGCCGCTAATCCGCTGGCCATTGTCAGCAGAAATTCCATCTAATGTCATTTCCACATACCATTTTCCCTGCCAGCTTAGGCAGCAACTGCAACGGCAACTGCGGTTGCTCGGGGCCATCAGTCTGCCTGCCAAATGGCTGTCTAATTGTAAGTGGCATTGTCATCGCACGGAGAGACTAAGAGAGAGGAAGAGAGAGAGAGAGAGAGAGAGAGAGAGTGGGAGGGAGGGAGAGAGAGACAGAGAAGAGTGCACTTTAGCAATCTAAGCTGAAACATGTCAGCTATTTTTTGAGGTATTTCCACTGACCATTTATTAGTTTTTACGCACAGTAAAAAAAATCTAAACGAATTTCCGAAATTAGCAGCAATGTTAACTCACCTTATTTTTCGAAAAGTATGTATTTCTACATCAGGGATTTTTTTTATTAATTCCAGTGTACGTTTTGGAAAAATTACAATAAATGTGTCTAATTTTGGGATTTCTTTTTGTTTTTTGTTGCTTATAATACTACTAACATTTGAGATAGTAAATAAATAATATGAAATGTGTTGTTTAAGTTTTCTACACTTTAGAAATATTTTCTATTGATCAGCCTTCCTAATTTTTAGCACTTTGCTTTGTCGTTTATTAAGTATTTACTTGTAAAATCTATGTTGTTTTTCTAAGTGTAGCCGTAGTTCTACAGTTGCGTAATTATTTAATTCATTTGTTATATATATACATATATATGTTATATATTATTTATATATATATTTGAATATATATCGCATTCGTATGCCTAACCTTGCACAAATATTGCAAATTGACCTTTACACAAATTTTTTTTGTGGTCATCTACTGAATATTTAAATTTATGCTGTTGATTTGCAGTTTGCGTCGGTTTCACAGATTCTACTGCATTCCATTTACAATTTAACACTTCCATATTTGTTACGTCTATTTTGATTATACTCTGTTAACGAAGGTAAAAGAGTATATTGGTTTTGAGCAATGTGCGTCATGTTTTACTTGTAACATATTTCAAAGAACTTTATCCAATATCTCTGTCACATCTCATCTGCTGTTATTCCATTCTCAACAGAGTATTTGCACGTCGACTAAGCTCAACTACAATGTTCTCAGATTTTTAATCTATTTTTTTATTGAAGCTGTTGGCAATTATTGCTGATTTCGCAAAGCGTTTTAAATGCAATTGGCAGTATTTAGATGTAGATTTTGAAATGCATTCGTACGTGTTTTGGTTGACTACCTTTAGATATTATGATGCGAAGACAATAAAAAGTGAACGATGTCATAAAAATGAATGTAGCACAAAAAGCATCTGAAAACATTAAATGCGGAAATTACTAATTTCAAATAGAATAGAATAATAACAGCGATAACCAAACTATTTAACGTAGCTAGACAAGAAATAAGCTTATCGGATTTTTTTTTAAATTCTAAAAGCATTTCGATGTCAGACCTAGTTAGAAAACAATGAATAAAAAGTATTTCAACTATGAACATAAATTAAGAGCACTTACTGCTTGAGTCCTGAGTCATGGGCGTTTGGTAAAATAATTTCATAGTTTTGTTACAAGATAAGTCTCGTGCCTAATTGAGTGGCAAGAAACCAAAAAAAAAAACCAAAAAAAAACGTTTAGTTAATTTGGTCAAACATATTTGTAGCCATTAACTGAAACGTATTAACAAATTAACAGATTAACAAATTTTGCTAACTGATCACTGGCATTTGAGTGTAAGCCAATGCAACATTAGCGACGCAGTGAAACCAATTTTAATGTCATTTTAATGGGTCAGATATAGCCAGAGTCAGACTCATCATATTCATGTTAATCACACTCGTGGCTGGCGAATATGTAATTTGCATTTAATTTGACGTGCCAAATGTGTCGCAAGAGTATTAAACAGCAGGTAATTATGAGTAACATGATAGCTGAGTTACAGTTGTAAGTTGCAACGGATTGCTGCATACAACCACAAAATTCATGCTGAATGTTAGATAATCGCCATAATTTTGGCAATAAAGCTTACTCAGCTAATTATTTAGAAAGTTTATTATTATATATATTTCCGGGTATATTTTTTTTTAATATTTAGGAAAAATGTGGTTATTTTTATTGAATGTATTTTTAACTTGATTTTTAATTTAGTTATTTAATATCGACTAATATCAGACGACACAAACACACGAATTAAAACAAAAAAATTAAATTAAATGAACGATTTGAAATTTAAAAATTTGATACAAATATTAACATTAGTATTACTATTTATCGAGAGTGTAACTTTCGTTACTAATTTATTAATTTCATAAACAGTTTTCCGGGCGATTGTTTTTCTGGTTATGCGTAAATCCTGAAAATCTTTCAATTGCATGTTTCTGCAGTGTCAGTCCTTAATTAATAAACAAGCTCATTACCTGAGCTGTTTTTGTTGCCTCCTGCGCGAGTCTTAATTAAGTTTATTTAGCTGGAACATCAAGTTTGCTGCTCACTCGCAAATTGGTTTCGCATTTCTGTTGTTATGACTTGCCAAGAACAACTGTGGAGACTGCTGAGACTCGTTGCATCTTGTCAGGTGGCAGTGGCAGTGGCAGTGGCAGTAGCAGGATTGCAACTTGCTTCCGCTTAGTGAACCGTAGCGTGCAGTTTCCGCGCCTCTCCTCGTCCCTCCACTGCCCTCTTCAGACACCGGATACTCTCCGCCTTTAAAATATATATATCGAATTTCAAAAGGTTTTCTACTTATCCGCCTTTAACTAAGTATGCCGCTACAAAGGCATGCCGCTAATCAATAGCATCAGGCTAGTGGTCAAGAATTTATAAGATTGCCGTTGTTTTTTTTTCACTGGTTACATAATGCTTTCGTTAATGTTGTTGTTGTTGTTGTCCCATGGCACAGAAGGGACAGTACACACAGAAAAAAACAACAACAAAAAATTCAGCCTACAAAATATAAAGTTTTTCTGTTTTTCCAAAATAATTTCTTAAATTAGGAATAACATTTCTAAAACTGAGAAGGGCTTGTCATATTTTTTATATTAATTTTAAGTATTTACAATTGTTTCTAAAAAGTAGTTATGAAAACAATAATTTTTTAGAAAAATTTAGAATTAAGTAATTAAATTTATTGACTTTCCAGTGGAATTTATAATATAAGTACGAACAAATTTAATAAGAGAATTCTTCTATTTACACTTCTTCATTGAAAAAACACACTGAAAATTATACACATTTTTTTAATTTTAGACAAGTCCAACCAGAAAGTAAGAAATACAAAACCTTGTTTTTGACAAAGCCACAATCGTTAATTTTGTAGACTTACTCTGATTAATAAAGTGAGGAAACCTTGGCGACAAAGGTTTGGCAATTTATAGGTCGATTTTTTTCGGAGTGTACGTTTCACAAACACGTTATTCTTTGTATGTCATCCCCAACTTTGTTAGTTGTCAGCGTGTTAAAAAAGCTAAGGCAAGGAAAGGTGGTGAGACAAAATAGTTAATTAGTTTTGTGCCTGAATTGAGTTGGAAACAATGTTGTGCTTAAGATGTTCTCAAACTAAATTTTACAAGTTTATATTCAATAAACTTCGCAATATATCGAGTTTCAACAAATTTGCATTTATTGTATTTTGACGATAATATAAGCAAGCAACCACATATTAATAGCCATATAAACAATAGCAATTTTTCCTACATTCTCTTATCAGTAAAGCGTGTTAAGTTGTTACTTTGAATTTACTACTACGTAGCAGCGAGTGTAATAGCAATGTTGCTCTGTTGTTGCTACGAACCTTATGAACCTATGAACCTTAACAGAGCGAATAGCAGAAAAATGGAAATGAACACGCTTTCGCTCTCTGCTCTCCTATTATTTGCAAGAGCAATAGCAGAAGATAAATAATGATTATTCTGCTCTCTGCAGTTGTAGCAATCGTAGATAGAACGGGAGCGGAGCGAGAGCATGACAGCTGAATTGAACAGATTGTGCTACTGCTAGAACAACGACTATTAAATAGTATTAAATAAATAGAATAATAACAAAATATAATATAATAATTAAATATTTCATATAATACATGCATTACATTCTTGAGAATTGTATATTTGTTTTGCTCGTTTACTGCACCTAACTGCAACCTCATCTTCAATTCCCACAAGTCATCAAATTCTGTACACTCAGCATTCTTAAAGTACGTTGGGAATTTTAAAAAATCTTTTTAATTTATTAATTTGCTTTTTTATTAATTGTGTTTGTTTTTTGCATTGGAGATTACATCTTCTGTTTAAATTGTATTTTTTTTTTTGTATTATTCATTTCGCAAAGACAAACCAAACTAAGTCGATTCGCGCTTTTATTTAACTCACACGTCAACGACAAGGGAGACTCTTAATTGAATCGCTAAATGTAAAGAATGTGAATGTAGGAAATGTTGGGCATTATACTTAAAATGAAGTATTTTAGTCTTTCATTTCTTAATCACCTTGCTGACTCACAAGGCAATAAAGAAGTTGCCAAAAATGCAAAAATTATAGCGAGATTTCCAAAACGATTTCGTCATGTTTTCAAATGAACTCAAAAAAAAAAGCCATGAGCGTTAAATGTCTTAGAGCGTTGTTCATTTTGGCCATTTCTTTCTGTCTTTTTATGCCAAAAAAGAGAAAAAAAATTGCGAGATCTTCAAATAAGGAAAATGTTTTTTAAGCACGTCGCTTACAAGCTATTTCCATTTCCATTTTTCATTTTAACTGCAATCGGCAGCATTAAAAACAAGTCACAAACCAACAACAAGAACAAGGCCAAAAAAAAAAAAAAAAAATGAAAGAAAAAGCAGAGTAAAATTGCGTGTTAAGTCAATGAAGACTAAAAACAACAAAGTCCGCTTCGAGTTGTATTTTCTTGCGCTTGCTTGTCTATTTTTTTGCTTTTATTTTACTGCAATTTTGGAATTGCAATACCAGTTGGCATTTTCTCTATGACCCGCGGAGCTTTTCACTCTCTTCTTTCCAACATCTGACAACTGCTCAAGCCAAAAAACAAAAACCCTTCCAGACACAACTCCAACTCGAAGTCGAAGTCAAAGTCGAAGCTGTGTTTGCCGTAATTATGAAACTTTTCGTATTTTAATTGGATTTTTATTGATTTTACGCACGTGATGTTGAGGCATTGATGCTATCAGATGCAAACACACAGTTTGGATATGGCCCAACGGTAAATGCCCCCAAAACACAGTTGCCATAGACATCCAGAGTCCCAGTACAAGTCTGTGTTTCCTTTTGGCCAAAAACAATGGTCATAAGCCACAAATGCTAATAGGCTAACGTGATCTTCGGCTATTGCTCATTATTTCGATTAAAGTCCGACTGCGTATGGTCTTACGGTTTGCCCATACACTCAGCACTCAACTCACCTTAAAGGTGAAGGATTTGCACCTTCCTCTTCGTTCTTCTCGTTTAAATAAAATAGTGTTTTTTTCGTCTAATCATCTCTTTGACGCAAATTCGGAATCAGTCAGTGAGTTTCCATCTATTTTTTTAAAGGGAAATTTGTGTCTTTCTAAAAATCAGGATATTTCTTTTATCAATTCCATAGTAATTTTTTCTATAATTTCTAGAGTAGAAGTATGTCGGTATATACATATTCAATTTATATATTAATTAATTACAGAATGGATTTTTGGTAAAAATCTGCCTCTCTTATTTTTAAGACACTTTTTATATTATTAAATTTGCACATTATATTTTATTTCAAATTATTAATCAGAAAATTATTATTCGTGTAAACTAAGACTGTTAATATTAGTTTTTATTTTTGCGTATATTATTATTAAACATTAAACTCAGTTAAACTTTTAAGCAGCTTTCGAGAGAGTAAATTTTAAATACCATTTTCTTAATATCAGAACGAACGATTTTTTTCGGAATAAGTTTTTTTATTATTTAGAAAAATTTTTCTTTTTTTAAGAATCATATTTTTGAAAAATATAAAACAGCTTTTCTAATTTAAAAAAAAATATTTCCCTTATATTTTTCAATAGTTTCTAAGAAGCAAGAACAACTTTTTAGTTTCCAGTCCAATCTGTTCTCCGAGTGTATGGTCTTTAGGTTTTTTTATAAGCATACAAAACATAAACAAATGCACTTTTTTGTTTTTCTTTGAGCGATGAAAATGTCGCTGATAAATTGGATGGCAGGCAAATGCGCGTGATATGCATATTTGGGTATCATTCCAAAGACGGAAATGTTACACAGCTGTTAAGTGTGTGTGCGAGTGTGTGCGTGTGTGTTTGCCCATATGTTGTGCAACAAGTTGGAGTTGCACTGCCGCAGCTTAAATCAATATTTGTTTACTTGCTGTTTGTTCATTAGCTGCTTACATTTCGAGTAGCTTTCTGTTGTGCTTTTCGATTAGTTTAAGTTTAGTTGCAATTTTAAATATTATTACTTTAAATCTTTTTTATTAGCTGCTTAAATTTCCAGTCTGATTTGTTTTCCTTACAACTAGTCTTTATTTTATTTGAAGATATACATATATTGCTCATCTAACTCGATTTTTTTTTAGCAAGCTATTTTTATTTTTATTTAGCATTCTTAGCTGCTTTCTTTTTTTAAGTGATCCAAGTTTTTTCTCATTTGCGAATAATTCAAGTGAAAGATTAACTTTTACTCACGCTATAAAAAAGGGTTCGTATTACTACAACCAACTAAAATTCGTTAAATTATTATCGCTGGAAAGAAATAAATAAGAAAAGCAAAAATAAGCAGACAGAGTCTTTCTGCAAAAGTGTTGATTCATTTTGTATTCTCGAGTGTGTCATTAATTTTTAATACCTCTTCGATTAAGTATGTTTAATGCACAAAATACAGACTCAACGCCATCGTCCTTCTAACGGTAAGCGTGAGTCAAATTTATGCGAACCAGAATCAGTAGGGGCTTAAGATCTGAACGAGAGAAATTACTAAAACAAGATGAGAGGCCGCAGAAGTAATAAAACAATTTCCTTGATGTTGGTCAGTTGAAGAGCACAATAAAAATGTCGTAATAACAGGAGAAACTTCGAGTGTGCAATGTGTAATTCGAAATTGGAAAGTTATTACGTTTAATTTGTGGGTCAAATGGCAACGCGGCTCAATTTTTTGTATACTCTGAACCCTTTGAAAACCGGTAAAATGGATGGAATCGTTTTATGCCAAGATATGTAACAGGCGGAAAGAAGTATCTACGAGCCCATCAAGTATTAATATTCTTGATCAGTAGCAACAGCCGAGTTGACATGGTTACGTCCATTTGATCACAGAGAATATATAATTACATTATTGATAAACAGAAGTATTATGCAAACAATTTAGAAAGGTTTTCTGCGTTTTCACAACTACTTTTTAGAATTATTTTAAATTATTAAGAAATATATTTCAATAAGTTGAAGAAATTCTTTCTTATTTTTCGAAATTATTTTTTTAAACAAGAAAAACACTCTGAGTTTTCAGGAGGATTTTCTCATTTTTATTAGGAACCTGATCTCAGAGACTATAAGAGCTAGAGACTTAATTTCATTACATCAATCAATCAAATCAATACATTTAATAATATTTAACAGTTGGCTGCAGGGTATATCGGTGTAGACCTCACTCGACAACAGCAGCATTCTTACGTTTTTTTTCCCTTACTCGAGCGAAGAAGCTGTAGATTTGAAAGTAAAGATATGCGTATGTGTAGTGTGTGTGAGATGGTGTGCGTGTGTGTGAGTGAGCAATGCACTCGCATTAATTTATATGATTAGCAGCTGGAGCGCTTGTGTGTTTGGGTGTATGCAGATAAACTCGTTGATTCATGAGGTTTACCCATAAATGGTATGCAACGAACGAAATGAAATTTCGAACAAGTGGGTCACACACAACACAACACACAAATACACACACACACATACACAATGCATTGAACAATGCAAATTTTCGATCTTTTCAGTTCGACTATTTCGTTTCGAATAACAAACGAAAACCAAACAACAAAAACAAATAGCTCCTTTTACAGGTAAAGCAAAAAAAAAAAAAAGAGAAGAAAACCAGGACCATGTCCAAATATGCAAAAAATGCCAAAATAACGCGAGGAGCATTTGAATAATTGAGGCAAGCACAAATCATATGAAATCAGCACAACTGAAACATCAAGCGATGTCAGAAAAACCACTTAGCCAAAACTGTTGTTGCCATTGCAGTTGCCACACTCAGAAAAAAAAAACCGCACTATTTTTTACATATTTGCTAACATTTTACGTAGTTTATAAAATTCATATCAATTAATTTGAAATGTTAACAGTTTTACGTGGATTTTTATTTAACTCTAGTATACAAGAAAAGCCAGTAAACTGAATTGCCTTTTAACTTTACAGAACTATTTTTTATTATTTAGAAAAATATATATAAAGAATTGAAATATTCGCCAACAATTTTGTGATTATCGATTCCTGGCAAGCCTTTATAATTTGTTGAAAATTTGTTTCTAATGCTTAGAAATTATTTATGAAACCAGAAAAACTTTGTATTTTTTGAGGAGACTTACAAAGCAAATTTGTTTTGAGTGCAGTTGCCGTGGACAGCTGTCAGCGTCCATCGACTGGTGTCTGGGCAACCAAAAAGAGCGCTTCTCACTCCTGATTTTGTATGCGTTTGTGGCATGCAACACACAACTCACACACTCGACTTCAGGTGACAGCTAACTGTTGCAGTTGCAGCTTCAAATTGCAGTCAAATACTGCCCTCAAAAGGGACGTAATTAAATGCAGCCGCATCGCACTTTCAATTAACTTGTCAACATTTCTGGCCCTTTGGTCGCGCAAAAACTTCCCTGATTTTGACAGCTCTATAAATAATAAGGGAATCAGCTCTGAACATTAATGGAATGTATTTATCAAGCGGAAATACTATAAAAATTGTAAGTGAATTAAAAAGGCTCATGTGTAATTGTGGTCTTAATGATAAATAATAACTAGTATATTTATTAATGATGGAGAATGAACTAACTTTTTTTGTTGTCTCTCACATGTCAATATTTGCTATTTTTTTTGAAGCACTCTCGACTGCAACATTCCTACCAAGGAATTTCAGTTTCAAAATTCAAGCTTAACTGTTCTTTTTGATTTAATAGCCGTAACCCAATTCGGTCTGCCCCAACAAGCAATTGATGTGATGCCCGTTAACACGACCAATCTATTTGAGAGGCAGCATTAAGACTACCCGCTTTGAGATTAGTGATTAGTACAAAATGAATGTTACTCCGATAGCGTTCCGCCATGAATCAATCGTTTATGTTTATCTGATCTGTGGCCAGGCAACAAATTTCGCTGCTCAGCCAACAACCAAAAGCCAACAGCAACAGCAACAATAGCAACAACAACTGTAAACATGTTGGGCAAAATCTCGAAGCGCCAATCTCGAGCTTCATAAATATGAGCACGAGTATATTATAAAATGTTGGGGCAAATTGAAATGCGCCGTTGCATCTCTCAATCTCTATTGCCAAATTGATGCCAATAACTGACATAATGGCCACAGCAAAGCAATGACTCAGCGAGAAGTCTCTCTATCGCTCAAAACTGATTTATGAAACGCTCAGCCAAAAAGAAGCCAGTTCCCTCTCTCTTTCTCTCTCTCTCTCTCTCTCTCTCTCTCTCTTTCTCTGACGCACGCTACACATAAATCATTGTGACAGCTACTGGGCTTTGTCATTTTGGCCAAGCTGTGGTGCAGCTGGCCGTCCTGAAACTTGTTCGCTCCTCCACCCACTTTGACCACAGTTCATATGCGTAAAAAATGATCGACTTTCATAGCCCTCCTCTGACTGCATCCGGTTAGTCACTTTCTTGTTGGAGTCAATAAGCCAAAGGAGCAGCTGTTAGAAAATTCTGGTTAGTGCATTCAGCTAAAATGCAAAATGCACAAAGCAACACAGCTGGACACGTTTGGGACTTTTCAATGTGTGGCTATGATTATAAATTACAAAGTGAGACTTATTCAACAATTCGTAAAGCTTCCCTATGTTTTTGTCGATGTTCGATTTTTGGAAAGCAACACGTTTTTTTCTATAATATTTATAAGTAATTTAAAAAAATCAAGTAAAGATTATTGATTTTCAGAGCGATTTTTTTCTGAGCGTAACCATTCTTTTAGATTTGTGTCGTAGTATTTCTTTAGAGGTAAGTTCTTCAATGTACAGTTTATTTTTTACCATATTTTCTTATTTACTTTTAATATATTTTTTGTGGTACGTTTCTTTAATCATTTGTGATGTATATTTAATTTTTTTGGTTAATTATATTTTTTGTCGTAAGCTTCTTTAATGCAAGGCTTATAGCTTAGTTTTTTTGTTTTATAATGCTCCTGTAACTGTTAACGAGAGTGCGCATGAAACTTTTGTTGCAAAACTGTGTTTATTTTGCGTATTTTGTCTTTTTCTCTCGCTTGCACAATTACTCATACGCCGTGCTGGTCTACTTAGTTGAACACTGCTTATTTTTGTGGGTAGGTTGCACGTTCCTCTGTTTGACAAACAATTACGTGACATAATAAGCGCATTAAAAACCGCGCAGATAAAAAATAGATTTTACCACTTCAACTTAAAATAATACAGCCACAAAAATTTGACACGTAATTAAGAACGAGTAAAAAAGTAAAAAAGAAAATGAAGTGCTGCCAAGCGCAAATAAAACTAAATGTCATAATGCGACAAATATAATATAGAAAGAGCTGCAAATTTATAAAAACTAATGCGACAAATATTATATAGAGAGAACTTTAAATTTGTAAGGACTATATATGAGCGCCATGGCTAATATTGATTGACCTTTTGTATTTATATTTTTGAGTTAAGGCATTGAATGCCAAACAGAATCGAATTTAAGTTCCGGTTTCGATGCGATTTCTGATGTGATAAGTACATAAATTCAAAGTTTTTTTTTAATGTTTTTCGTTTGCATATCTCTTTTCCATAAATGCACTTCTTAATTATGGAAAATATTTCTAAAGATCAGATAAGACCTCAATTTCAGGGAATACTTCCTGGTTTTAAGGCAAATTGAAAACATTTTTTCTGGGTGTGCGATGTTTTGGTTCCGATACGGTGTTCACTAGACAAATAATATCAGTTCCGGTAGTTTTTGATTTTGATGCTGAATTTGACTCAGTAAATCGGATCCGATTCCAATTCCGGTCTGACAACCAAGTTTTAATCATTTTCTTAGCTAATTTAAATATGTTTTATTTTTAATTTGACATTTGCTAGAATTACTTGGATTATTTTTTTATTTAAATTTTATTTTTATTATATTTGCTTTGAAACCAAATAATTGACACTTGCCTATAATAGAACTCTTGCCTATAAAGTTGTATGTAGGTGATTATGAAAATGTCATAATCTAATTATCTAATTAAATATCCATCGAAACATTGATGACCTTTGCTGGCAGTGGAAATATTAGCATTGCTTATTATACTAGTTGAGTCCCTTAAACAACGCTCTTCAAGCTGATATTTAAGCTAAGTGAGATGCCACGCCCACATTTAGCTGACATTTAAGGCAATTGGTGGCATTTCGCAAGGCTTATTAAATGTTGGTGAGCAATTTATGGAGGGTAACGGCGAAAAGTGCAAATTTAATTACGCTCGATGGCCAGGCACACGAATTGCAGCTAAACTTAAACTTAAGTTGTTAATTGCAACGCGTAGACAAACAACAAATAAAAAAACAAAACACCGCAGACTTTGTTGGCCAACTTGGCGCCAATTGACTTTTAGCCTGGTCGACAACATATAGATGGGAACAAAATAATAGCAACACTCGCTCAAAAAATGTTTTCAAGTGTGTCATTTTATGAGTAAATTTACGAAACTTATGAATGCGTTTCTAGAAAGGGAAACTGACTTTTAAATAAAGTGAGAAGGAAAAAAAAAACATAATATTATTAAATAAATTTCAGCTTAAAACAGTAGTGGTGCTATTATTTTTGTTGTGACTGTACAACGACGACGAGTTGAAAAAAGAAAAACATAAGCTCAAACCTTGTCGGAATATTTGTAATTAATTGCCTGTTTGATTGTGCAGGTTTAACAGCATTAGCTTCAGCTTGCGCCTCAGGTTTCACTTGTTGCAATTCGCCTTTTAATTAATTACGTAAAACGTATGCAAACAATTCAAAAACAAAAAAAAACATGTAGATGGAAAACTTTACACACACAACATTTTCATAATTATAAACTTTGAGAACACCGCAACCATTTTTTTTTTTATTTTTATAATAAGTTTTTTAACCAGTTGCATGTTGCTGCCATAACTAGAGGCATGCAGGTCAGAATTGAAAGCAGCAAAGTTGAGGCAAGTTTTCGAATTTGAATTTGAATTTGATTGTTGCTGGCAACAACACAACAATGGTTTCATGGTCAACATTTGTTGTGGCTGCTGTTGCAGACTGCTTTTTGTTACAGTTGTTTTTGCTGTTGCCACTGCGGTTGCCACATGAATTTGCATAATAAACGTCTACGTGTAAACATTATGTGTGCAGCCATATAAGCCATACAAGGCTGATTTTACTCGTATTACAAACAATGCACAACTTTATAATTATTGCGTTAATTAATTATGTCCATTATCTGCTCTTTGCTCTCTGCTCTCTTTGCAGGTAAGCTTCAAATTGAATTCCCAGATGAAAATCATTGCTCAACACGTGTGTGTATGTATGTATATATATTATAGAAAAATTACAGTTCAGCATTTGTGAAAATATCAAAAATTAATATAACTGCATTTTAAGTAAGCCTTAAATAACCCCTGATGCACGGTGACTCAAAAATGACTTGGGTTGCAAATATGAAAATGATCTGGTTTTAAGTGGCGGGAGTGAAAACTCACCTTTTATTTTCAAAGCATAAAATAAATGTGCCATTAAGCCCAAGATCCACTGTCAAGATATTCTCTAACTCTACCCGCAATAAAAATTCTCTCATGAATGCGTTTTGTGTTCCGATAATTAAAACTTACTTTAATTATATTTTATTACTAACTAACTGCTGGGCCAAATGAATATTACATTATTCTCTGGGACTTATTGCCTTAGTTATGAAGTCTAAAAGAAATGTGCATTAAGCCCATGTTTTTCATTACGCCCAAGATGTTCTTCCCCTTATTGCACCATGCTGTGCAATAAAAAATACTCTGCTCGCAAATTTGAAAATGAACTGGTTGCGTTTCAAATTTCAAGTTTCACTTTAACTGAAATTGAATTGCATTATTAGAGAATTAACCAGGAATAAAAGAAATGTGCCGTTAAGCCCCTCTCAATAGTCTTTCAGCTTTATAGAAAATAATGGAAATATATATTTGTACAGAGCAACACGCATAAGGTTGCATAATTTCATGCGCATAGAGCAAATAATCGCAATCATTGCTCATACGCCCGGTTGGCCGCTGTCGCTTTGTTGCTGCATGCGTTTATCGCTCGACAATTTCAATTGCATATATATATTTTTACTGCTATTAATATTATTTTATGTCGCATTGTTGCCCGTTGTAGTTGCTGTCGCTGCTGCTGCAGCTGCAGCACAAATTTGCGTGACATTTCTCAATAATTTCGCTTGATATCGCACCAGTCTGGGGAGGGGTGAGCTGTTGCACTGGGAACGCGGCTGTCTCTCATTACGTGTCCGGGTTCAAAGTGTCATACATAGATTTCCGCATATTTCTGGCGAGCATTGCATTCTTATTTGGTGTGTATTTGTATTTTTATGGTAATTTATTTGAAATGAGCTGAGCTGAGCTGAGCAGCAAGTCTGCTCATGCAAGCAACGCCCAACTCTTGCCACTTGCCACTTGCCACACTCAGCAAAACCAGAAATGGAAAATCTCCCGAAATCTGAGTACATCTTACTAAAATGAAAATTGCTCTAATTAGAAAAATTATACATATTTTATTTAAATCCAAAATTTGGAAATCCTATTTTTTTAAAAAGCCACAAACATAAATTTTATAAATTTACGATCTGCATAATATGCTGACCTAAATAAAAATGGAGTGCTATATTTTTCTGAGTGCACCAAAATCGGAAACGGTATTTCTTGTTTTGTTTTTGTATAGCAGCGCTGACTGACTGAAAAAACCGCAGAACCACAGCGACTGCCACAGCGAGAGAACAGAACCCACTGACTTAATGACTTGCCGCTGTTGGGCAACATACGTTGCCCCCTCTCCCCCACCCCGTCTTCACTGTCGGCTCACCTCTTATAGGGCGGTTGCATGCGGGTAACGCACTTAACGCGCACTCATCCAGAACAGGAACGGGAATTTGAATTCGAGTTGGCGTTGGCGTTTGCCAGGAAAAACTGGCAGCAGAGAAAAACCCTCACACGACGACAACAACAACAACAACAACACCAACAATAACAACAGCAAAAAGAATACCACAAAACTGAAAAGCAGTCACAAACATTAAAATCATAATTCAGGTACATTTGTTGTGCTTCCGACTTCCGGTTAATATGCCCAGGAATTTTTCACTAATTTACATACGAACTGTGTTTGCACTCTGCACTTTTTCGTTATTCGTTTTATTTTTGTTTTTTATTTTGCTTCTGTTTTGTTGCATTGCCACTTTAATGAGGCTTTTGCGAGTGGTCGCCACACAAAAATGTTAATAATCGCAAAATTTATATAAAAACAAGCTTCTTTCGAAAGAATAAAAAATATATTAGGAAAAGTACTTTGAAAGCAATTATCTGCTCACTCTAATAAGTTAGAATAAATATATTTGAGTGCTGACTTGAAATGTGAATATTTCGTAACCACATAAGAAGCGCCGACTTCAAAAATTCTAGCTCGCAAAAAAACAATCACCATGAAATCGTAAAAGTCGCCCTACTTCTGGCATTAAGGGTAATTCAATGTATTATTCAGCAAGTATATTTCTAAAGGGACAAAATTATTATAATTTCTGGGTTTTTTCTTTTTTAAATACTGTTACCTTTTTTTGCTGGTATTATGAATATAAATATTAGTGCATTATAAAATTTCACATGTGCAAACCTTTTAGAAAGCTTGAACATTTTATCTCAATTAATTGCATTTATACTTTTTGAAATATTATTATTATGAAAGATATTTCTGAAAAATTTAAAAATGCCTTTCCAATTTTTGGATATTCTGATTAATATTTTCTTAAGAGTTTTTTTTTTGTAAATCACCGTTTGTATTATTACTCAAAAACGTATATCTAAAAAATGGAAAAAAACATTTCTAATATTTCGAATTTTTTTTTATTATTTTAAGGTTTTGTAAGCGATTTTTATTACAGGTCTATTTATTCTGAGTGTATTTAATATCAACTTTGACATGCAATCACATGCAAGCCTTAAGCGAATTTAAATCGTATTACATTGCAAGCTATTTTGTTAAATTTTGCCCTCTTCGCAAATGCAGTCATCAACTGATTGTAATCTGTGCCGCGTGTAATGTATGCTGAGTGCTCATGGCGAGTGTTTCCTTGATTATTCGTATACTCATTTTAATATGCACTTGCAAACCACTCACGACACTCAAATTGAAATGAAATCATTGAACATTTCGCTTCCGCAAAATTGGCAACATTAAGCATAATAGCATCAAATTTTTGACTTTCACTTGCTGAGAAAAAATCATAGAAATTGTAAAGTCATATAAATGAAGATACTGATGAGTATTGCTGTTGTTGTTGTCATTTTTGTTATCGTGGTTATTGTTGTTAGTGTTGTTGGTGTTGCCCTTCGGCATATCGTTGGCTCAACAGCCAAGGTAAATTAAGCTAAATAAAGTTGACATGAAAATAATAAAGCGGCTTAAAAGTATAAAAAAAAAACCATAAAATAAGCAACCAAAAATGAAAGTCGCAAGTTCACTTTCAATTTTGTTGTTGTTGTTGCCTAGCTGTTGTTTGTTTGTTATGGTTGTTGTTGTTGTGCAATTGCCGGCGCCACGAGGCCAACTGCAAAATGTGCGGTAATCATTATGAAAATTAATGGCAAGCGGGGGTGGTGGCAAGGTGTTGGTGGTGGTGTTAGTGGCAGCAACATTTGCGGCACATAATTCAATCAAAAAAAAAAAAAAACATACCACAAATTTTGCAAGCGATGTTTGTTAGTAAAAGTTGAAAATTCACTTGCCGCACTGCGTCTCTTTTTGTTTTTTTTTTTTTTGTCGTGGATTACTCAATGTGAATGCTGTGTGAGTCCATTCACTTGCAAAATGAGTAGAATGCACACACATTAAGCATACGCAGCGTTGTCATTGAGAATTTGTTATGGGCTGTGGCATATTTTTAGACTCGATTTTTGTTGCTGATTTTTCTGTTCATTTTATCTGTTTTTTTTTTTTGTTTTTTGTTTTTACTGCCTCTTGTGCCACATATTCCTATTATTAATTTGTGCCGCAAACTGGTTTGCCGCAAACCGTAATTCAATTTATTTTATGTTTTGTATAGCTTACAACGTGTTTTTCGGCTGTTGGCCCAAACCAGTTACCGTTTGCTGTTTGCTGTTTGCTGGCCATTCTTCGATAGGCCCGAAAGGCCTCGTTTAAATGCTAAGCAGATTGATTTCGCTGGCCGCTGGCCATTTGAATGAGTTATTAACACACCGTATGCTAATGTATATAAATATCCAATTCAATTAGGTGAAGCAATCGACACGTTCACAACAAATGACCAATTCAAAAAAGTAACCGCAGCTGCTTGGAATTATATTCGTGAACCAAATAATTATTATCTTGGCAAACTTATTTGAGAAGCCTGCGCTCCGATAAAAAAAATCTACCCAAATTATAGAAAATTTACCTACTTTTGGCTAAAAGTATAACTCAGCTTGTCTTGCAGAAATTATATTTCTTAGAGGGAAAGTTGAATCTCAATAAAAACCAGGGTTTTTTTTTTAATTATTAAGAAAACAAAAAAATTGTAAAAGCATGAAAGTCTTTCTAGTTTTCAAGGCGATTTTCTAAAAGTCTCGTCCAGTATTTTTCTGTATATATGCATTTGTTTGCTACGCTGCTCTTGGGCATTTAATTGGCTTAAATTTAATTACAGTTGTCACAATCTATGCAGTGCAGTCGGCAGTTATGTTAATGAATGGGCTTAAGTAGAAAGGCTTACATTGTTATCTGAGCCATTGTTCGTAGCTCGAGCACTGGCAGGGATTATCGCTAGTGGTCTATATAATATATATATATACATGAATATATGTATATATATATATATATATGTATAAGCCAGGTGCATCCTCTCAATATCAAATGTTAATTCAGCTTTGTGGCTGCATTGATACATTGAAATTTTGGTACTGTCGTATTTTGGGCCTGGCCAAGAGTGAGGGTCGACGTTAATACAAGATATTAAATGCACTCGTGTATTCTGATGCAACTTAATTACAAACGCATGTTTGCCTTATTTTTGCAATATTACCTTTGCAACTGTCGACTGTTTTTTGCAGGCAGCTTTTTCAGGTTCGGTGAATTTGCAATTTTATTTGAAAATACAGTGTTTTCACTATAACCAAAGCTTGTGAAGAAAAGTAGCAATACAAATATTGATGATTGAAAAAAAGTGATGATTAAAAAGCTTTTCGCTGTTCTCGTTGGCTGTTTTTTATGCGCCATCAGCAAACATAAATAATAATATTGATCAATGTTTTAAGCAGATTGGTTACTATTTCTTTCCAAAAAAGGGAGAAATGTAAATCGTCAATAGTATCAAAAATTATGTGTCCAAGTTAGCCATTGAACTCAATAATTATTTCACTTAACTAATCAAGGCTTTTGTCCTTTGACTGATTTATTAAAGTTATTAGACAAAATTTACAAGCTTTTCTTTTCGTGTCTTAAATTTGCAGTTAGAATACCCAGCCGCAAACATAAATATAATAATTTTTAAAATTAATTTTTGTTGGTTTATAGAAAGTGAGAAAACATCAACAGCAGCAAAAATTAAAAGCCTAACTTAGTCCAAGAACTCCATAAATATTTAAAGTTGATTTTGTGAGCTTTTGATTTGGGTTTATTTAACAAAGTAATTCAAGAAAATTGATTGATTCCAGCCTTCAATTTGCCGTTCGAATGTCAAGAAAATTGCTTCCTTCTCGTTGATGTTTGTTGTTGTTGTTGTTGTTGTCGACACCTTAAACTGAGCTAAGCCTAACGACAAATTGCGGTCAATTTTCCAGCAGTGTGGCTAAAATCACAATAATTGACTAAACACAAGACTCATATATGAATGCATGTGTGTGTGTGTGTGTGTGTGTTGTGTGGGCTGTGCACAAACTGCAACTGGTATTTAATTCAATTTTATTTAAATTGCATACAAAATTGGCAAAATGCATCGAAGGGTTGCAGAATGTGCAACGCTAAAATAATATTTTACTGGTAATGCTTGAGCCAAAGTCAAGTAAAGTCAACTAAGGCAGCAAAGTGCAATTTCATGCCACAAATTTCCACTTAATTGGCGGGATCGAGTGCTGGCTGGTTGTCCAAGGAGGTTGAGAAGGTCCTGCCGCATGAGGCATGCCGCTTGCCGTCTGTTGCCTGCTGCCTGCTGCCCGCTTTCTGGTCAGGCAAATTACGCTTAAATTTCCGCAGCACATTTTTCAAGGCGATTGCGTACACGCTTTCAACTTCCACTTAGCCAGGTCGTAATTTATGTTAATTTACGCAATTTTCCCGTGTGGCAATTGCAGGCTGCAACGATGGGTGGCACGCCCAAACGACGGCAACACCATCCAGGAAAAATATCGCCTGGAATTTTAGAAATCTTAGTACATTTTTCGAAATGTGTTTGTTCACAGAAAAGTAGCTTTTTTCCTTTTTATATTGAATTAAACAGCCCTAAGTATTTTAAGATTTTTTTCTTTTAAATGAGGGTTTGAATTTATAGATTTTATAAACAACAGAAAAATCCCAATATTTTCATAATCGTCGATTTCGAAAATAGTTTATAAAACTTAACAAAATATTTCTGAAAAAAAAAACAAACAAGTTTCTAGTTTTCGGAGCGATTTACCAAAATTTGTGACAATTTTGTAAGATTTAGCATTTCTCCCTTTGAGAATTATGGCAAATTGTTTTCTTATAATTTTAAATTGTTTCATTGGGGGTGATTGTCTAAAATTCATCTTCTTTTTTTGCCGAGTGTAGGCTCATTTAATTAAGCTTCTATCATATTAAACAAAATTCATACTAGATAAATTGCAAGTTCAACTTGTGCAACATGCTCAATTGGAAAACTGGCAAATTGAGGAAAATTGTGAAAACCCAACGACGACGAGGCCAATGGCATTCGCGGAGACAAATGGACGGAGACAGACAGCGCTGCGAAATATATTTCACGCACCTTGGACTACATTGAGGCGTCGCCAAACAAGTTTTTTTTTTTTTTTTTGCCATGCGATAGTGTTGCACACGCACTTGCCAAGTCTCGAGACGCCTTCGCCGCCACCTTAAGTTGCCCCCCCTGCAACGAGGGGCATGTTGTCAACACGCAGCTCGTTTTGATGCCGGCCGGCCAAACGGCGCATAAAAATTGCTTTAAAAATCGAAAACAAGACGAGAAAAAAAATCCAAAACGCAACTTGTTCAAAGTGGCACAGAAAACGGTACATGCACACACGCACACTAACACACACACACACACACACATACACACAAGCACACACGCATGCAACACACACGCATGCAACACACGCATATATGCAACAACATATCTATCACTCACACTTAATTCATTTTGATTTCTGTGCAAAGTGGAAATTTATTTGCATAAATTAAAATGCGAAACGAAAAAAGTAAAAGAATTTAAAGACACATTTATATATATCTATATATCCATATATATTTATATATATATATATTTATATACATTTTTATTTTTTCGTATGCATGATAAGCTGCTTATCCCGTTATGTTGCCTTGCCGCATACAGCAAAGGCGGGCAGACAACACAGACTGGCAGGCTGGACTGTTGCATAAATAGAAAATTTATTTATTGATTGCGTTGTCTGAATTTGTATAAATTTGTATTAGCAACAAAATGAATTTTGACGTTTTTTTTTTTTTTCTTTTTTTTTTATGCATTTATTAGTCAAAGGTGAAAGTTTCACATAAATATTGAATGCACTCAGAAAATCAAAAATTGATGTATTACGCATGCCAAGAATTTGACTTATGAAAATCACAAATATACATTTTATTGAGAGGTTTTCAATGAATTTTACATAAATCTCTCAGCACTTTAAATAAATAAAAACGATTAAAATTTAATAGCTTTTTGCTTTTAACAACAATTTCAAAGCTTATTCACAAATTATTTCTTGTGTTTCGGCTAAAGCTTTTTATGCTCAATAACAAAATAATAACAATAAAAATAATATAAAATAACAAGTTGCTTGATTTAAAAACCGCAGCCGTAAATTAAATCCAATATGCAGCCGCAATGTCAGCGATTTGAAGTTATGTGACTACTTCCTCAACCTTTGGAAAAAATACACACTCACAATGCGAATAGCCTTGTCTAAAAGGTGGCAATAAGAAAATAGAAATAAAAGTATGAAAAACAGAGATTAGCTGACAACAGCAAACACAATGTGAAGACTAATTGTTAATACAAAAAGCATTTTGCACATTGTTAGCGGGCAAAGAGGCATGCAACTAATCATTAGAAGCTTGTTTGCAATTTGCTGTGCCTCAATGTCAATTTTAATTAATTAATATAGAAAAAAAAAATAAATAAACGCGTACATACTGGCGACTGACTGACTGAAAAATGTTGCACGCAGCGATGCGTGGCAGTTAGCAGAACACATCTCCCGCTCCCGCTGGCCAACCCTTCCTTCGCATTCCTCCATTGGCAAAGTCAGCTCTCACACAGAAATTATAATTCTGCAAACGATATCAACACTCAATAGAGCGACGGCAGCAACAGCAGAATCAACAGTATCATCATCATCATCATCGTCAGTCGCATTATTAATGATTTTCATAGAACCAACAACAACAGCAAACATCAAATAACAACAATCATGCTGAGGCCACACTGATATGCAGCAAAGTTGTCTGAACAATGATACGGATGCAAACTGCAAGCATATGCGGCATTTTACACTCTCAAAAAAATTGCACTGCAACCCAGAAAGTATTTCTCTTTTTCCAAATTAAAATGTTTATCGAAATAATAAGTATAATAAATGAACAAGAAAGTTTTTCTTCTTTTTTCTTCTCTTTTTTTTTATAAGACAGACAAGAACTGAACTTTATTGTAAGTTCACAACTTGTCTCTGAGTTTTCGGAAGTAAAATCCAAATATAACAAAAATTAAATGAATGATTAATTATTATAATTATTATTATAAAGTTACCCATAGAAAATTTCTAAGGTTCAGATGGATTTTTACTCTGAGTGTAGAAGTTGTTGTTGCTACCGTAGTTATTATTGTTGTTGTCACGCCCCCTCGGCATGCAATTGTTAAACCGTTCGCATTGAAAGTAGGCTGCATGTAGATACATACATAAATGAATACATATATGTGTGTACAGAGTTCTAGCACAGAAAATATCATGTTAGAGATATCAATTTGCTTTAGCACCCAGCAGCAGCAGCAGCAGCAGCAGCAGCAACTGCAGCAACAGGCACAAACAATCACAATCCATAAAATGTGCAAATAGATAAAACCAGACACAACACAACTGCAACAATTGCTCTTTCTAACAACCCTCATCAAAAAAATATGCAGGAAAAATATCAATATCTTTGTAAGTTTTAGCTCACGCTTTTCAGTCTGTATCATTTTGATCGGTGCACTTCAACGGAGTGAAAACAATTTATTTGAGCTGTTTGTGAGAACCTTTTACAGGTAAGAGCAATTATATATTTGCTGCAGAACGAATTGTAAGAGACTAAATAACTTATATGAATGGGACTGGTTTATGAAAATTTCGATTTATAAATATTTTCGAGCTCTATTTTAATAAACTTAACATTTATGTATATATTTATATATATTTATATATTTAGAGTAAATAATTCATGCAGTTATATATCTGAAGAACACCAGCTTTATTTCAGTAAATGTTACTTTCGCATGGTTTTTAGTTTCCTAAACTAGAAAAAAGAGAGCAAAACTACAATTTTGATTGATTTACTTCAATTGCCTGCAAACAATTTATTTTAAGCTGTTTTTAAGCACTTTTTACTGGTTACATTTTTCTCATACAATGAACTGATAGAGACTAAATAATTCATATGAAAATAAATTGATTATATAAGTTTGACTGCACTCGCATTGTAGAACATTTGCAGCGCCTTTTCAATAAAAAGTTACATTCCCATTGTTTTTGAAAACTAGAGCTGGCTCTGCTGTCCGTCATTCTCTCATGTGGATTGCGGCTTACGTTCTCAGACTTGTGAGCAGCACAATAATTGCTAGCTGGGCTTAACTCCAGCTCCAGCTCCAGCTCCAACTTCAACTTCAGCTCGTGTGCAACAACTTTAGAGGCAACCAGTTCAGAGTTTGCCATGCCAGCAATAAAATGATGAGCGCAAGATAACACAAATTACTTGGTACTTGTATGGTTACGTTGGCCTAAAAACCTAACCGTGAAAAACACATTTAGATTTTGCCTCTCTACCACCACCACTACCTGTAGCTAGTTAGAGGCAAGCTTTGCTGTTGTTCTTGTTGTTGTTGTTGTTGTTTTTCTTGTTGCCACTTTGGCAGCAACTCACAGCAACTCCACCTCTTGCCTCGGCTGTTGCAATTTAAAATCATTTTGCAAAAAAGTTTTTTTTGCGCCAGAAACACAACCAAAGCGTTGAAAATTTCACTGCAAATTACATTAACTGTCTAAGTCTACACAAAGCAGTTGTTGTTGTTGCTGTTGATAATTCCTTGAATATGGCTTGGCTACATTGTTGGAAAATCCAGGCTTACATATTAACTAGAGCATGAGTGCAATTGGTTCACTTCTTTTTTCTATACAACAACATAACTCTGAACTCTTCTTAGACTTAATCGGCAACTAAATCTTTATGCTATAGAATTGTTCTTCAGCAAGCTACAAATAAGTACAATAGTATGACTAGTTTTTTTTTTTGTAGGAAATGAAAGTTTCGAGCGAGTGAATACTGAACCCAATTAATCAAAGTTTTAGCCAAATTATATTTTTCAACCTTACAAATCGAAGTTTAGAAAATCGCCCTAACGTTAAAATCCCTCTTAGAAAGTTGTTCTTATTTTTAGAATCAATTTCTAAACATAGGAAAACATTTTCTCGAAAATTCTAAAAGGTTGCTCTAAATTGACTACCAAAATCGTGGTGCTCTCTGTTTTTAAATATTTTTTATTATTGGGAATTTCATTTGTAAAAAGTAAGTCAAATTTAAATGAATTTTAATGCATTTTATGAAATGGGTGAACATATTTTCTATGTGTAAAATGCTCACCAATTAATATAAATAATAAAAAAGCTTAAATCAAAATTGTTCAACGAACACAAAAAGAAAAAAATAACCTGAAAATTAAACATATTTTTTCTAAATTTTAGAAAAATCCAGCCTGACTTTATGATATGCAAATCCTGGTCTCTGCAAAGGCACAACCGTAAATCTTAGACTCTTATTTGCCGAATACTAATCTTAAATTCGGTTAGATTTTTTTCAGAGTGTGGCATTGATGCTTTTTACGATTGCTTTACTGTATTTTAGCAATCATCAAACGTGCAGCTTTGTATGGTTTTTATTGCTGGCCACTTGGCATTTTCCGCCTTTGCTTTCGCCTCAGCCAAGCCTCAACTTGCCACACCCCCCGCCTAAACTCCTCCCCCGTTCAAGCTGATCCACCTTGTCCCAGGCCCAGGTTGATTGTATTTGGTCAAGTCTTGCAGTTTTTGGGGCCTGCCTCAATGTTAGGCTCAGCCTCCTCGATCACAGAGGTTAAACGTTGCAACTGTTGCAGTTGCAGTTGCAGATCCAGACGCAACAGCGGCAACATGATAATAATGAACTTTTTTTTTCCTTTTTCGCTGATGATCAGCATTACAAAAAGTTTTGGTGAGTTGATGGTTGCTGCTAACCTATATTTTAGGTCATAATATGGTGGCCAACAATGTTACTGGTCAGCGTTTTGAATGGCGTTGTGAAAAACATTATAAACCGATTTTTATTGCGATTTTTTCTTCGCAGTTGTTCGTTGCTCGCTGTTGTTACTATTATTGTTGTTGCTGTTGTTGTTGTTATTGTTGTTGTTGTTGTTCTTTGTGGTTGCTGCAACCTTTTAAGGCGGTTAACTACCCATTAAGGGGCGTTTCTAATGGCACAAACCGATGGTCAAGCGGGACTGCAGCCAAACTCCTTTTGGTCTTCGTCATCATCGTCATCATCCTCATCATCATCGTTGATTCGTGCCACATACTTATAGATGTTGAGGAAGAGGAGAACCATTTTACTGCCATTTTACGCTGCTGGCTAAGTACAAATTTTACTTGTTTGGCATTTTACTGGCTAGAACGCCCCATGCCCCTATGCCCCATGCCACAGCTGACAATTGATGTTATTGTTTTTGCTGTTGCCGTAGCTGCTTGTGGGCTGTGCCAAGTCGTAAAATCATATTACAAATTAATCGGCAGAATATATGTGTGCCGTAGCTCTCCCTCTCCCCCTCTCTCCCTCTCTCCCACTCTCCCTCTCTCTCTCTCTCTCTCTCTCTCTGACCACGTTAACTAATGGATTAGCTATATTTTCTTATTTTTACTTATTTAATATTGCCTAACATCAGCGGCCACAGAAGAATGCCAAAAGTAGCAAATCAAGTAAATTAAAAATATAATTTAATATTTAAATATAAATTGGCAAAATAGAAGTATATATTACAGTGGCTCTTGTTTATTCATTTATTTTTTTATGAAATATAACTAAACACAAAAATACAATAAGTAGCAAATTGTATTAAGTTATAAATATATATATATATATATACGTATAAATACATATATACATACCTATCAAATCTATTGAAATCATGCAAAAGAATAACTAATTAGTAATGAGCGAAGGTTGGAAACTGTCTCCAAGGGGAAGAGTCTTCTCTCCCGAGTTACCCCCAAACCTGATATTTGTCCTTGTCATCAATTTTTAGTTGCGTGGCGCGGTTTCCGCTTAATGCCAATTTGTTGAATGCAGCATTATTTTGAATGCAGCAAGCGACAAAGCGTTTTTGTCGCCATTTGAATTCTGGTTTATTTAATGACTCTGTGCAATTGTTTTCGTGAGCGGATTTTCAAAATTGACTTGACTTAAGTTGAGTTCAGTAAGCGTTGCTTTGGTTTCGTTCCGATTCGTTTCGATTCGTTTCGATTCGCTTTATTCACATTTTGCAGCTCAAGGTTAAGCGGCTTTTGGCTGCGCTCAATTTGTTATTGCAAGAAATAAAACACTAACCCCCTTCTTCACTCTGCCCCCCACTGCTCCCCCACAAACTGGCGTCGTCACCGTTTGTTGTATGGTACAATTTCAATGAGTGGCAAATAATTGCGGCTTGTGTTCGTAATTTGTTACTGTTGCCTACCTCTCTGTGTGTGGTTATTAAAGTGCCTGATTGGATGTGAGTTTAAAATGTGGGTTGAGGCAAATTGCAAGGCATATTGCAAAAAATAGAAAAAATAATAATAAAACCAAATTCAATCGATAATTGCATGGCAAGGCCCACAGGTTGAGTAAAAACGACAACTCAAGAACTTGTTGGTGGAGTTGTTTTTATAGCTGCTTGGTTTTTTTTCTATTTTTATCGATCAATCATTAGTGCTATCAGTTCTTACTCCAACTGAGATCTAATTGCAATTTAAGATACGCCACATTTAACTTATTGGGTTGTTGTGTAATTTTTTCAAGTTAAAGTGGAACTCTCTTAACTTTGTGACTTAAGTGATCTGTTTTTCATTTAAACTCTCATCAAATTTATAGCATTCTCTCTGCACTGCACTGAAGTAGTTCGCCAATTCGCCAGTTCGCGCTTGACATTGATAAATTGAACTTTGGAAAGTGGCTTTTTGTGTGGCTGCGTTGATTTCATGAAAGTAAAACAAGCACACTTTCAGAATCCGATACACTCGGAAAAACACGCCTTGAGGTATAGAAAAGTGCTCTAAAAATGAAAGAGTTTTTTCTTGTTTTTAGAACCAGTTTCTAAATATTAGAACCATAAGAAATTAATTTTTAAAAAGTATGAACAGAAACAATTTAAGGAAAATTTCGCATTTTTATAAATTATGTAAAATGTTTGTGTGTCGAATATCTTAAAATAAAATAATAATAATAAAACAAAGCCAATAAAAGAATGCATCTACTTATGCAGAAAACAGCCTCAAAATTAGACACATTTTGCAAAATTTTAGAAAAATACGGACTGCAAATTTCAAAATACAAATCCAGGCTTTTAAAAAGCCACAGACACTTAAGAAATTTACTGCTTAAGGGCGAATTTGGTGAGTTTTTTTTCGCAATTGTAGCCGTAAGCCGCCCATTGCCTACCCCTCAAAAAGTCCTTCACAGTGCTGGCAAACATGGTCAATAAGTGCACTTAACATGGCGTCTCGTCGCACTTGTCCATTGCCAGTGAGGAGACACAAGACACGAGGTAATTTGCGCATTTTATTGGACATCAGAGTTGGTGCTTTGTTTTGTTGCCATGATGAAATTAACGGCAATTAACTTGATTCACTTTTGTTGTTGTTGCCACATCTGCTGACTCCTCGGGCAATGCATTTCGCATCGCACGAGGCATGAGGTAATAATTTAAGAAATTGACATGTGAATCACACACCGAACTGGAACTGTTGCTTCCAGATTGCACTGGCAATGGCAGGGAAAGACTAAGGAGAGGAGAAAGGGAGGCGGAGCCAGGCCGGGTTGCGTCGACTAAGCAGAAAATTAACGCGTAATTAGTTGTTCCTTTTAAAAGCAGCCTTGTCATCTCTTCTGGGAAGGGGGAGGGTCATGGGCATGCGAAGGGGAGGGACATGGTGAGTGTGGCATGTGTAGGAAGTGTCGCCACTTGACTTGTTGCCTTCTTTGTTTTGTTCCATTCGTTGATTAATGAGCTCCGTCTGTCTGCTCCATGCCATTGACTTTGATGTGTGTGTGTGTGAGTGTGTGTGTGTGTGTTTTAGCCGCAATTTAAATTACTGCCAATGATCGTTGTGATTCAAATGCAGCTCAAGCTAACGAGTCTTTTACGTATATAGTTAACAAGGCATGTTGCTGCTCAACATTGTCGATCTAAGCTGATTAGAGCAAAATATGCTGGCAGAGGTCAGCTTTAGATGTGGGTTGAGCTAAGCGCATGTTATGACTTCAACTATTATATATACATACACATTTATATATACATGTATATATACATATAGATATATATACTGGTCGCATATTTCTCTGCAAGAATTGTGAAATAATAATGCATTCGTAAAACTGGCTTCTAATTAACTATTATTCAGTTACAACATTAATTATTATTTATTAGATTTAATCCTAGACAATGATTAATTTTAAAAATGATCAGTGTTTTTTTTGATTATATGCTGTAGATATTAGAGCTTGTTGTGCTTGTTATGGGTTGACTATAAGAGATCTTATAAATGACGTATAGCTCACAACAAGCAAGCTGGAATAGTTTTGCATAGATAAAACTAGATTGTATTTTATTAACTGTACTTAGCAGAATCAGAATTATACTGGTCTGATTGGATTACTTTTGCCTTCATACCAATAAATGCAACAAATTTTGTGTTTTAATAAAATCGTATAATATTTCTCATTTTATCAATTGAAATAACACATTTTATTTTTAAATTCATGAAGGTATTTATTGCTTTTCTTATTTGTTTCGCTGTGGGTGTGTCACTTATCGACTTCACAAATGGTTTATTTAGAGCTTGATTAAGACAGATCTGCACAATCTGAATTGTATTTAGGCCAATGCACTTATTTACTTCAAAAATGGTCTGTATTTTGGAATGCAGTACGTAAGATTTAGAGCTTGATTGGCTTCTTAAACTGTTGGATAAGCCAAAAAAAAAAAAACCCTCCAATAAAACGTACTGTTTGCTGTTGGACTTCAGCTGTTTTTTATATTTATTTTGTTGGTGCTTTATAAATATTGAACAGAGTCGGAGTTAACCGTATTTGGCCAGCGTTTAATTGGGGCCCCACCTGTTTGGGCCGAATGCTGTTGTTGCCCCAAAACTGACAAATTTACACAATGAAAGGTCATTGTTTCCACATCAATTAGCCTCTTACCGGAGCCAGCAATTTTTATTGTTGACGTGTCCAAATTGGAGTGCCTGTCATTTTGATGAACTGAGCACGACTCAAGCAAAATCACAAAGAAAAAAACAACACTCAACTCTCAAATCTAGGCTTATGACAAAATGGCGCTGGCGGTTTTGTTGTCATTTTTGTTGCATAAAATGCCAAATTGTCTGCCAAAGCGAAACGACGACTTCGAATTCTGCCCAAATTTGGCAAGCGGCAAGTCGCCAAAGCAGTTGCGACTGATTGTTGCCATCTATTTAGCGACCGGCCGGCTTGTTCAAAATCGGTTGGCTGGCAACTTGTTGCATGCAACGAAATCGCCAAGCGCTTGTCATCTTATAAATAGCTACACTTATAAAAAAAAGCAGTACTCAATTTTAGTAAATCGGCAAGTAAATTTCTAAAATGTATATTTATAATTTGTAAATTAATTTTTTGAATTTCCGGATGAATTTTTTTGTAGAAAAAAACATATGTCCAATTTTGAGAGTTTTATTTTGTATCGACACTGAAATAATTGAAACTGAATTTAAGATTTTAACAATAAAAAATATTTAATAAAAATATAAAAAAAATTCCATCTATTTGTAATTGTTCATTTAATGAAGTCATTTCTATTTTTGGGAAAAAATATTTTACTTTACTTAGTAAGTAATAATAACAAAATCCAGAAACTTTCTTTTTCTTAAGTGATTTACGAAAATTAATGTGTCTCTTGTTTGCCAAGTGTAGTTTGCGTCGCTCGCACGCATGTCACTCAGAATGTCACACAGCTATGCGCAAATTAAACAGTCTTATTATGACAGGCAACGCACACTCACACAGACACACACACACACACACACACGCACACGCACACTCAGGCACACACACACGCACAGTCAAGCACACACACAGAGGCACAACAAAAGTGCAGCGCACTTTAGCCAGCAATAACAAAGTAAACGAAAGTCATAAAATTAAATTTAATCCGCTTGGACTCTTACCGGCTGGTTTTTCTTAACTCTTGCCACACCCACCCGAAACGCAGCTCTCCCTGCCACACTGCTACCTCCCGCCGCTCCACAACCCCTTTTTATCCTGTGCGTTAAACTTACGTGTAATCCGCTTGTTGTCGTCGTCGTTGCCAACTCGCATTTTGCCAACTCACTTAAGCAAATGACCAGGCCAAGACATCGCTCGGCCAGTTTGCAATAAATACACACACACACACACACATACACTGGCCAGATGGCATTAAACTTTTGTCTTTTTTTTCATAATTTGTTGCCTTTTTATTCCTGATTATTGTTGTTGTATTTTTGCTGCTGCTGTTTTGTAGCTGTTTATCGACTTGTCGTCTGCTTAAAGAGTTGCAGCCTTTTTTCTTCGTTTTTTATTTGTGAATATTCTTAAGCAGCGGCTTTCGGTGCCACTCTTTTGTTTGCCACTCACATTTATATTTTCAGCGCATAATTAATTTAAGATGCACATTAATTCCGAATCGGTCAACTTCAAGTACCCCGCGGCACTTGAATGAATCAAATTTGCTCTCTCTGTGTGCGTGTGTGCAATTAAACAACGTTGTATAAAAAGCGGTTGCTGAATTTGATGAACTGCAAGCAAATGCGATATAAGATTCACATTAAAGAAAATACATGTGAAATAATTTAGTAATTATTCACTGTTTTATTAATAATATAGGCAAAAAGATAGCTTGTGTTGAAGTTCTTTTTGCACATCTGAAACAAAAACAAGCTGAAAATTAGAGATATTTTTCTAAGTTGTGCTACTTTTTAGCTTTTTCGGCCAGCACATCTATGAAAAATCGATTTAGTTTTGACACATTGATGACAATCTGAAATTAAAAGAAAAGTAATTGCAATTTTTTGCTGTAAAGGCTTTTGTGTTCTTGCCACATGCGATATGCCATCAAATTGTGGTGTGTAAATTTATTTCAATTTCTTTATAAATATTGTATTTCGAGCAGCTCAAGCTGTAGGTTTTTTGTTCTTATTATATTTATGGGCAAGGGTATTACAAGGCAGTGTGTCAGGCAAGGCAGTCACTCAGTCAGTCATTCAGTCAGTCAGTCAATACCTGCCAGTTGTCGGCCTTCATGGCTAATTAAGTCGCTTAAATTGACACAAAAGAAGGTTAATGTGTGGGTGTTGGCATTTATGAGGTAACACACATATAGCACACACAACAACAGCACACACAAAGTGTGTGTGTGTGTTTGTCGATTGCAGCTGCACTCGCCAGAAATATGTAAATATTGTTACGTATCTCTTTAATAGTTGTCATAAATGAAACACCCCCACAAAATGCTTTAAATGTGAGGTGTAAATGCTCAATTTGTGTGTGTGTTTTTTTTTTCTTGCATGTCTGTTGCCAAGGCAAAAAGTGGGAGTTGCCAGCCGTCATCTTTGCACCGAAAACCATTCAAAATTTGTTCAAAGCATTATTTTTAAGAAGCGCCTAAAAAATAATAGCAAAGGAATTATGTAGAATGAAACATTTTGTTATGTTTTATGGTCCAGTCAGGGGCTTATATTATTTTTTTGACAGCAATGTATTATTCAATGCATTAATTTGTAAGTACACTGAAAGTAAAAATACTTACAGATCATTTGTAGCAAGTACTTTAAGAACCCAGGAATTTTGTAAGAAGTTATGTGTGTAGTACAATTTATTTGAGAGTGTTTTATGGGACAGAAAGAAGCTTATATATATAAATACACATAATAAAATCCACCTATTTATTCCACTAAATACGTCGAGTGAAAAACCATAAATTGTTAAAATATTTATAAACATTTTTATGGGCATCAACATGAAACTGATGATAATCTTGCTGCAGTCAGGAGACAAAAAATCTCTTTACACTTACATTTCGTAGATTTATTTATTATATTTACCCTTTAATTACATTCAAAAGTGAAACACTTGTATTTGTTTAACACTTCGGTTTTATTCCCATGTAGCAACAAAATTACCCAGTTTGAGCGGACAAAAAATGAAGCAATTAAGCAAATTGAAAAATTGCATGTCGCACACACACACACACACACACACACACACAATATAAACAAGAGCAAATGTGTGTGTGTGCGTGTGTGTGGCTAATGCAAAAAAGATAGTAATCGACAAAGGCGCGAACAATGTCGTCGTTGATGAGGCACTCGTCGCATAGTGCAAATTAAAATTCAGTTAAAAAACAACCAAAAACAAATGTACTCAAATTAATAAAATGCCGGCAACAAGCGCTTCCAGTTTTCAATACTGATTGGCCACTGGTTTTTTCCTTTGTGTTTTTTTTTTGTGAGTAACAACAACAAGCACACATAATCAGACGCACACACACACACACACGCACACACGCACACACACACACATTCGTGGCTCTTAAATGTCAGCGGCCACAAAGAGGCGCCGTTAAAGCTGGCCCATAAAATCGCATATAAATTAATCAGAAATTCGCGCGAGCGTAAAAAAAGCAGCTAACAGGCAAGAATGCCGTTGTTGTCAAGTTTGATCAACTACAAGATACCCTGCATTTAAATATATTAAAATAATATTTTAAATTTGTTATAGTTTTATTGGCGAATGAAATTCATTTAAATATAACTTGAACAGATGAAATTGCACGCTCAAATGTAAGGTGTGAAAGCACACATTGAAAATGAGAACATTACTGGAGTGTTTCTTATGCGTTCTTTATGAAATTTAGGCAGTTGAATAATTATATCTGTGTGCATTGCATATATCTATTCGAAAGCTCTGACTTTAAAATTGTGGCATTTATTGCGATATCTATCGATATTTGTGAAACGGACGCAATAATCGATCAATTTCAATAACATGATACGAGCACGGTGTATTCTAAATTTCAAGTCTGTAACTCTTATAGTCTCTGAGATCCGACGTATATAGCTATATCGCCTAGCCTGCTGTTGCTGATCGAGTAAAAGAATAAATATATATAAATATTATTATGGTTTATTTTATTATTCATATTATTTTATTCTATTATCTGGACGAATATGCTTTATTCTGTCTGATACAAACCTTATCACTTAACCATTATGCCCTTTTACCCCATTTTCAAAAAAAAAAAACAAAAGCAAAAACAAAAAAATATGCAATATTGTGTCATACGCAGGCTCCCGGTTGCCAGTTTGCCAGTTTGTCAGTTAGCCAGCTCAAGGCTGGCTTTTGTAGCTTGCATAAAATAAACACACAGCAGATTTATGTGGCAAGCCACCCAAAAAAAAAAAGAAAAACAAAAAGAAAAACGGTAAACGGTAAACGCTGAGGCAAAAGCCAGCCGCGCCTGCGCTTGAAAACTGGCCAGGTTCTCTGAAGCAGCCGATTTCTGGGGAGTGGTGCCCATTTGGCCTGACTTGACTTGGCTTGACTTGTTGGGGACTTTGTTGGGGCCAATACGGAACCGAGCACGGCGGGCTTGGGGGGCATTCCGAGGCTAAGCGTAGCGCTTTGTATTTTTTGTTTTATTATTTATTTGTGTGAGTATCTCGCAGTGCTGCCCAAATGCTGACAGGCAAATGGATGACCGTTTTCTGGCTGTCTGCTAAATGCTTGTCTCTGTTGTGTTGCCAATAAGACCTTGGACTATGATTTTTCCACTCTGTTCTCTTTATTACATAATTTTGCTGTGTGTGTGTGTGTGTGTGTGTGTGTGTGTGCGTGGGGGCCAAAGTCGAAGGCAATAGATTGTTAATTGAATTGGAATTGAAAACGAAAACCAAGCGTGAAGTTCTAAAATTTACCCATACTCAACGCTGTTGCAAGCAAATGCCAACCACACATAAATAATGTTTTTTTTTGTGGAAGAGTTTCTTAACTGCGAAAAACTGATGACGATTTAGTGGTGATGCGGCTTAAAAACTGTAATGACTCTTGCCGAAAATACAAATAAAAATGTAATCTTGCGAGAGCTTCGCAAAAGTGCAAGTGAATTTTTGTAGCTACCCAAAACTGTTACTTTATATATAAAGTTACGGCTGAGAGCGCCCAATGCTCAAGTCAGCTACAGTTTCACAATTCACATAGTGGCCACGTTTTCCAAAACTAAAGCTGACAGCTAACAACCAGAAAGTGTCCATACAATTTTCTTCGACTAGTTTCATTTCGTTTGGGTTTCTTCAAATACCCTTTCGGAGGTTATTATAATTTTTCACAGAAGGAGACCACATAAAATAATGGGGGAAATTAAAAAAAAAACATACTGAGAAATATAGTTTAAATCAATTCAGCAATCAATACTGAAGATAAGTAAATATTAAAAGATGGCATAGCTAAAAATCTAATCACAAAAAAAATATTTAAGTCCTTAAGTTGAACACAAACCAAGCATTTTTAGCTTTCTCGGTTCTGCATGGAATATAAATACACAAATATGCAAGACTCAGTTTAAGGTCAGCCGTAACTAAGAAAAAATATTTTAATAAAATATTATTGGTCCTATAAGAGTATTAGAATATTTCCAAACCATATATCCATAAATCATGTTCCATAGGAACTGTCAGACAAAAGATCATTTTAAGTTCAATGGATAAGCGTATAGAATAAATAAATAAATAAATAAATAAATAAATAAATAATCAGTTCAAAGCCAGATGTCAAACAGAAAATATGTAAATCATTTTTTTAAATCCGAACTGAAATTTAATTTTCAGAAGATTAACTGATAACAACAGAAACAATTATCAAATTTAAAATAATATATATAAATTACTCCAGACTAAAATTTAAATGCCGGCACATTAACTTTTCAACAGAAAACATGTAAATACAGTTTTTTTATTATACCTAAACAATAATTGTTCTAACTTGGAACTGAAATTTAAATTTCAGCAGATTAACTGCGATCCACTAGGGTATGTAATCTTCGCCTTGCCTAAGATAAACTTTTTATCTTTTTCTCTATGGTTTGTTTTTTTTTTTTTGGGTGCGTGCCTATGCAGCAGCAAGGTCTTGTTTTTTGTTGTTTATTGTTTATTGTCTGTTGTTGTTGTTGTTGTTGTTGTTGGTTGCTGCTGTTTTCGGTTTCGTTGTTTTTGTGGTTGGTTGACTGTCTGGTTTGTATTATTACCCCACCTACTACTCCTAAAGCAGACGCTTAACGCTTCGTCAATTTGTTTTCTTCTCTTTTTGCTGCTATTGCTGCATTTGTAGGCCTTTTTTACAATAGTGACCTCATTTCTTCTAAAAAACAAACACAAAAAAAATAAAAAACCTCAAATTAGTGTAGAATTTCGGCTAATTAATGTACTCAAAGTGTGGTTGATGACCATCTGCGATTAGCTGCAGAGCGAGAGTCGCAAATTTGAATACAATTCATAAAGAGACCGACGACGATGAGAGCCAAATAAATAGAAGCAGAGGGTAAACTGTTTTAGCTGTCAAGTTTGCCTTTGCCTGATTTCTAAACCAATTAACATGAATTACAAATGTCACATTGCCTTCTTTTTTCCCTCTGTACACACTCAAAATGGCACACAGCGTTGGGGCGTTGTGGGCGTGGCCGGTGGCCGGTGGCCTAAACTGGGACAATGTACACTCACAAAAAAATAAATTTTTAAATTTAAGTAAATCGAGGAAAAATGGAAAATTGCCTTACAATATACAAGATTTTACTTAGATTAATTTTGGTCAATCACCAGAAATTGATAATCGCCTTAATATAAAGTTTTTCAGTTTTTATAAATAATTTCTAATTATTGGCAAATGTTTTTAAAAATTAGAAAGGCTTCCTATAAATCAATACCAAAAATATGTTTACAATTATTTTCTATTATTCGGATAAGCACTTCTATTTCTTCAAGAAATTCAGGTACATGTTATGAAATTCCCGTATTATAGTTTAGCCGCAGTTTGTGTTTTATATAAATTTATATAAATTAAAGCTATGTAAAATGTTTGTATAAAATGAAATCTTGATATACAAATATTTATTAACAATGTAGACAACAAAAAAGCTTATATAAGAATTCTTCCAGAATTTACACGCATAAAATTCAAATTATATTATATAAATTATAGTCAAAATCCACCACGAAATCTAGAATTTCAAACCGTGGTTTACAGAAAGCCACAAGCGTAAATTTTAAAAACTTACTTGCTGAATAATATGGTGGCCACACCCTTATTGAAATGTAGGTTGATTATTTTTTTCAGAGTGTATATGCGAGATTGGTTGTCGTTGTTAATTTGAAACACTTGCCGCTAACCGCTGGCCAAACACTTCCTGGTTGCTTTGACATTTGTTGACCACACACACACACACACAGAATTATATATGTATATTTATATATATATATATACCCCTCCTTCTCCTCGTGGAATTTCATGTTACGCTATCACAGTGCAAAGATCAAATAGTCAAGCAACGGCAACCGCTGCTTTTGCTGCTTTGGCTGCTTTGGCTGCTGTTGCAGGGGCAACTGCAACTGTCAACTGGTCGACGTAATTAATTGCCGCAGCAACATGACCGTCAACGGCAACAACAACTGTTGACCATGGCCACATCTTTGACTGCACTCTCGGCCTGAGCTTCAGCCACGGCACCGCTTGCCATGCTTGCCCCACTTGCCACAGAAGCGACACACAGGCATCTGCCCGCAGTTGGGTTGGACACTTTATGTGGCAGATGTGCTCGTAAAGATTTCCTCATTGTTGAGCGTGTGCATAAAAGCATTTTTAGCATTTTACCTAGCCAAAACTCTGCATACGTTATACGCTTGCTCCCCCCTCTCTCCCCTCCCTCTAACTCCAACCTCCTCTCTGCTGCCCTGCCTTGCTAATGTAAACAATTTCGAAAATAAAATCTTTGGAAATGTGTGTCACTTGTCGCGCCTCGCCTGCCATCGCCACTGCGTAAAATCTTTCCGTACACTCAGGGAAAAAACGTTCTTAGTTTTAGTAAATCCGTTGTTTTGGCACCAACATTGTTCAGAAAGTAAATAAAAAAAAACAGGCTTTGCATTTCTAAATTTCAGCGTATTCCTAAAATTTAAAAAGAATATAAATCAAATTTGTAGAGCGTTGTTTTATATGTGTGTAAATATAGTGGAATTCGTTTTGTTACTTATATTATTATTAAAAAATTAATTTTAAGATTTTACATTTGCAAAACTCTTTGGTTAGTTCATAGATTCGTATAACATACATAATATAATGCAGCCGCTAAACTCTTGCAACTTAGGAATTTTGTTTAAAAATATGATTTTATTTCGAGAAATGTATTTCCTAACAATAGATGATTTTTCTGAGTGTATAGATTGTCCACGTAATCAACATAAATAGAAAAAAGAGTAAATATTACTTTATAATAACTTTAGGCTTATATATTTCATAATTGGTGTAGTTCGAGGCAGGCATGGTAAAAATATTGCTGTCACTCTTCAAAAGGGCTGCCAATTAGTCAGAATTTTACTGCTGTCACTTAATTTTTTTGTTTTCTAAAATTCAAAGGGCTCTATTAACTTTATAAATTTACTAAACTAATTAGTAAAACCTTTTTAATCTACTACTAAAGAGTTGACGTAGTTGCCTGCAAAGTAGAAAGGGAAAGGTAAGTTAGGGTTTTCTAAATTGCGAATCAAAGATCAAAGTGATATATATGAGTACATCAATTCTATATAATTGAGAATCGAGGACATTTCACGCTTCTTTTTTTACTGCGCATTTAGATGACAATTGTGTTGTGATTACAGCTGTTCCAATGACAATGAGCAATTAAATCGAATGCAATAAGGAGCTAATCTCAACAAAAGAAAAAAAGCAAACTAAACTGCGCATAAAAAAGAAAAATTATGAACAAAACGACAGACAAAGCAATATATATGCATATTGTATATATATGGAAAAACTTGTACATTTTATAAAAAAAATATTAAAACTATCATAACTGGTGGCTTCAAGTGCACGCAGCTGTGCAAAAATATGCAAAAATTGAGATTAATGTCAACGGCAATTGCAAGCACTCACACACACCAGCACATACCAGCACACACACACACTCATAGATTAAGTGTGTGACAATCCAATCTCATCCAATTCAATGAAATTGCACTGGAGGCCGCTGCTCCAAAACTGTCAACACCAAAATAAAAAAAAAAAAAAAACGAGGACGTGACAAAGTTGCCATTTACAAATGACACGTGTGCACTGATAGCTGGCAATGCTGTTAATGTTGTTGTTGGTGCTTACTGTTGTTGGAGTTGCCACTGACAAAGTGAAACAAAGCAAATAGAAATCGCACTTCGCTTTATGACCAGCTGCGCATTAATCGTGCCAAGAAACGCAAACTGCAACAACCCAGCACGTGAGCACTGATAACAGAAACGGAAGAGCTGCCTCCGCTTCTGCTTCTGCTTCTGCTTGTTCTTGTTGCACTTGCCACACTACGGCCACTTGTGATAAGCACAAGAACCAACATTACGAAACTTGCTCCCAACGATAAGATACAAACAGCTGGCTGCAAATTGTTCATCTACAGGTTAACATGTAATTCTCGATTACAAAATCAATGCCAACGCTGCTGCTGATAATATATTTATGTATTTATTTAATGTCTGATGGCTGATATCAGTCGACACTGAAGAAAAAACCCAAAAAGTATAAATAAAACTTAATGTTTAAAAATACATCAGCATTAGTATTTATTTAATATCGACTGATATCAGTAAAAATAAAAGCGATTATATAAAACTACCAAAGCTGATAATTCATTTATTTACTTAACGTTGACTGAAATCAATCAGAAATACAATACAATGGTAAAAAAAGAAAAAAAATGGATTAAAAATCTTTTTGTTGGTTTTGTTTTTTTCTTTTGAGATATTTTGGCATTGATGTTTATTGACATTTTTTGTTTCCCAGTGCTACAAACTTAAACATTTCCGCATTTATTGTCAACTAATATTAGTTAACATAGAAATATACCAAATTAAAAAATAAATTTAATTTAATTACAACTCAAATTTAGTATATAAATTTAAATTTATTTGAAAGAAATATTTATTTTATTTTTATTTTTTCTTATGCTTATGCTTATGCTTTCTCAGTTGTTTCGAGAATCCTCAAGGTGGATCTTAGTGAATAAAAATGATATTATTTATTAAAGGGCCGAGTGCAATCAATGGAAATCGATGTGACCTATTCCCAGGCACAGAGAGAATTAATCTACTTGGCATAGTTTAAAGTTCTACAAGCTCCGAAATAGCTTTTCCCAAAACGGCGCTAGGCAAATGACCCTATTAATTTTACAGTGCAAACAAAATTCGAATTTGGGGAAAATATTCGTCGTCGAAAATTTCCGCTTAAGCAAAATAGCGGGAAACAGAAGAAGAAAAAACATCGTCGCTAGTTTGAATAAATTATTTTGAAAAAAAAAATGACCAGCGATTTTAGGATGGCATTCTTCTTAAAGCATTTTACCTTTAATAGGAGCCAAGTCAAAAGCCCTCTACCTAATTAGGCCTGAACTTGATAGACCCAAAAATAAATAGTCAACAAAGTGAAGAAAACGCATTTTGAGGTAAAGAAAACAAAAAATCAAAGGTGTCACAAATAGTTAAAGCTGATAATGGAACAAGAAAACATTTTATGCATTTATTTTAGTTCGTTAAGAAATATACATTTTTAGATGTGAGCTTGAAAACGAGAATTTAGAGAGAGGGGGAGGGGGGGGGGATAGAGAGAGAGGGAGAGAGAGCATTAGGAGAGAGATAGATAACTGAAATTGTATATAAATGTAACTAACTTGTACATTGTATAAAGTCGTAATTTTATATTGCGACTAGCTGTAGATACCAGATTAGATTGCCATATCTGTTATCTATATATATTATGCCATAAAATGAAAGCCAATTATGAATAACACACTTGACCAACTGTGGTTTTGTATTTGCCTGCCGTTACTTGCTTTATTTTTCAATTTCGATGCAAACATTTCCGCATTTTATAGCCTTCAATTTAATAGTTTCTGGCTTAACTCTTATTATAATTAATTCATTAAGTGTGTAATTTTAGATTGCTTCTAGTTCTAGATTCCAGATTATATATTATCTCATAGGTATTATTATCATCTAGTCTATATACTCAATTAAAACATAAAAAGAGAGTCTTTGGCGCTAGAGTCAATTATGAATACCGCACTTGATCAACTTAGTCTATCAAAGCGGTTTTTAATTCATTTTTCCTCGACTTCTTTTCGGTTTTTTTCTTTGCCAGTTTAAGCTTATTATGTCGAGGCAAAAAAATTTCCGCATTTTAATGGACAGGTTCAGCCTTCATATGAATGGTGTCTGCCTTATCTCTTTTCTATAAGCTACATATAATTTAATTCATCTATTGCGTTGGACAAATAATGTCTGCTGAAAGGTGTCTACTTTGTTGTGTCTTAATTAAAAGTCAACTGTTTTGAATTTTATTATGATTATTATGATTGCCTCAGAGCATTGCAAGTTGTTGTTAACCTTTTCAGTTTCCATTCAACTGTCATAAGAATGTTATTTGATAAAACTTTTCAAATAAATTCAGTTATTGCACAGAATTGAAATCTATAAAGGGGCTTTCATTAAACCGATAATATTTAAATATCACATTAATTGTAGAATTTTGTTTTCGATAAAAACACGAATCCCTTTTAAGCATCTAAGAAATATTCCAGTCTAAGTAAAGAGTTTAAATACAGATCCCCATAAAAAGAGCCACAAATATTTTAAAGAGCCACAATCAGCTTTGGATATATCTCAATTACAAGACAACTGTTTTGTAGTAGTTGTGTTGTGCAGATGCCTCAACGCGTTGCAAGTTGTTGTTGTTGCCAGTTTGTTGGCAGTTTGTTGCCGCCGCTGTTTGATAAATGCGGAATTTTTTGCGGTTTTTTGTTGCGATCGTTGCCATCAGTATTAAGCCAAAGTTGCTTACAGAAAAATAAAAGCAAAAACAGGTGCGGAGCAGCAAAAACAACTCAAATAACAAGATGCAAGTTTTGTGAACTTTTAACTGCCCCCGCCCGCTTTTTGCACTTGCAACTGGTTGTTGCCTGCTTTTTCGTTTTGCAAATTTAAATTCATTCACCTGTGGAAATTTATATATAATTTTTTGTTTGTTTTCCAGTTGTTGTTCGTTTGTTGTTTATTGGCTACTGTTTTGTTGTTGTTGTTGTGTTACTTTCACTTTTTTTTTATTTGTTGCATACACAGCGAGCTCAGCGAAAATCAAAGCAACGGTGTCTTCTATCCACTTTTAAGTGCAGCTGTCTTTCTGCAATTCGTTGCCTGTTTGCATTTGTTTAAAGTGCCACATGACGTTTGGTTTATGCAACAACTTAAACATATCAGCTGTCTTATTGTCGTTGTTGTCGTTGTTGCTGCTGTTGTTTTGCTTCTTTTTTTCTCTCTATGCACATAAAAGAAGTGAAAAAGCCCCCAACGATTTGTGGCTTACAGGTGTTTGTCTGCAACAACACAACAACTTGCAGCAACTTGCAATAACTGGCTGCAACTGGCTGTTGCTCTATAAAAAGAGACCATATAAACTTAAAAAAAATAAATAAAAAATGAGGAAAAACTCTGTGCCAATTTATGGCACACGCTTCGCAATATGTTACAAAAGAAAAAAAAAGAAAAAACTGCAATTGGCTGGCATTATTTAAGACTTCGTATTGTTTTCCATCATATTTATACACATCTGCTGTTTTCTTTTATTGTAATTGCTAACGGCATTTAAATACAGCCGCCTTGTGATATTTGAACAATTAACCACATTTAAACAATGTTGTCTCTTTTGTCTCATTGCAGGTGCGTATTTCACGGCGGCTAATGATATTTGTACGAGTCTAGTCTGACAATCAGGTAAAACTTACGGAATTAATTACTGACTGGCCTTTTGTGCTGTATATAAAAACTGGTCACAAGTGCGTTATTCATAAAGATTCTTAAATAAATGATGTTTACAAGGTGTTTCATTCAACTGACAGAACTGTGCTTTTTTTTTAATTTTTTAAATAAACTCAGTTAAGGTTTTTAAATAAATTTAATCGTTGGTTAAATAAGCAATTAATCATAATGAAATCAATGAGCTCTTCAACTCAACAGGTGATATTTAAATATTGAAGCAGTATGATTAAGATTGCAACTATAGCTACCAGTCTAAGGAAAGAGCTTAGGCATCCACAAACACTTGAAGCGGCCTCAATAGTCATTATATAACTTTCAGCTGAATTTGCTGGTGCTGTTGAAAGTAATACAAAAAACACTGTTAAATTGTTGAAAAGATTCCTAAATTAAAATTGAGCCTCGACTGGCTGCAAATTATTTATTGCGCCGTATCACATAGCAAATGAGGGGAAATTATTTCAAAAACTTTTCTTGGCAATTTCAGCGAGTGCAAAAATACTTTGAAATGCTAACAACAACAACAACAACATCAACAACAACAAAACGATAACAACAAATGCCAATCATTGTTTGCGTAGCGCATCAGCAGCTGTGTGTCTATGTGCGTGTGTGTGTAAGTTTTGTCTATTACCGCGTTGCAGTTGGCAACGCGCTACACGCACGCAATGCTGGCAGCGCTGGCATCAATGAGATACTTTTTATTTTTTTTATTTTGTTTGCCTTTGCCGCCGTCTTCGCTGACGTCTACGTCGACTTCGCTGTTTACTCAAGCATAACTCGTAGTGCTCACACACACACACACACACACACACACACACACACACACGCACACACACGCGAAAGTGTGAAACTAGTGTGAAGTTGAGACGTTGACTGCGGACTAAGACGAGCGTGTGGGTGGGGAAGGGGTAGGGAGGGGGAGGGGCATCTATGCGGACCTTAAAACCTCTTTGTTGTTTTTTGCTGTTGTTGCTGTTGTTGTTGTTGTTTCTTGTTGTTTTGATTGCTTACTGCTTACTGCTTTATGTTGTTGTTTTTTTTTTTATTTTTTGCCGGAGCATGCGAAACTTGTTTGCTGCCGGAATTTGTTTATGATTTTTTTGCCTTATGCTAATACAGTCTGGCTATGTTAAACACTTGCATAAGTTTATTAGTTATACTAGTTAACACTCCGCCTAGATAGTGATGGTTTTTGTTTTTGAAAATGTACGGAGCAGTCCTTAAATATATTGGTTAGCACTCCTCTTAAATATTAAGGAGTTTCCTTTAGAAAATAGTTATGCAAAATAACTTTTTAATCAAAAAACAATTTTTTTGGAGAACTTAAATTGTATCGATGAAATGAAGAATTTGTTTGTTTTTACTTTCTTTTTCTTGCCCTTATCAATTATAAAAGTTTTTAGCAGTTCTTTAATATTTTTGTTTATTTGATCATTGATCATTTTCCTTGCCAGTGCTTCAAACACAAGATTATTATTAATCACTGATTTCTAATGAATACTCAGTTTAAGAAAAGTTATAAAAATAATATAGAGATTTTTATATTGGCGCTTTCGAATTGAGAATTAATCGTTTTCCAATTAACTATTTTCTAATTAAAACTAATCTCGAATTCTTCTATCATTAATTTATTTTATAACTCACTATTCAGTTTCTCAGTGTAAATAAAGAAATGTTATCCAGCATTTAGAGCCTTTTGTATGAAGTGGAGTCTTTAATTATTCTTATTAATTCATTCCTTTCTCCTTTTGATTTTTAAATGCGTTACTTTAATTCACTTTTTATTTTAATTCATTCCATTCATATTCTAGCAAGTTGACAAATTCCAATTTAAATTAATTTACTTCCACAAGTTTCAAAAACAATAAATTAGCGCCACCATTTTTATAACCGTTGCATAGTAATTCAGTTGTCGGACATAAAAAATAAACACTATACATATATACATATATACACATATACATATATGTGTATGTATTTGTTGCTATGGTTTCATAATGAACAAACAACCCCGCTGAACCATAAATTAATCTGTTTGGTTTTCGCTCTGCTGTTGCTTTTGCGCAAAGACTGAATAAAGTTGTCCCGCTTTGTTTTCTGTAATTTGTTTTTTTATTTAAGTTTAATAGTTTTGCAGTTCTTTGTGTGTGCTTATGTCTTATGCTAATTTCGAGGCGTGCAAAAATTCGCACTTTCCAACTCGTTTAGCATGCGGATTCCACATAAAAAAAATCTTGTGTAAATTTAATAAGTCGACGAACCTGGCGTCAAAGCAGATAACCAAATAACCAAACTATAAATTAGGGTCAACGCTGTGCGAGTTTTCACTTTCTGTTGGCCAAAACTGGGTCATCAGGCTGATGGTGTGAAAAACTTGGCCTAGAATGTTGAATGTTGAATGTTGAATTCTGAATGCCGCAGAATCATTTCGGACAACTGGAAGTGGCCACTTTTTCACTTGGCCAGCGAGCACAGTCAAATTATATTGTGCAATTAGAAACCATAAATTTCCGCCTGACGTTTCTTACACTAAGCAAAAAAGAATCGTATTGAAATTTGGTAAATCACCCTCAAGTAAAAATCGGCTTAAAAATTGTGAACTTATTCTTCATTCTTGGAAATAATTTCTAAATAATTAAAAATACTTCAGCATGGATTCTGAAAAATGTACCCAAAGTAAAAATCTTCCTACAAATTTCTCTTCGTTTCATTTCTTGTATTTTATAAATCAAGCATATTTAATAAATATATACAACAAAACATTTTTCTTAAAAATTGAAATAGGCTTGCCCCAGTTGACAATCTCAAAATTATGGCGAACATTATTTTAAGATAAAATCCTTTCAGTGAAATCTTAAGTTTTATTTTTAATTAAATTATATGAATATTATAAAATATGTAAATTGTTTGATAAGTGATAAGCTAAAATTATAATGTTTAATAATAAGTAACAAGATATAAATAAAATCAGGAAGCCTTGCCAATTTACTAACATACACTGCGATTTTTTCCGAGTGTATTCAAACAAGTTGTGAGTACTTCACAAGTGGGACGACGGATCCGTTGTGTTTGTCCGTTTTGCCACACCTGCAATTGGCGGTCATGAGTCAGCCACACGGCTGCTGCTGCCGCTGCTGCTGCCGCTGCTGCTGCGTGTTGCCCCGTTGGGCATGCCACAGTTTCCGGGTTAATGCCTCACTTACGACTTGGATGCAAATGGCGAGATATGCAATAATGGCAAAAGCAGCCAAAGCTGCAACTCCTGTCGCTGGCTAAATGTCAAAAGTGAAGCTGCATAATTCGAATTATTGCCAAGCTTGTTGAAACTGAGCCAGCTTAAGTTGAACTGTTAGTTATCAGCTATCTGCACATAATACATAATAAAAGTAATAATACATAATTAAGCCAAGTTAGAGCTAACCACAAAGTGTTGTCATGTTTGAGCTTATCAAATTGCAGCCAATTTGAGAATCATTTACTTTTATGGCTGGCTTCCAACATGTCAAGTCACAAACTGCACTCAGAAAAAAACTCGTTCTAAATCTTAATAGCCTTTTCTGTTACTTTAATTATTAATAATAACTTTTAGATGCATACACTCAACTTAAAGGCAATCCCAAGATTTCGAAATTATTTTCTTATATTGAACAATTTATTTTATGCCTACTTTTTTGATGAGTTAGAAGAAGGAAAATATAGGAAAAACACGGAAATTATTGCCAAAGCCGTAGTCGACATTTTGGCCCCGCAGGATAATGCGAATTTCTCAGTGGCTCTCTTGCAATTTGCCGTTTCCTGCGCCTTTCGCATCTAATTATACGCTCAACTAGAGCTGGACGCCCCTCCACGCCAAAAACCACCCAGCCCCCTTCAAGTTGCCACCCCATTTTTCAGAATGCCAACTCAATATGAGAAAAGGAGAGAGGCAATTTAGAAATGCAGCGCCGACAAGCGCATTTGGCTGACTGCCTGCCAGCCTGCCAGCCTGCCAGCCTACCTGTCTGCCAGACTGCCAGACTGACTAACTGACTGAATGGCTAACTGACTGCTTGGCTAGCTGACTGTGAATTAAACTACTGCAGTTGCAGTTAACGGCATCTAATAGATACTTGGGCACCTTGGCATTACCATTTATATTCCCCCAACAGATGTGTGCAGAAAATAGCCAGTAAGTGCAAAAAAAATATTACACAGATCAAGAGTCATCTACTTGCACACACACACACACACACACACACAACAAAATCATTTAAATTATTATGTAAGCTCTGCTGTCCAAACTTTGATCGTTTTTGAACTGCATAAGTTAATTACGGGGCGTATGGTTGATATATCTATTTATAAGCTGTTATTAATATGAGCTGTTAACTAGCTTAGCCAGTTTTGTTTTTTTTTTAACTTATTCTTATTATTGTCAAGTTGAGGCATTGAAGTTTATTAAAACACGATTAATATGATGATTGATATTATTGTGAGAAAATTTAATTTAATGATAAAATCATTTATTAATAAACTCGATAGCCTTAAGTTAACAAAATAAATAAACAGGAATTAAATTAAATTAAGCGATTCGTTTTTGTAGTTGATTGTAGCAGTACTTCCATTATACACATTCCATATATACTCATTAGATCTCCACTAAAAGTTAAACTTGAACAGATCAAACCGATTCATTTCTGTCAACATTCCCTTGCTCATTGATGACAACACAAATTCTTTAAAAACATTCATTTATCTTTTGATAATTAATCTTCTACTAAAAGTTAACGTTATTTCGAAGAAACAAATGGTCTTCTTTTGAAATTCTACGAAGAATAAAGCGATTTATTTCTTTTAATATTCCTGCTCATAATTGAATATAGAAACTCTTTAAATGTTCCACTCTGAGTTAAAGATATTTAGTGAAATACTTCAAGGCTAATCATATTGGCCGTAAAATAACTAATTTATAATTTGTAGTATATATTTGAATTTACTATTGTTTTTAACAATAAATAAATAATATAATAATATAAATAATATTTCGAAGAAAGAAATGGTCTTCTTTTGAAATTCTACGAAGAATAAAGCGATTTATTTCTTTTAATATTCCTGCTCATAATTGAATATAGAAACTCTTTAAATGTTCCACTCTGAGTTAAAGATATTTAGTGAAATACTTCAAGGCTAAACATATTGGCTGTAAAATAACTAATTTATAATTTATAGTATATATTTGAATTGACTATTTTTTTTTAACAATAAATAAAGTGTGTTTATGTCTCAAGTTGTTGCCTATTGAAAAGTTTTCTGCGAACTCTGAAGTGATTAATTTCTTTATATCTACTCTCTCATAGTGTGTTGATTAAACCTCTACTAAAAGCTAAAGCTATCCCAACATTAAATATAGTGTCAAATTGTTTTATTTCTTTCAATATACTTTCTCATCGTTGATTGAATACCCCAAAAGCGTTGATTAAACCCCCGATAGACATGTTAAACCTTCACCAAAAATTAATGTTATTTGGTGGGAAAACTTAAACTGGTTGCTGTTGTAATTAAATTTAAGCTGCCTCGAATTCTCGAAAGACAACATCGAAAGCTGGAACTACATGCGTTGTATGTTGTAAGCCATAATGAAGGCAAGTATTTTGGCACTTTCACCGTGGGTAAAATACACAAAGTGTCATTAGCTGGGCAAAAGTGTAACAAGCAAAAGGCGCACTCGAAATGCGACGGCCTAATTTGTTGCTGGCCACTCATTTAAATCGCCCTCCAATCGCTTAATTAAAATCTTTATTGCTGAGCCTACACAAAACTAACAAAGCTTAGTTTACTGACGTTGCTGAATGCAACGTAAGGCGGCAGCAAGTGCAACCAATGGCGGCTGCCACATAACCCGGCCAACAGCGATCCGGGCCAGTGAAGTTGCTGCTACACTCGAAAAAAAAATGTATCTGAAAATATCCATATAAGCTAGAAAATTGAACTTGTTTTTAGAAATAATTTCTAAATTCTGACAATCTACAAATTTGGTGAATTTTCTTGTTAGAAATATTTTCTATTATTATGAAATGCATTTCTAAACATTTGTTATGGGAACTGTCATTTTCAGTGCAAATTCTTTCTACAATACAGAAATTAGTTATGAAATTTATGCGCTCCACTTTTGTATTGGATTTTAACTGTCGTCTGCAAATAAAGGTCGATTTTTTTATGAGTGAAAGTAGAAGTTTATCATTTTTTCTTACCTGTTTTAAACATTAATTCAAACGACTAACTTTTACAGATTACAGATTTAGAGAAAGGATTTATGCTGAAAAACAATGTTTTGTGTTTCTACTTTTTAGGCATGTGATCAATTATTGAATGTGAAACACAGAAAAAAAATCACAGAAATAGGGAAAGTCTTTCTAATGTCAAAATAAATTATTTCTCTGAACAACAAAAGCTTTCAAATTGTTAAGGCGATTTTCTAAAATTCAGTACGGCTTTTTTTCTGAGTGTATCTGCTACTTGCCGGGCAACAATTTGGAGTGATTGTGAAATCTGCTAGGCGATTCCCCTCACTTCAGCCGAGTTAATTTTTCTACGCTTCAGGACAAGCGGAGGGCGTCGAGTTGAGTTGAGCAGAGTTGAGTGCGATTGAAGCCACCCGCAAATCGTTCAACCCCCCTCCCCAACCCTACACACACACACACAAAACACACACACATACCTACAGATACATAGGTGTATCTATCGCTGCCGCAACGCTGAAATACTTGAGCTACAAATTGAGCGCAAACGCATAATTAATTTCACAGAGGCGCAAAGCAAAAGCAGAAAAGCATAAAAGCAAAAAAAAAGAAAATATCATGGAAAAAAATGTAGACAAAAATGAAGTTAGAGTTTTGTAATCCACAAAGTGCGGGAGCTGAGTGGCAGGTGCTGCATGTGCCACAGACAGACCAGCAATAACGGTAATTGCTTAACTGGTAGCAATGTGCCCAAGGCATTGCTAGCTGCTCCCTGGACTGGCCAGCAACAGTTGGCCATGGCTAGCAGTGGCTTGCCTGGTTTGCTTTGGGCCTCTTTGGCTGTTACAAATACCAATTTGTTTGGTTAAATGCGGGAGTTGGTTTCTTAGAAAAGAATCAAAATAAAATAAGAGAAAAAAGAAGAAATAATATTTAATAGTTGGCTCACATGAAAAAAATAAATATATTTAAATAAATTTAGGAAATCGATATTTTTTTAGCCAAGGTATTATGATTATTAGCTTTTTGTTTATGTTACAAAATACACAAAATATTAGATTATTTAATTAGAATATTAAAATTTAAATTTGTATGCCTCTTTTAAATAGATTTGAAGCTATTGCAAAAATTTCCTTTTTCACTAGCAAAAAATATAAAACATTTAATATGCCTATTGAAATTTACAATTTTTGAGGTGTTCTCCAACTAAAAAATAAATAAATTAAAATAATAATTTAATGTTATGCGAGTATTAACATTGAAACTGTTTGGGACACGTCTTAAGCATTTTCCACCACCAAAAAATTTGTTAACTGCAAATCGAGCTATTTGAATAATTTATTTTTAAATACAAAACACATTTAAATTATACTTGAAACGATTATTAACATTTCAAATGGAAAAAACTATTTCAAAAGGAGTTCAGCTATTTTGAGATTTTCTTTATAGCTTTTTAGTTGCTGCCTTTTATGATCCGATCTTTTGCTGCTCTTGCATAACTTGTGTGACGCACTCTGGGAGCATTTCCATTGGGTCATTTGCATTTTGGAGCTCTCTTCTCACGCTTCAGACAGAAAGTCAACTTTCCAAAAAATAGGAAAAAATGTTTGGGGCAATGGAAAACAAGGCAAAAGCTAAATCTCAAAGCGCTACGCACGTAACACAAATAACGGTTAATTTTTGTTTGGGTTTGGTGGGATACAGCAAAAGAGCAGCAGAGCAACAGAGCAACAGCATCAACTATGCCACCAGCAGTGGCAGCAACCAACCAACATATAACTGTAACTGGCGGCAGCATAATTGCGGCATAATTGCAGTCGAGAAGCTGAAAATGAAAGTGCAGCCAAAATGGAGGGGGGAAACAGATAAACTAGAAAATAGAAAATAGAAAATAGAGCGCACAGTGAAAAATTGTCTTGAAAAACCTGAAACTTTTTGATTTTTTGTGGATGGGGCAGCCACAATTAGGCAGGGCCTTATTTTTTTATATTTTTCCGACGCGTTACAATTGCGCTCAAAAGCGAATCGAATTTGTCTACAATTTCGAAAGGCGGACACCAGCGCCCCGAGGCCCACCCCCAATAAAGATAGTGAGGGGGGAGTCTAAGGAAAACAATGAAATTGATTTTAGTATTTTGATTTTCTGCTTTAAGTTATTGTTGTTGTTGTTGTTGTTGTTGCGCACCAAAAAATCTGAAAACCCGCAACAACAACCACAACTCAGACGCCGAGTGAAAGTAAAAAATAAAAGTGGAAAGAAAAAATAAACCGAAATCGAAAAAATTTTAAAAAGTGAAACAAAAATAGCAACAACAATCAAGCCAAGTCTCGACTACTTGGCTTGGCTTTCATGGCTATTATGAAACGCAAGTCAGTCAACCATCGTCGTCGTCGTCGTCGTCGTCGTCGTCGTCGACGAGGTGGGTGAAAGACGCCAGCACCACTAACTCGCCGGTGGTAGTCATGCAAACACCACAGCAAAAATAAATAGCAAATACAACAAAAATAAAAAATAACTTTCAACAGACGCCAAACGGCATTGACTACAAATCTCGAGTCGATGATGTTGTTCGCACATCGCCAAAGATTGGATAGCCACACGCACACACCTGTATATATACATATATATATATAAGCACATATATATATATATATATATACTTAAGCACAGTTGCGAAAAAAATAATAACACCACTCACACAAGAAATGTTTTCAAAGGTGTCTTTTTAAGTGAGTTTAAGCAACTTAATAATACGATTTTACTTATTATTTTTTTATATCTATATATTCAAATTATATATATGTATATATATATATATACATATGTATTGAAAAGAATTCCAGGTGCAATTGTTACTTTGACTTAAACACGGTGAATACAAACAAAGAAACAAATTGTTCAATTTTATTTCATTCACAACAAAAATGTCGTAGGGGTACTATTATTTCTTTCGCAACTGTATATTTATTCAAATATGTATCTATATATAGATATATATATATATATATACGCACTAACAATAAGCTGTCAAGTGGCTCGAGTGGGTCAAGTGGCAAACAAGGTGAGAGATGATACCCACCACCACCAACAGCTTATAACTTTTGGGCAAGAGCAAAACAATCAAAAACAAAAAAAACTACGGATCGTTTTGGCATTGGATTTGATATTGAAACTCGACTTAGATTCAAAATCGCAGTCGCATTTTAAACAATTGAAATTCAGCATTCGGAAAAGGAATTTAACATGTTTTTTAAGCCCCAAATACCGGAACTGATATTATTTGCCCAGAAAAGATTGTATCGCAGCCGAATACATATATATATATATATATATATATATATATACATTTATATATATGCATGAGTCTGACTTCAAGCTGGTGTTTGAAAGATTGTATTCCAACTTTAAAGTCTCTGCGATCTATTTGGTTGCAAGCTTACAACACTTGTTGCATAAATGGGGCAAACCCCCGAGGAAAAATCAATTGCACAAAGAAAAAAAATATATGGTTTATATGGATTAGTTAAAATCCAAAAAAAAAGTCATTTGCTCGAAAACTCGTTGAAAATTGAGTTCGAAAGGTTCATGCAAGAAATAATTAGTAGTCGGGTGATGAGGAGAAAGTTGAGAGGAGTAACGGGTGTTTCTGAAGAGGGAACAGAAAAATAAATTAGACCATTAAGATTTCAGCATTTAGTGATTTTTATGGTTAAAGTGATATTCAGGATTAAACTTTACGTTAAATGCAAAAATGTTCAGCTGCCGTTTTTAGGTCACTGAATTTGCAAATTGCTGAAAAAAGGTGGCTTATAATAAAAACTGTGAAAAATATATATTTATGGAAACCAAACTCTCAACTATCTATTCGTAATTGTAGATTTTTTATTTGATTATCATGCATTTTTCTCATTTATCGCATTTGCAATTTTTTTTGTAAAATAATAGATTTTTATTTATTTATTTATTTGTTAATTTTTATTTTATTTTTCCTCGTATTTCCTAATCGAAGAGCTGAGCATTGGTTGATCTTTTAAATACCAATAAACCTGCTGGATTGCAATATTTTCTTGGTGGAAATAATTCGTTTAATGATTCAATTCAATCCCCAATCAGTCCACACTGGATTCACATTGACAATGTGAACGGCAGCTTAAAAGTTGCATCATTCGGGCACATTAACAAACAATTTTCGACTCTGCTGCAACGCTCCACTCGACTCGATTGCGGCAAGCAGCTGGGGCAGCTAAATTTATTGCAGAAAGCAGAGCTAATCGCGAAACATGTGCGGCAAGTTAAGCGACTCGGCAAATGATCGACTGATCGAATGGCCCCGTGCCCATTTGCAGCCTCTTTCTAAATCCCACAACCGTCCCCTCCCCCTCTCTCCAATCATGCTCCCCGCCAATCCCGCAGCTGTCCCATAAAATGACCCACAAAAAGCAAATGAAAAACAGTTGCTTTAATGACTTTTTAAGACTTCATTAGGCGATAAAAAAAAGCCAGCACAGCCTCCGCCATCTTCCAGGCATCGGTTGTGATCTGGCAAGCGATGCTTCTATCACTCAGTAGCTGCCAAGCCACGCCCCCTTCCCCATCCTTGAGAGCAGCTGCTTGTCGCCAGCCCCGAGTGTTTCGCATTATGCTGAAAAATGGGTTAAGTGCTTTTCAATTTAGACACAAACAGAATTTGTTCGTGTAACTCAACATAATTGAAAATCATATCGTGCTCTACACTCAAAAAAAATTGTTCCTAATCTTAGTAAATCGGGCTGAAAACCGAAAAGTGTTTCTTGTTTTTAAAAATAATTTCCAAATAAGAAAAAATGTTATTTTATTTAGAGAGGCTTTTAGTAGATTAACAATCGCAAAAATTAAAAAAATTTAAAATGAATTAATTAAATTTATATAAATTTAAAAACTATTTTGAATGTTTGATCCAAGTAACAAAATAGCAACTGATTGAATTGTTCTCTACTTGCACACGTGGAAAACAATTAGTTGGAAATTATACTAAACCATTATAAATTCTGAAATTTAGAAGTGCAAGCCCTGGTTTCAAGTCACAAGCATACATTTTGGAAATAGACTTTCTGGATAACATGCCGACTTAGAGTGATTTATATTTGCTGAGTGTACGGAACTGAAAATCATATCATGCTCTACACTCAAAAAAAATTGTTCCTAATTTTAGTAAATCGGGCTGAAAACTGGAAAGTGTTTCTTGTTTTTAAAAATAATTTCCAAATAAGAAAAAATGTTATTTTATTTAGCTTGTAGTAGATTAAAAATCGCAAAAATGAAAAAATTAAAATGAATTAATTAAGTTTATATAAATTTAAAAACTATTTTGAATGTTTGATCCAAGTAACAAAATAGCAACTGATTGAATTGTTCTCTACTTGCACACGTGGAAAACAATTAGTTGGAAATTATACTAAACCTTTATAAATTCTGAAATTTGGAAATGCAAGCCCTGGTTTCAAGTCACAAGAATACATTTTGGAAATAGACTTTCTGGATAACATGCCGACTTAGAGTGATTTATATTTGCTGAGTGTACGGAACTGACAATCATATCATGCTCGACACTTGCCTCATGTGCGCCTCGAATGAATCATAAGATCCAATTCCACGCCGTGCCACGAACTCTGCTTCCTGACCCATAAAGGTGACTCACTTTCTTATCTTTTCTCCTCAAGTCCCACTTCGATATGCGATCACATTGACAACTTGTCATAGGAATCGATGCACTTCGCTCCACTCCAACTCAGCACTTGCTCAATAATTAATCATAACAAGCTCGACTTGGGCTTATCCTCTAGTTGATATGAACTCAAAGTTCCTCTGTCTGAATGAGTACCAATGAAATTGTGAAATGAAAGACTTATCAGATTCCTTCAGGCATTTAAAGAGCGTTTTGCTAAAATACCCCACTGGCAGCGCTGACTGCTGGGTATGCAAACAAGCGTCATAAGTTACGTAAAACATGATTATTGTTTAGCATTGGCGAGCTAATAAAGCGCACAACGCCAACAATAACAAAATCAACAACAAAACAAAACACAATAACAAGAACAACACTGCCAATTATTATTTATTTATTTATTTTTTTTGAAAACGCGTCAAATGATGCCATAAATTTATTATCGTGGACAAAGTTGCCAAAGTTGCAAAGTTCAATTCAGCTTTGCGGGGCTGACTCAACAAGCATAATTTTTGTGGAAAATAAATATATACACATATATACATATCTCATATCTCACTAGCCCCAAGTCCGCACTCACCCCCCCCCCCCCCCCTTTGTTATCGTGACAGTTTTGTGGACCTTAAACATGCGCCATATTTCACAAAAATTGGCAGCGAACGCGTGTCAGAATGCAAGGCGTTAAGCGCCTTTTATTTCGTATTTCTGAATTTGTATTTTTTATTTGTTGTTTTTACTGTTTTTACTGTCTTTGTCAGTCAGCACAATGGAGTTGTGCAGTCGCTGACTTGATCTATACACTCAGGAAAAAAGCTTCCTAACTTTTAGCTAATCGTCACAATTGCTGCATTTTCGAAAATCGCGCTGTTTTTATAAATAATTTCTTAATGTTGAAAGTTCGACGTAAAAACGAAAGTCATTTTAGTTATTAGAAATAATCTCCAAAAATTACGGGACAATTACAATATTACAATTTCTTAAAATTTGAATACAAAGCCCCAAAAATATGTCGAATTTGTATTTTTTTTTGCCATTTCCAAAAAGTAGAAACATTATTGTTAATAAGTCTTCTCTCGTTGGTATTTTTTTCCAAACTAGGTTAAATGAATTTATAAATTATCTATGATATAACAGGAAAAAAAATAATATTAGCACAGATTGGCAATTCGATATATTTTTAAAAGATTTAGAAAAATCCACGCTGAAATTTCGAGATGCAATATTCATATAATATGGCAATTTTATAAGGGGTTTTTTTTCCGAGTGTAGACAATTAACCCAAATTGCAGGCACACACAGCACACACAGCACAGCACGTGGGCAACACATTTTGGGCGCCCATTCTTGCAACAGACAACAAACAGAGACAAACAGAGACAACAACAACAATCACAAATAGTAAATAACGGTTGGAGATCGTTGCATAAGCAAAAACGTCATTTGGCTGAGCAGCTGGCTGTAAGCCGTTTCTCTCCTGGCCATTTGAAAGGCAAAGATCGTTGCGAAAATGCGCCTTTTGGGCTAGGCCAACAAAATTAGGCATGCAGCAAAAGTATCCACTGAAAAACGCAGTAGGCATACCAAAAAAAAAAAACAAAAAACAAACAAAAGAAAAAAGAAAAGTAGAAAAATAAAAAGGCAAATTGACAGAAATTGACAATTCCGTAAAAATGGCCAATAAGATGGTTAGCATAGATAGCATACTAATTGGTGGTATTACGAAAGTCAGCCAAAAGCTGACAAGGGGAGAAATCTAACGCATTAAAAGGGACTGTGAATCTTTAATGAGTTACGGAAAAAGTATGTGCAAAATTTAAGTGAGGAGCTTTTGTTTAAGGCAAATGTGCTTTGCTTTTCTGGACAAGCCAATAAGATTGTCGACTTAATCGCGACACTCGGAAAAAACATTTGTAACTATTACTAAGAAATTGAAAGTCTAAAAAGTGTGATTTTGTGTAGATTTTTGGTAAAATTCAGTTCTACATTGTCTACTTTATATATTCTGTAAAATATGCATAAAAAGAGATATATTTATAGCGTTAACAACTTGGATACAATGTAAAATATATTTGAAATTGGAAAATATTACGGACATTACGAAAAACCCTTTTTTAGCTTAAGACTTTTTTTTGTTTTGAGTGTAGCGTTCCCTTATAATTCCACGCCATTGAAGTATTCGCGACCCAATTTTCAGGTGTGCTCATTAATAAATTTGAATTTTGTATAATATATTCCACGACTCAAATCGCAACGAGGCTGCAATCAATATGCAGAGTGCTGCCACTCAGAAAGGTAATTACGAATACACTCACACACACGTGCATTCATTAATCATGCTTCATTTGTTGTTTTTTGGATTAGGCATGCAACTCGTGCTTGCGGCACACGTTGGGCGCCTTTTAAGTGGGAGCTGCGAAAATTGGCAATTGTCACGCGGCTTGGCGATGATGATGATCATGCCGATCATCATGATGATCATCGGTGTAGAAGCACCCAAGTCACAGTCAAAAACGTTTTCCAATATTGAGATATGACAATAATAATAATAATGATAATAATAAATAACAAACAAAAAGGAATAAATAAAAAATAACAAATAATATGCAAATTAAAAACATAAACTGTAATTAATAGAAACAAATACTAAATAGACAAATAAGTAACATATGGTAAATGATAGCAATAACACACATATTCATATTAAATAATAATAGTATTCAACAGGGTATTTCGCAGTCGACTACACCTGCTTATCTGCTTTTCACTTTGTTCTTTGGCCTATCAACAATTGATCGCTTGGCCTTGTCCCAAGCCCAAGCAAACAGCCGCAAAGTGTGTTTTATGCTTTGTATTTTGAGGTTGCAATAATCTTATCGCTGGAAAGGCGTTATCATCTATCAGCCACAGCCACACACACACACACACACACACACACACATACACACACACCACACACAAACATTCACCAGACTGCATTCGCTTTATTTACTTTGCAGCTGGGCTGAGCTGAGCTGAGCTGAGCCGAGCTGGGCGTGTTTTCCAGCATTTCCAGCCCACAACATAAGTCAGCGTCGCAGTCGCCGTCGTGTGAATAGCCGTTAAAACTGATAGGCGCTATCTCTGCCGCAGAAAAAATTCCCATTATCGCTGGAAAGAGCAGCGCAGCAGCAGCGGCAGCATATCAGCAGAGCTGCAAAACCTTTGGGTTTTTTTGGGGTATTTTTTTTTTGTTTTTGCCTATCGCAAATGAAAACCACCAGAAATAACAACAAAAACAAAGGCAAATTTTTTTTGAGGTTAGATTTAGTTTGGAAACTGGAACTATGAGGAAATTGAGGTTAGCGATATTTGTTGGAAATTAAACCGAATCAACAAAAGTCCAAAGCCCGAGAACCTTAACAAAACAATAATAATAATATGAATTAGGCCGTTGATAAGCGAAAGTTAATCTATGCTTAAATATACATAAGTTTATATTTAGTACAAACAATCATTTACTTTGTCTATGCTATCTATAAGATTAAACACAACCTAAAAAAAAATAATTGTTCAATTTACTTGTGCCATTTATTGAAGTTCACTGATGCTAAACAAGAAAACTAAACTATTATTAAATACATAAATAGTATAAATAATAATTGATAATGCTAATTAAAACAAAACGTATCCTTAAAAATAGAATAATTAATTTTTATATGGCGCAAACAATTACTTGAATTCTTTATTGTTATTTTTATGCAAATTTTACAATTAAAATAGGATAATCTTGGCTAATAACTGATTAGCTTAATAATCATTAAATGGCTCTGCATAAAAGGGAAACAAATATTATTTAACTTTATTTTTATTATGCTAGTAAAACACGTCATTAATGCAAAATAGGAAAACAGCTTGAGAAAATCCCCTTTGGCTGGTGCTAAAAATCCCAGCTCAGCTCTAAAGTGAGCGCGAGAAAGAGAGAAAAAACAATAAGAGGATGAGGCGGAATGTTTCGTCATCAAGCAGCCATCGTCATCCTCATCATCATCAACAGCGGCCGACGCGTCATAAACAACAAAAATACATTTCTCTTAAGTCAAAGTTAATTGCTCTTAAATCAAAGTGAACGACGCGATCGGCAGCTGTGTGTGTGTGTGTGTGCATGTGTGTGTGTGTTGAAGCCGGGGAAACAACAAAGGCAGGCAATGGTAGGAGGAAGAGAGACGGACAACAGGTAAACATTATATAAAGTGCAGCAGCTTTGTTATTGTTGTTGCTTACGTAAAAGCGTTCGCCGCACTGAATTGCACTCGAAGAGAGAGTGCGAGCGAGAGAGACGGCGCAGTGAGAGTGCAGGCATACACACACACATAATAGATAGAGATACATAAACAAAGGCAAAAAGCATGCGAAAATCCAGCGCAAAGCATAGAAACAAAAACAAACGTCACAACGAAGCTAGCGCGCTCTCTCCCTCTCTCTCCCTCTCTAAGTTTCTGTATCGGTATGTTTTGTGAGTGAGCGAGCGAGCAAGCGACCGGAAGAGAGCGCATCGCCAGTACGAGAGAGAGTCGGTCGTGTGTCGAGCCGAACTCAAGCCGAGCGGGTAACGAAGCAAAGCGCACCCGGCAACGCACAGCGAAAAACGAACGCGCGCCGCACAGAATCATTCTTGAATGCGCGCGCGAACGTTTCGCACCAGCCAAGAGCAACAGACAACCAAAAGGCAAAACACAAAAAAAAAGAATCCTCCAACACAAAAAAAGTGCAAGTGAATTAAAGTGTTTGTTTTTGGCCGGGCCAAAAAAGTGAAAAGCGAAAATAGTCGCTAAAAAAAATACACAAAATTAAGAACGAGGCCTACTAGCACAAATTCAGGCAAAAATAAAGAAAAACAACAACAAAATAAAAGCAAGCAAATATTTGAATAATTAAAAATAAACTCAACAACGGCGACGACGACGTCAACGAATTCTCGACTGTGCTGCCAGCGCGTGTGTGTGAGTGCTTGTGTGCGTGCATGCGTGTGTCTCCCTCGCTCTCCTCTCTCTCTTTGCGTGTGTGTGTGTGTGTGCCGCTGACGCATTTTGCCCGTGATAGAAGCAGAAGCAGCAACAGCAGCAGCGCTGCTGACGTCGCCGGCCGGCGTTTTGTGCCCAATTAAAGCAATAACAAAAAAAAAATCTGCCGTGCTTATTACGATTAATTACTCATCAAATATATCTAATCAATCGGATATATCGCAAATCGCTTGTGTTTGTAATTATTACAATTATTGCACCCCTAAATCAAGTGTAAAGTGCTTTTTTCTCAAAGAGAATTTTCAAGGTTGCAAATCAACAAATATAAAAAAAGTAAAGGTGATTACATAAAAACCTTAATGCACAAATGCTCACGTAAATAGAAGTAGTATTAAACTAAATATTAATAATATGCATATATTATATAACAAGTAATAATATTAATGAACACAAAATAATAACTGTGTATAAACGTGACAGGCGTAAAAGACACAAAAAAGACAAAATGTAGTTTGTAAACAAAAATAATTAAAAAAATTAATAAGTATTTAACAAAAACTAGGACAATTTATAATAAGTATGTTAAAAAAATATTATGCAAATAAGTATGTAATATTTCGTATAATATATAAGTGCGTAAGAAATCTAAACCGACTTATAATAATTACATCAAAAAATTGAACTTAATTAAACTAAATTTATTACTGCTCAGAAAGTAAATCTTTAAAATGTATGCTTGTTTCTATTTATAAATTTCGGGATGGATTCTTAATAATTTCCGGGGTTTTGTTTTCTATGTGTGTAAACAGAAGAATTTTTATATTATATATATCGTTACTTATTTTATTATTAATCATTAGCAGAGGACAACTGAGTTTTAAAAAGGATACTTTGTAAAAACTTTGTCGATTTAGTTTTACTTTTTGGAAATGCATTTGCTGATAATAGAAAATATTTCTATAGAATATCAAAACTTCGAAATTTTACAAAATATTTTATGAGTGTACAAAATCAGTTTGCATATTAGCATTTTATATATATTATATATATCGGCAGACTCGAAAGTGTTTTTTTTTTTTTGGGCGTGTGCAGTGCGGTTCAGAGTTGACCCCATTTGTTCTATTTGCTCCACTCACAGTGCCAGGTTTTTCAAGGTCACGGGGCCTTCTTTGCTTATTCGCTCCCCTTCTCTTCACCCTCTTCCCTTGCTCCAACCTCTTTTGAATGGTCGCAAAATATTTACTCAACTTCTGCCTTAAACTGTAAATTAAGCATTTTATTTATTATTATGTACTTATTTATCTAGCTGTTTATTTCCGTAATTCTTCCGTGCGTTATTAGCTTAATTAACACGGCGTGTTTTTGTTTTGTTTTGTGTTTGACATTTTTTTAGTTTTCTGGGAAAATGCTATTAAATGACAAAAAAAAAAACACAATTATTGCATTTTCTGGGAAAAATGGCATCGATAATTATATTAATTTGAGCCACAACATTTTCACAATTCATTTTGTAGCATTTAAATTAATAATGAAAAAGTATAACAGTAAAAAATTTATAAGTATGTAATATAATTTAAATAATTCCATTTACAAGGGAAAATCATTTAAAAAATCATAAATATTTGTAAACAATTTAAGTTGTGCGATGCGCAAAACTACAATCAAATAAACAAAAGTGATTCACACTTTGTTGTTGTTAACTGAGTCGATTCCGAGAAAAACATAAACAAAAACAAAAACAAAAACAAAAACATAAAAATTCAGCGTGAGGCGATAAGAAATTATTGAAAAATGCGATTTGAATTGAATCTTGTCAACCGTCAATTTGAAAGCACATTTGAACTAATTGTTTATTTAATTTTTTCTTTTTAAATTGGTACACACTGAATTACATGTCTAAAAACCAGTGTATCTACTTTTTGGAAATATTTTCTAATATTAAGAAATATAAATACAAGCAGTACAAGGAAAGGGACAAGTAGAAATTATAACATTTATATTAAAAAACAAGAAATATGAATGAATGAATTGAAAAATTTCAATTAAAAAGAATAAGAAATAATAATAAGATTTATCAAATTTGTTTCACAAATAATTTGCATTTTCAGAAATATATTTCTGAAAAATATAAAAAGCCTGCCTAATTTCAAGACAAAATTGCAAATTTATTAATTTGTTCTTTGTCTTTAATTTGCAGGAACCCATCGAGCTGAAGAAGCGTTTGGAGGAGGTGCGTCTGCTGGAGTCTCGTCGCTCCGCTCGACTGGCCGATCAGGATCGGGACACGGACTTTGCCCGCCTGGCCGACATGGGAGGCGATCGCCGACGAACCACACACAGTATTGAGGTGCCATCGACGCCGCTGACGCCGCCAAATAAGTGAGTAATACTAAAACTAAATCAAATAAAATAGTACAAATATAAAGACATATGCTATATGCACTCGAAAAAAGTAGGCCCGAATTAGGTGAATAGTATCTGCATTCCTCTTCTTTCTTTTTATATAAATAGAAAATTTTTTATATTTAGAATATCAGCCTTAATACAGAGATTTAAGTATAGATTTTGCTAGTTTTCCACTCGATTTTTTTACGAGTGTACTAGGACCAAGAAATAAACACATATTTTGTTCAGTTAGTCAATATAATATAGACATACATAATATAGTTGACATCACTGGTGGAAAAACGATTTGCATATTTAATTTTCAAGTTGTTTTTGTTTTTGTTTTGATTATGCGTTCTTCGATCTTGCGATTTTATTTGCTCTACGCGTAGTTTGCATATGTGTGTGTCTGTGTGTGCATGGGTGTGTACGTGAACGAGTCTAGGCTATATCAATAATTCATAAACGGCGACAAATTAGCGGAACAAGCCAAGTCACGATCACATACAATCTCCCTCTCACTCCCTCACCCATTCTATCTGTTCGACTCTCCCCAACTCTCCGCCTCTCGCTCGCTCTCGCCTGCACACAAATATGTGTGTCGCCTTTGGGTTCTTATCTAAGCTAAACAACAGCCGGCTAGACGAGACACCGACCGGCTATTTAGCATAGACGCCCGTCTGCCAACTGCTGCAATTACAAACAGCTTATATAAAAGAAATGTGACCACTGATATCTCTCTCCCTCTCCTCCGCTCAACCTACATAAACAACACTTTGCCCCTGTGACAGACAGCTTTTGACTGAGACTGATTGCAAAATAATTCAAATATTCAAGTGCTGAGCAGCTCAGACGCAACGACGGCGACGACAACAAAGTCGAAGTCGAATTCGAGTTTGAATTCGCGGAGACAGCAACAACAAGATTTGATTACGACGTATAAAAATCGCGCGATATTTGAACTACTTCTGGGCATTATAATATTTATATAGAGTTTGCGTAAATTAATCATGTGTTTTTTTTTTTAATTTTTTACTTTTACTTTTACTTTTTTAAGTCACTTGAAAATTAATTATTTGAATTTTATTTCAATCACTTTTTGGCAACATTTTTAGATTATTTTAAAATAATTTTCGAATGAGAATATCAATTATTTTAACAAATTATTAATCATATTTTAGCTACTGTCTTGGCTTACAATTTTTTTTTCAAGCGAGATAATGAATTTATTTTTTATAATATTTAATTTTAAAATTGCTTTGAGTTCAAGCTACATTATTAATTATCTTATAAAATTATTAATCATTTTATGTTTTTTTTGTTTGGCTACGTTATATGAAGCTCAATATTTATTTTATTATATATTATTAAAATTCTCTTGTCTTAGAATTTTTCAACAATGAGAAATAATTCTTTATCATTTTTCAAGTAGGGCAAATAAAATGCGACTTGCAATTTTTTGTTGTCTGATTTTGTTGCTGTTTCTGTCTGATTTTTGTTGTGGCGTATTTCATATCAATTTCAATTGATAAGCACGGCGAAAACTATTTAAGTCAAGTGTGCAAAAAAAAAAACAACAGTCGAGCAACAAAAATAAAAACAACAAGTGTGCCGGGCGGTAAAAAAAAATAGAACGAAAAAAAATGGAAAATTGCCGGCCACGTTATCATTTGATAATTAAATTAATAACAATAATAGTCAAAATAAAAGACTAAACGGAAAATAGGAGAATATCAGCTCAATTGCGTCGTAATCAAAACTAAAACTAATTCAAAACTCTGCTAAACAGTAACAATAATAATACAATAATAATAATACAATAATATTAATAAAACAATAGTAATAATACAATAATAATAATACAATAATAATAATAAAAATTATAGTAATAATAATAGAAACTGCAAAAGCAGCATCGCCGACGATGTCTGTAATAAAATTCAAATAAAATTCAATTGAGTTCAACGCGCGGCGTTCTGCGCCAGTTTAATTTAATTACTTACATGCACTTGCAGAAATAGTTGACCTCCTTTTTACATCAAGGCTAGCTAATAATGCGGAAAGTATTTCACTAAAGGTCTTTGTTGTTGTTTTTAAGTTCAGGTTATAAATTTCTTATTAGATACAAATATTAAATATATTCTAAAACTTTGATAAGTATATAAAAATATATTAAAATAATAAGTTGTTTTTCCTTATGTTTTTATTTAGCATATAACTCAGCTTGACTCCAATATAAATAGTTTTTTCTGCATAACTCTTCTTTTTTACATTTAGAAACAATTTCTAAAAACAAGACACATTTTCTAATGCTCTGAAAAATTTGAGCTTTAAGTCGATTTTCTAATTATTTTTGAAAATATATACAAAAATAGTTATTAAAGTTATATATATGAAGACAAGAAAAAAAAACTTGCAAGTTTTCAGGGCGATTTAAATTTTAGGGCGATTAACAAGAATTCAGTGTGATTATTTTGCTGAGTGTACGCACATGCTGTGGGAGATAGAGAGAGAAAGAGAGACACGCGGCACCCAACCAATGCTCTAACAGGGGAAGAGGGAGAAGGGCAAGGGGAGATTAGAGTATAGCATGACAATATGGAAGCGCTTACAAGGCTTGCCAAGGCGTTGGGCAGGGGGTTGCTGGTGTGTGTGTGTGGGGGGGGGGGGGGGGAGGTGGTTGCTTTTTGCCGGCCGCATTTATCTTAAAGCACTTTTGACGCAAATGCTGTCCAGTTATTTGTTGTTGTCATTTGTTGTTGTTGTTCCATTGAATTCGAACTCGAACGCGGAAGTGTTTATTTCGCGCACACATACGCAAATACAGCAACACACTCACACACACACATACAGAGAGAGACTCGGTCTAGTTATGGTTTCTATCTGTCGTCGCCATTTTGTCGTCGTATTTTCTTGGTGCGGTGATATGCGCAGCTCTCTCTCACTCTGCCTCTCCCTTCCTCTGTTGCTCCATCTCTTTCCCCTCTGCCCGCCTCTAACCATCTCCCTCGCTTGCTTGTTGACGTACGCGTGTAATGATAACAGCAGCAAAAGAAACCCGCTCACCTTGCACACATACACACACACATACACATGTAAACATTTGGCACGCGTGTTCTTCCAATACGACGTAATAATAGTTTTCCACGATCAGCTTGATCTACGCTGCTTTGACTACGTAGTGCGTTTTACGTTTAATTTGAATTGTGTTTTTTGCTTTCGTTTCTGTTGTGTTTCTTTAGATTTTTTTTATTATTATCGTTTTATTTTTATTAAAATTAGCTATTAAATAATATTATATTTTCACTATTGTTTTCATTAAATTATATATGTGTCCTTTACATTAATTTTAAGTTTTAATATAATTTTATTTAAACAGTTATTATTGGACAAAAATGTACAGCTGTTTTTCTGCTTTTTAGCGTTTGCAATTTGCTAATTAGACTTGCATTGGTTGCCAATTAGAGCTAGCGTTGTTTGCGCACTCACAAAAGCTGGCTGACACAGACTTAAGCTAGGCTGCATTCCAATTTGAACAGTTGCCGAAAATAGAGAAAAGCGAAGAACGCTGTGGCTGCGACTGGAAGTAATTATGTATAAAAATATAAAGTAAAAAGCAGAAAAGAGGAACAGAATCAAATGCAGAAAAAACTGTTAATAGTTGTAATGAGCGCGTAATTTACGCATAAATGTCAATTTACGCGTTGCGTCAGTGCCAATTTTTAACGCTACAGTGAATCGAGGCAGAACAACGAGAAACTGCTGCAGTAACCCTGCCCCTCTCTTCCACTCCTCCCTCTCCTACTTCCAGTCCGTTGTTCTCTCGATTAATGGAAGCGTGTAAGCGCCAATTGGCCGGGCATCTTGCTTGTTGCTGTAATTGCCATGATAAACAGCAGTAACAACAACAACAACAACAACAACAACAACAGCTGCTATTATTATTCTAGTTGCTGTTTAATGCAAAAGAAAAAAAAAACAAACAATATATGTGAAGCAGGAAAAAGAGTGCAGCGCGCGAAGAAGAAGAACAACAATATTATTTAAAAACACTGCACAAAACGAGTTTACCGTTGCAAGCAACAACAAGTAGAATAAGAATGGAGAAGAAGAAGAAGAACAATGACGCATGACTGTTGAAAGTTGCTTTTGGCCACGGAAATTTGGATTTGGGCGAAATCAAAATAGTTCAAATAAATTGGCCAGATTTGATTAAAAGTTCTTAGCGAAATATTTGAGTATTTGCAAAAGCAAACAAAAAAATTATAAAAAAATATGTTTGTAAATATAAATAAAAATATGTAAATGAATTAATCGTAAAAAGCTCAGCTTTCAAAATTATTAAATTAGGATTAAATGTATAATAAAATGGCACGTTCAGCTGGATGGGGCAAGCACGTTTGCGGCCGCTGAGCCGTTGCACGCTGCTCTTAGCAGCAGCCACTTAACGTGAAATGCAAATGCAACCGGAATAATAACAATAATATTTACTGCGAAGTCAAACCAAAATAAACAGACGACAAGAATAACTGCAAAAGTAGAGTAATAATCGTAATAAAAAAGTAAACAAAAACAAAAACTAAAAGAAAAACACAAAAAAAAAAAAAACAAATTCAGCGGCAATTAGCCAAGTCTTGAAAAATATTTGCCGTTGTTTTTTGCCGCTCAAGAAAATATTATGTGTACAAATATTATGTTTGTGTTGCCCTCAAAAGAAATAAGTACAGCAACAACAACAAGAAGAAAAAATAATACTTAATTTCAGCACAATAAAAAAAAAGTCAAGTCGAGCGCAGAAGTGGGTCAAAATTATTATTGAAGCAGAACAAAAACAAAGCCAACAACAACAACAACAACAACAACCACAACAACAACCACAACGATAATGGCAAAGGCAATGCAAAAATGGGGGGGAAAAGGAAAAAAAATTTATAATCATTTTCTAAGCATTGCTTGGAAAAGCGGCCCCTCGACGGCAAATTATTGAAATGGATTCGCATTCGCAGCTAGCCAAAAGATACTTTTGTTGGAAGGGGTACACATGACACAGTTGCGGACAAAATAATAGCAACACTCGCAGAAGAAATGTGTTAAAAGCTGTTTTCTTTTTAATTTGTAAATTTGAGGAATACATTTTTTAAAGTGGAAAAATACTCTTAAAAAAAGCGGGAATAAAAAACCATAGGCATTTTTAACTTATTTATTTATCGAAAATAATAAAAGCATTTGTCAAATCTGCACTTATTGTCATTAAAATAAATAAATGATTTGTATAATTATTAATTATTATTGTTTTTTCCCTTCAAACCAAAAGTGCAGTAGTAATTTTAATTTAAGAACGTGGATAACCAAAACAATACATTCAAAATTGAAATTTTTTGTTTGTTTGTTTTTTCTTTTATTCTGTGTTGCTATCGTCTTGACCACCACTGTGCGCAGACATTCATAGATGCTGGTGGGCAATCCGATTTCCTTTACCGTTCCAATCAACGTAAACAGAATTTTCACAATGTTCTGCACGAATAGTTTGTTTGATCGTCAAATTGTAGTTTTGCATTCAAAACGGCGTCGGCAGCAACAAATAAAAGCCCGAAATGCCAAATGCGAGTTTCTGGCCCTGCTGCGATGCACTTTTTGAGGGGGGTGGTTGGGAAGGGTCGAGATGGGTTCTCTTTTTGGCTGTTCGCTGTGCACTTTTTTTCGAGTGAAGAAGAAAGTATTTTCGATTATTTGTATATTTTAATTATATTATAGAATATTGGCAACACTTCGGGGTGGCAGCAGTGAATCTGCGAGTCGGGAATATTACTTTTTTGGGTTACTTTTTTTTCGGATTAAACTTAAACTCAAATTAAATTAAACTTGCAAACAGTATTTTTTATTTGTATTTCGATTCTTGTTCCACTATATTTAAATTAAACAAAAAATGATTTATTCTGGTATTTTTATTCCTATTGCTGGCTTAGAGCAATAAATGAATTTATTTTCGTATTAAAAAAAGATCAAAAGCTAAACATTTATATTAGAGTTGCAGCCGGTTTGTTAACAAGTTCTCAGTGAGACTGGCCAATGAGCCAGTGGCTATATTTAAAAGAGCATTTGAGCCCAATAACAACAACAGTTGGCAACTGGAAACTGCAAACTGCAAACTGCAAACTGGAAAGTGGAAAATGGCAGCCAACTCCGCTTTTAGCGTCTTGCATTATTTATGCACGAATACATTAATAAGCCCGCGGTGCCCGCGATGTCGAAATGAATACGAGTGCTATGGAAATATATATATATATATATATATATATACACAACACACACACAACACATGTGTATTTGAGAGGTGGATGGGAAAATATCGAAAGAGTGGCAGAAACAAGCTGTTGAGAAACAACGCGCCAGGAAAAGCGAGATGGAAATGAGCCATTTTCCGACAGCTACTTAATTTTTAGTGTACGCTGTCAGCGAATTACATAGATGCTCGCACACACACACACACACACACACACACACACACACAGATGCACATTTAGACTAGGTTTAAGAACCCAAAATAAATGAAAATAAAAATTGAGATGCAGCAACAAAAATCGTCGAGTTTTTCATAAATTGAAGTAGAGTTTTTTAATGGCCTGCATCCATTTGAAAATGTGTTAAAGGGTAGAATGATTTTGTGCACAAGTATGTAACACACACATATATATATATATATATATATATATATATATATATATATATATATATATATGTATTCCTGATCAGCGTCGAGAGACGAGTAATTAATATAAAAAAACAAACAAATTATTAATATATTTAATAATATTTGGAGAATAATATTAGCATGTTGAACAGCTGGCTGTGCAGGGTATCTCGTAGTCGAGCACACTCGACTTCGGCATTCTTTCTGTGCTTTGTTTTTGTGCCGATTTCGATCGTTAGCAATAAAACTTAATGTTGCACACTTATGAGTCGTGCCCCATGGGTCCGAAAAGATCGGTGGGCGTGGCATGCAACAATACACGCAACATTTGCAGTTGTTTGTGGTCTGCAAAATTCTAAGAACTGAAAATGCGCAAAAATAAGATTGAATTGTTTTTGGGTTGCAATTGTTGTTGTTGTCGGCGAAGGGGGATGGGCGATGGGGGATGTGGGAGGGGAGAGGGTGGAGAGTGGAGGGTGGAGGTTGGTTGGTTGGTTGAGGCATAATTGCAGCTCGGACTTCGACCCGGGACTGGACCTGGTTGTGGATTTGGATGTAGACTGGCAATTTGATTGAGTCGTTGCCAATTGCAATGGCAAACGCTGCGGGTGTTGGCACTGACGAGCAGCAAACTGGCTGAGTGACTAAATGACTGAGTGACTGACTGAGTGACTGAGTGACCGACTGAGTGACTGAGTGACCGACTGTCTGTCCATCTGTCCGCCCGCTCGCCAGTCTGCGCAACAAAAGTCATTTGGCAAAGTCAAAAACGCAGCAAGGAAAAGAAAACCGCACGCTATAATTTTAGCCGAAGTTACAGTTACACATTTTCCAGCCAGCAGCGGGAAAAATCAGCTACACTTGAAAAAAAATAGGCTTCGAAAATTAAAATTCAACGAAATGAAACTATTTTAACTGTTCAAATTATATAAATAATATTAAATTAACAAAGTAAAGAGCGAAAAGGCTAATTTAACTGCACGCTGGAAACAAGCTAGTTTTGGGTTCGACTTTTTTTTGGCAAGTGTACGGCAAACGGCAAAAGCCAGCGGGCCCAAGCTACAAACTACAAGCAACGGACAACAAGAGAGAAGAACGCAACGGCAAAGCAACAGTAAAGCAACAAACTGATTTGGCTTATTTTGCGACTTTTGCGGTCGCTGGAAATTGCATTAGATTTCAGCTATTTTTCTTGATGTTGTTGCTGCTTGTGTTTGAGACTGTTGTCAATTAAAGTTCAGCCTGGTCGAAAAGTTCTGTTAATGCCTTTGGGTTTTGTCATTGTTCGAGAGCAACAGCAGCAGCAGCAGCATCAACAGCAACAGCAACAACCACAACAGCAACAGCAACAACAACAGCAACGGGCAACAATGAGAGACATTTACATGAAATTGTTGTATCACGTTTAATTTGCCAATTTGAATGCAAATATGTTGAAGACCCGCGCGTGTTTCTCCAGATATAAAAAAAGAATACTAATCCAAGTCGCATCGAAGGGATTTTCCAACTAGTTTCCACGTCTCAACTTCACTCGCAGCCAGCCTTGATGCCCAAGTGTAGAATCATGGCCAACAATAAAAAAATGCTCTTGACCAAAATGAAATAATCAAGGCCAGTTTGGGGAAGCAGTGGTTGGGCTATAAATCAACCTAAATTCTAATTTCCTTTTTTAATAAGCAAGGAAATTTCTAAAATTTATCTGTTTAACTTTTGGATTTTTACTAAACTTAGAAAATATTTGTCCAGTTTCCAGATCGTTTCTATTGTTGGCATTTTTGATTTGGTTTTTTTGTATTATTATTGTAAATTTTACCAATATTGAATGAGTTGGAAAAAACTCGCAGATGACAAAAAGAGTTTAGCGTGTTGGTTTTTGGTTTTTGTTACATAAAAGATCTTAAATTGAAGTGACTAGCGCTTTTTGGCTGTAGTTTTTTTACTGGGTTGTTGCTGTTGCTGTTGCCATTTGTTAATTGAATAAAATGCAGCGGGTCATCAAAATGCAGCCAGCAACTTGTCGATCACTGTTGCTGTGTTTTTGTGTGTGTGTGTGTGTGTGTGTGTGTGTGTGTGTGCGTGTGTGTGCAACCCATTTAGCCAAAGAGTGCGGCAGAGTTCTCAACGCTTAACTGTAAAAGCAAATGCACGTACGCAACGAGGCCCAGTCACTTGGCCAGTTACTTGGCCAGCCAGCAATTGTCGGCGTTTGGGCCAAATGCGTGGCAGGAGCCAGGCACATTGGCACAGACCAACCAGCTAATAGAGAAATAATATAATAATAATATTTAAATACAACAATTTGCTTTTGGGCAATCGTTTTTTGTTATCTTTTATCTTCTCTTCCAAATCAAAATTCAAAAATTATGTTGTGAACAAAAAATAGACTTAAATCTATATATATATATATATATATATATACATATATATGTCGAGGCGATAAATGGAATGTTGCAGATTTTAAATTTAAAACTAGAAATGCGCGATTTTATTCAGGTAATTCTTTGGCTCTCAGCAGACCTTTTTTGTTTTTAACTTCCATAAGCGAAACCATTTTATGTTTTTTCAATCTGAGAACGGTCTTTAAGTAAACACTTTGGCTTATGTTGTTGCAATTCGTTGTAAAATTTTCCTTTTCTAAACGAATTCAATATGTTTTTCCGATCTGAAGAGAATGCTTTCGTTGTTATGGGTTAAGGCTTTGCCCACTGTGCGCTGGCAGAGCGGAATTCCCATGGTCGTTGTCGTTGTCGTTGTCGTGCACTTGGTGGCATGCTCGACCAAGTACCGCTAAATTGCAGCAGACATTTGTGGCAGCAATAACAGCAGTTTCAACAGCAACGCTTCCTGACGCATGCTGCGCTGCATGCTAAGCAGCTGGAGGCGTTGCTGACACATGACTGGCAACAACAACAGTTGCAGTTGCAGTTGCAGTTGCAGTTGCAGTTGCATTTGGAGCAGCAACAGTGGCAGCCTAAGCAGCCCACATGCTACCTTTGGGGCAGCAGCAGCAGCAGCAGCAGCAGCAGCAGGTGTGTCTGTCCGCCGCGTCCACAACCATGTCCAAGTCCAGGTGTCCATCAGTTTGCGTTCGCCTTGTGACAACTGCCAGCTTGTTACGCCCTTTTGCCTGTCACACGCTTATTGCCGCTGTCTGCTGTCTGCTGTCCGCGAGTGACTGAGTGACTGAGTTGCTCTACACTCGCAGAAAAAATCTACCCAAGTCTTAGTAAGTTGTCAGGAAAACTAAAAAGGTTGTGTTGTTTTTGAAAATATTTTGTGTATTTTTGAAAACTGCCCTGAAAACTATCAAACTGCTTTCAAATTATTGATGAACTTTGAAAAATGTATCCAAAAAATATAACATTTTTATGTTTTTAGAAAGCAGACTGATTTTCTATTTTTTAGACATAATTTGTAGTATAATAAATAAATAATTTCTTATATAAATAATAAACATTTAAAATATTTTTGCATTAATGAAATCTTAAAACACAAATATTTAAAAGGAATGAACAATTTCTTCAATGAACACATTTAGAAAACAACACGCTGGAAATTAGGCATATTTTTTTAGACTTTAGAAAAGCTGAAGCTGAAATTTAGAAAAGCAAATCCTGGTTTTGAGAAATTTTACTTTCCACTTAAGTTTGAAGACGATTTTCTGTGCCCAGCAAAAATCTTGATGAGCTTCTGTTTGTTGTTTACTGATTTTTCAAATTGAATTTGACGTGATTTATCAATTTGGCGGCAGAGGCAATAGAAAGTGGCAATGCCAGTGGGCCAATGGCCGGCAACAGTCCGACCAACGGCGGGTGTACAGTAGGCACCAATCCAAATGAACAACTGGCTGTGGCAAGGTGCAGTTGCCACTGGGGAAAAGCGAGGAAAAACGAGGAAAAGCGAAGCTGCTTGTCACTCGATGGCGGAAAATGTGTACAGAGAAAAACAGGCTCAAGTTCAAGTTGCCAGCTGCCCTTGAGGGAAAAAAACGAAAAAAAAAAAAAAGAGGGGAACAAAAAAATATCGACTCTGACTCAAATTAATTCGATTTTTATTCATGACTGCTGCTGGGGACGCCCCCCTGGGGTGATTGCCAATCTGCCACTGTTACTGCCACTGCCACTGCCACTGCTACTGCCACTGCCACTGCCACAGCCAGGTTTTCTAGTGGCAATTGCAAAACATTGCCGGAATGTGGTGACAATGCCTCATTCGGTTTCTTTTTTCCCCCCTACTTTGGCTAATTTTGCCTTCAACAATTGCATTTCGAGTTTGTCGTAGTCGTCGTCGCAGTCGATGTATTTTGCTGATGCCTCTCAGTCGCAATGTTTGTAATTTGTGCAAATGAGCCCCTAAATGGCAGCGAGAGAGCTCCCAGACATGAGCAACAAAAAACAAAGCAAGAAGAAGAAGAACAACCAAATTTAAATGCGCTGTTTTGGCTATGTAAACGATGCGAGCCCGAGGAATGGAATGAAAAGCTGTTAACTGTTAACTGTTTTTTCCCCCTGATTCTGCACGGCTTAAAATACTACTACCAAAATGCCTTAACTTTATTGGGTCAATTGCCGCTTTTTACTTAAGCTTAGCTAAAGCCGAAGCCGAGAAATGTATGAAAAAATGCAAATCATTAAAGATAATTATGTGTGATGAGGTCAAATGCTACGTTGTATTAACTAATTTGAAAGCGAAATGCAAATGCAACTAATAAGTTATATATTTATCAAGAGATGGAGAGGGATTAAAGTAACATAATTATGTTAATATAATTGATTAATAGTTATTTTAATTGAAAATTTCATAATACCATCTGAAATGAGGCCAAATTGTTATTTTTTTAAACTCAGATTAATTAAGAGATTAAATAAGTGAAATATGTGATAAAAAGTTAGATAATCAACGAGAGAGTCGATAACTTAAGCCACCCAAATAATACAATTATTACAACCACAACATATTGATAACAATTTAACAGCCAACTAAATTTGGAGCTCCCAAGCAGTGCCGATCCATAATGGTGCCAATAGTGGCATAACAGCCGCCAATAACTGAACGCGTACTCAGTACACAATCAAACTGGTGCTCAACTCATGGCACGTGCTCCAAATTCCTTGATAATGACAAGCAGAAAATAGAAAAATTCAAATCGAAAAACTACGTCTCAAAAAAATAACAATGAACAGAAACTAGTATTTACTATGCACAATGTTGTTATCTATCTATTAAAAAAAAAAAAGGAAAAAACACCCGCAAAAAATGAGCGAAAATCCAAAAGTAAATAAATAAAAAACTATGGCGTGATAAACATAAATAAAATAAAAAACAAGTGGGCAAAATGCAGGCAGTTGCCATTGAGTTGAGGTTTACGGATACGAAGCTACCCATTTGTTTGCCACTCACGCACGCACTCACAAATACACGCACGACTCGCCTCACGACACACACTTTACAGTTACGCATTAAATACACACGCACACACACACACACACACTCCCCAATTTGCGTGTGTTTGTTTTTATGTTTCTGCTGTTTACCCGCCTTGTTCTTTTTTTTTTTGCTTTTTTTTTATTTTTGGTATGTGAAATTTCCGCCTTCTGGCCGAGTTGTCTGCGTGGCTGGCTCACCTGCCAGCGAAGGCCGACGTCAAAATTTCAATATTTGTTTACTTTATTTTTGTCTGTTGTTGCTGTTGTTGTTTTTTTTTATGTTTCGCTCTCTTCTTCTTTGTGGTCTGGCGCTACTTCGATTCAGACTCGGTCTCGTTGCCGGTCAGGCTTATATTTGCTTTATTCGATTTTATTGCTGTTTTTTTTATTTCAGTTTGGCGAATGTGTGTCACAGACACAAACAGGCATTCAAACAAAACCGACCAAAAAAGAAACCTACAAATTAACAGCAAAAAGAGGTCGCCTTTGGCCACAACAAATAGTAAAAAACAAGAAAACAAATACAAAAATGAAAAAAATATCAACGCAACAGAAATCAAATTCAGCCATGCGAAATTTTTGGAAATTACGCATAAGTCAAAAATTTGAATCAACACACACGCACACACACACGCAACTAGTAACAACAACAACGACAATAAATATGATGCCTTGAATACCCCCAACAAGTACTTCGTCTTGCTTTTTTTTTTCAGCAGCCGCAAAAACTAGAAACTAACAAACACGTCATAGGCCCGTAAATAACTTGTCATTAGAGATGAAGGAGAATCGAATACTAGAAAAAATATCACACAAATATTAAAAGATATATAAAAAGCTGAAATTGCTGTACATGTGTACATATATATATATTGTATGTATACATATATTTTATATATATTTATTTATATGCATACTATTTAAATTATATGGAAATTCGATCTCCCACAAATTGTTGATTAGTTTATCTGTTTAAAACGAAAATATTGCGTATAAACATATATAAATATTTAATTGTATGTATACATAAATATTATATATATTTTTTTATTTACATGTTATTTAAATTATATGGAAATTCGATCTCCCACAAATTGTTGATTAATTTATCTGTTTAAAACGAAAATATTGCGTATACGCAAAAGCAGCTCAAAAACATGTTTACTCTTTAAGATTTCCCCAAGACTAGCGTCATATTGCCGTTTGTTATTGTTACCCCCAATGACTTTCAGTTATCGTTATCGTCCAAACTGATAAGCGAGCTGTGAAGAAGAAACCCTCAATGAAAGTTTACTTGCCATTGAGCCAAAAAAACAGATCGAGTTGCCTTTTATATATATATCCCATGCGCCCATTATCACGATTTGCGCACAGACTTTGCTTTTGACACATGATAAGCGTTTTAGATTTCGTTGTTGATACTGAAACTGGCTCTTTGATTCTACGACGGAATCAATTACAGTACGCCGTATTCATCAGCCAACTTGGCCACGATCAACGGAGCAATGAACTTCAGATCGGGGAATGCGTCATTATTGCGCATATAAGTGAAATTGACTTTTAGACTAAAACGTATTTTAATAAATAAACACATTGTTTGCTATTCCCGAAGAAGACTAAAGTTAGAACAGCTCTTGGAATTCTTTGCAATACAAATTATAATAGAAACGCGCATTTGGAAACGCTGCTCGTATTTTTTCATTCTCCTCCTGTTGCTTGGACTTGATTTGTTAATCTTACTTAAACATAACCAAGTTAAGATCGTTGAACACAATATGGCTTATTTCTTGATTACTTTTCCCAAGAGTCTTCTTCCACTTCTAAAAACTTACAAATTTGAAAGATGACATCATTGAAAACATTCAAAGTATTTTGTTCTCAGGGGTAATTTCAATTAAGTTTTGGAAAAGTAAAATAAAATGTGCCTCAAAATAGGGCTTTGAATTCGAGTTGAGCTCGCTTTTGCTTTTACGTAAGTCTGGCCAGCTTCTTGGTGGCTGCAATTGAAATTCGGGTGAAAGTTGTGCAAATAACAATAAACAAAACAAAGCAAAACAAAGACAACAACAACAACAACAACAACCACAAGCACAAGCACAACAACAATTACCCGTTGCAATTTTCGAGCACGTGTCTAATTCAATAAACTCATTTTCGTAGTTGACTTTAATTGTGTTTCCACAACCACAAATCAAACCCAAAACGAATGCAGCTCAATCTCAACCAGCAACATAATAAGGAGACACAGACAAGAGGCTATAAATTGCAGTTGCAACTAATTTTTATGCGGCATGCAAACGAATAATCCCCCACCCCATGCCCCCTCATGCCTCTCCCCCAACTTACCTCATGCCCCTTTGGCCATATCATATCGCATCTGAGGAGCGCGCATATTTCCGACAGCCGCCGCTGCACATTGCAATGTAATTTTGCTTTCAACACCTTTTTTTTTTGTTTTTTTTTGTTTCGATTGTGCCGCATGCAGCATGCAACAACGTCGTCGCCTGCTGATTGCAACCAGCGGCGTGGGCAAATAATTGCCAACAAAACAGCAAACAGCAAACAGCAAACGGGTTCAAGTTGCCTAGGCTCAGTCTGCACTCTAAAAAACAATCGCCTCAATTTTTTGTATTCAGAAAGAAAATTTCTATTTGGTTCACATATTTCAAATAGCAGCTAAGCCGAACAAGTAAATTTAATTGATTGTTTCGGAATTTTAGAAATGTTTTTTTTAGAAAAAATTTATATTATTAAAAAATAAACATGTACAAAATTCATTAATTATTTCTAAAATAAGAAAAGCCGTCTAGTTTTCATGAGATTTTTGAAAATTCAGAAATTATTTCCAAAAACATTTGGCAGTTTTCGTGATGACTTTAATTGTAAGACGATTTCTTAAAACAAAAAAGTTTCCAGTGATCCTTTTTGCTGAGTGTAGGCTCATCACCCGGCCAAGCAGCAACAGCAGCAGCAGCAGCAGCAGCGGCGGCGGCGGCGGCGGCGGCAACAACAACAAATGCAACCAAGTGAAAATCACTGCGCATTTCCCAGGCCCCGAAATCGGCGCGAATATATCGCATTTCAATCACGCGCCAGAGTTGCGCCAATTCTACCCCCCTGGGCCCCCTGGGCCCCTCCACTCCTCGATTGCAGTGATCCGCGCCTGGCGCAATTTACGTGCGGCCACGCAGTGACTCTCCGAGACTCTGAGAGACTCGACCAGCAATTTTACAACTGCAACAGCGGCAACACCGGCAACAACAACAGTAAATGCAACATCACAGCAACTGCAACTTGCAACAACTGCAACTGCAGCCTGAAGTTTATTAAAGTTTGCTGCGCAATCGAGCTGAAAGCAACGGGCCTGTTTACTGTTGCTGCTGCTGCTGCTGCTGCTGCGGCTGCTGCTGCTGCTGAACCTAACGGTACCGATTGTGCGCACAAAATGGCCACATCGTGATGTCCAAAATACCCCCAGTATAAAAAACCCTCCCCTCCCTGCTGCACCACCCTTGCAGCCCTCGGCACGCGCCTCATGCAACAGGCAGGCAGGGAGGCAGTCAGGCCGGCCGGCAAAATAAACGTTGACCGCTGCCTGCCTAGGTTTCAACTTGGCTTAATGCGGCACAGATTTCAACTGTCCGATTTATGTGCAAATTTACTTTTATGCGATTAGCAGCAGCAATGAGAACAATTTATCGTCAAGTTTAGTCAATTTAATTGGGGCGCAGATGAGGCGGAGACTGAAATCTTACTAACATTTTCCACAAAAGAAGAGGTGCCAAAATGGCTAAAAGACAATCTCTCCGCTTGTTGCGGTTGCGCGCTTGCCACAGGCTACACTCGGACAAAAGTCGCCCTGGGAACTGGATGGTTTTTCTTGGTTTTAGAAATCATTTCTGAATTGCGTAAAATTGCATTAAAATCGCTCTGGAAACTGACAAATTGCCTTACAATTAAAATTTATGCATTTTCTTTACTTTTTAAGAAAATATCTTTAAGATCGATTAAAAAACCCAAAACGTTTTTCTTGCCTTAGAAATATTTTGTAAATAAAAGAAAGAACATTTCTAAAAATTTAAGGGATTTCTTTCTATTTTTGACCGAAATACAATTCTCAATAATATAAAATATTAAAGTATTTAAAACGTAAAACGTGTAAAATGTTTGTATTGGTGAAAACTGAAAATAATATTGTTGAATAATAATATAAGTGACAAGAAGGCTCAGATCAGAATTCTCCTGTTGGTAAACCCATCCTGGGTTTTAGAAAGTCACTGCCAGAAAATGAAGAAATTTATATTCTCAACGGCAAGGTTAGGAATCCTCGGCAATTTTCTTTTTGTGAGTGTAGCGAGAAGAACAGCAACAGCGTCAACAGCAGCAACTGCAACATGTGGCACAAAGCGCGTGCATTAGACAAAGGCTAAGAAACAAACCTGGTAGCACGGTAATAAAATTTTATGGCAGCTGTTCTCAGAAAGAAGCCAAGCTGGATGCATTCACTGTTGCATCCACAATATGCAACTGCAACTGCAACAGCTCAGCTCAGCTCAGCTCAGCTCAATTGTCGCTGCCTTGCGGCCTCTGAATTTGCACAATGGACCAAAATGTGCTTTGCAAAAGGGTTTCGCGAACCACAAAAAGAAAAAAATAGAAAGAGCAAAAAAATAAAAAAAACGTAGAAAAAACAAACAGCAAACAGCAGCTGAATGCAATTTCACGTTTCGGCTTAAATGTAGCTGAAGTGCTGATGCCAGCGATAAGAAATGTTTTCACAAAAAGCAACTTCTAAAATGCTCTATAAACACTGCTATACACACACATTTATGTATACATGTGGCATGCATCGTTTTGGGGCACAGACCTAATGCGGTATCAATGTCTGTTAGAGTCAGCCAGTTGTTCTTCTCGCTTAGTCTCCGAAATCGTTACTAACCCATTAAAGTTTACTTTAAAGCGCAAATCACCTCGATTCAATGCTTCTCCACTTTTAGTTGGCTCAGCCCAAGGCTGATTGACTATAATGCCGCTCACTTATGGCTGGAAACTGACTGCAATTGCTTATCTCACCCAAGGACTTACTAACTACCAGTCAATTTCCATATGATGCCAAAGAAAGCTTTACTTTTAGCTGCACCTATTAGAAATATTATGTCTTCAATTATTTTCTCTCTCTTGCCAGAGGATCTTTTTCAAATAACTTTAAATTTCTACTTTTTAAATATGTATTTAATTACTAAGAAATATGTTTTTGAAAACTGAAAAAAGGATTTTATTTTCATTTGCAGGCATTTATCATAACAAATTACTTCTGATAGCAGGAAAAACGTTAATGTTTTCAGCGCGGTTTTCAGTCAAGGCTGTTTTCTAAAATTCAGAAAACATTTTTGAAAAACGAGACAAATTTTCTGGTCTTAAATGCAGAAGATTTAAATTATATAAAATAAAAACATATCTGAGAAGAAGAAGAAAAATATATTTATGAACAGCAGGAAAATTTTCTAAAATTCAACTCAATTTTTTATCCGAGTGTAGTTGCAGTTTCAAGCAGTAGCTTCTCGGCAATGAGTTTAAGCCAACTGCAGGCTTTGGTTTCACTCGAAATCAATATGAGTATCTGAATGATGTTCTTCAATGCGAATAAGCCGCTTAAGTTCAATTATCAATAATTGCACACCGGCAGCACTCAATGAATGGAATCGGGGCTGAGACCAGAGCGCCCATTTAGATCTGCTGCGAGTCAAATGTTAATTCTGGCTACTTGCCACATTGCCTCATGCCACATCGCCACATCGCCACACGACAACGACGGAGTCTCAACTGTTTGCAATTTGAGTTCTTTCTTTATGTTTTGGCCTTTTGCATATGTTCAAGTCTGAGTGTTGCTTACACTCGACTTGAACGCAAGTATTTCAAATCAGTTGAAATGTTTTGAATTTATGACAATCGCGTCGCGTCTTTATTATACAAAGTCCCCCTGCTTTCCTTCCTTCCCTTTGCAGCTCAATTTTGCTGCATTCTTTGTCCAAGTTGCTGGAGCGTTAAAATGCTTTTCATAAAGCTAACGTCAAAGGATATCTGATTTAGCAATGTGTTGCTTCTGTTCTTCTTGTTTGCTATTTGTTTTTGTTTCTGTTTCTGTTTTTTTTTTTTTTTGTCTTCAAGGTGAACTTAAAGTCAAAACTCTTAGTTGACGTCAGCGCCGCTTAAAAGCAAGCAGGGTTTGTGTTAAGCCAAGACAACAAAATAAATAAAAAATAAACTTGAAAATTAATTTTGCGCAAGGTCAGTAAAAATTTACACAGCAACAAAACAAAATAGCCACAAAAATATGTGTGATGCTATCTATCGTAGCTGCCAATTAATGACGAATGAGCAAAATCAACAACATCAACAACAGCAACAGCAACAACAACAAATAACAAACATTAACAATGCAAGATCATTGAAAAATCGCTGGCCACAAAATTAGCTAAATGGATAAATAGTTTTTGCATTGAAATACCTCACGGCCCGTTTATACATAAAGAGACCTCGTCGCATTGTTGCTGCAACAAATTACAACGACAACAAACAACAAACAACAAATTTTTGTCGGCTACTTTGATGTTTTTGTCAGAGTTTTGGCTTTTGCTGCGAGGGCGTCTAATTAAAGCCAAGCCGAACCGAGCCGAGCCTCCACTCAGCACAAAAACTGGGCCTTCTACTGGCCTTCTAAATTCCTTGAATTGCATTGCCAACACACAGCTCGAACAAGCCTCTCTCATTATTTATTAAGCAACCAACAAATAACTGCTAAGCTTCTTTAGGCTTGCAAATTGACACGAGTAGAAATTTACTTAGTTTTCAGTTGGATTATTTTACAAACCCAAAATGCGTATTTCCTTTGTTTTTGAGTTAAGCGCACTTAGAAACCTCAACCCGAAACCCTTCAATAAGAAAGGGAATAATACAAATGGCCCTCAAAGAATCCCCCCATTAATAAATAAGAAGTTGAAGTACGTAGAGAACTTGGAAGACCCTTCCGTAAGACATATAATAACATCGATAGCTTTTATTTAATAGGATTTTTCATATTATTTTCAATATCTAAGCGAATAATAATCACAAATAAATAATAATAGCACACAAATAAGACACAGGTAATAAATAAATAGACAAATAATCAAAAATAATAATAGGTTGTATTTCGTAGAACTTTTCACATTCCGTCCCATATCTAACTCAGTCTGATATACTTTTGTATCTGTATTTTGCAGCTCTCGGAAGCGTCCACCGAGCGACAGTTACGATTGCAGCAGTGATCAGTGCAAAGGGGACGAGATGAATGCCTGCAACGCAGCATTGATTCTAATGCATCTACACAATGCGCCGAATGCAGGTAGGGTTTAAATACTAAAATACTGAAACAATATAATTATAGACTGTTTGGATGGGCTTTCTTAATTTGCTAACTCTTACCAATTTTGAACACATTTCTCACATCAGTTCCGGACAAATGGCTGGGCTCCAGTCCGGGCAGCAGCTCATCGGCCTCTTGGAGTTCCGGTTCGGCTTCGCCGCCATTGAGCGATGATGGAAATGCATTGTTGCATGGTCACATAATATCATTGCCACACGATGCGGCAAGTGCATCAGCAAATGCACGCATACGCACAACATCTGTGTCCACATCGGATGAGGGCATTGTCATCGACTTCAAGGAGGAGCGCAAGAAGAAGGTAGGTCAAATTTACAAATTTACAAATTTACAATTGAACAACACATTACACACAACACAACACAACACAACACAATATTTGATTAGATCAAAAGAATGCGGCCAGTGTTGCAAACAGAGCGCAACGCGACGAAATTTGTAGCATTTTAATTGCAATTTTGTACACAGCGATTTTAATTGCTATAATTATATTTATGTAAATGTCGGTGCATCATTTTGGCAAAGACAGCCAAGCAGCCAAACAGCAACGTGCACTCATCAAAAAATCGCTACACTTTGGTAAGTTTCGTACATTTTTTGTTGAGGCTTTCTGAAAACCAGGATTTGCACTTCAAAATTTATGGTCTAATTTTTCTAAAACTGAGTATGTTGAATATCCAGACCACTGTTATTAAAATCTGTTACGATTTTTTGAGTGTATATATATATATATACATATATATACATTTATATATATATTTGCATATGTTTTTGTGGCACTTGGCGTATGCTTGGTTCGCATCTCGATTTCATTACTCTTACACAAGCAGAGAACTGTGAAAAATCAGGAAATTAAATAAATGTCGAAAATGAGCACATAACAAGAATACATCAATCAAAGGGCAGTCGCTCGTTAACTATAATATACAGAAATGATGTGTTTCCACATATGTATGTATCTATGTATTTATAAATACACACAGATTCACTACTCTGACAAAAATCAATGTGTTGAAGTTTTACTCATTAAATGTGTTTCTTTTTTTCGTTCTTGTGGCACTTTTTGCTCAAAACTTACAGTGTACTCCATTCAGCAGTAAGAAGCTTATGCAATTTTTTTACTTCTACTCTGTCATAAGGCTTTCACTTCTACACTCAGCAATCCAATAATGCTCTAAATTAAAATTATTTAGAATTGTAGAATTTGATTTTTCTTGTCTTTATTTTGGGGTACATTTTCTACAATTTAAAAAATATGTGTCAAATACTTCGGTGTTTTGTTGTTGATTGTATTTTATTAATAAGCATTACTTTTTTTAAATTAAATATGAAACAATAAAATGTATTTCTAAAAAAAGAAGATATATTTAAGATTTTTTCCAAGTGTATGTAGACTAATGTTTAGTTTTTTCTTTGTACCTGCTTCTACGTCACTTTTGGCAGCTCGTCTTTTGGGCAAGTTGCTCTTTAGAGCTCTTCACAACAAGGCCAAAAGCGAGTGGTGAATGCGATATATATCAAGAGTCATCCAGACTCAGCAGCACTATTTGTTAACCTTCGATATGTGTTTGGCTTTTATTTACATTGGGACAACATTTACATTAGTTTAAAGGGTTTGCGGTCGTCTGAGAGAATAGAATGATAAAGTAGAGAATTATAGGCGATAAAAATGCTTGACAGGCGGCTAAATACTTGCAATGATGAATCACATAATCAACTCACATTAAATGATTGATAAGTTTTTCCTATTTAGATATTGATTGAGTTTGATTTAAGATCAGTTCGTTATGCACATTCAAACCGCTCTTTTTCCGCGGCTTTTTGTAAATTTTATTACAATTGTTTTCCACCAGATTTGTTTCTTTTTAATTTCTCTTTAAGTGCTCGAAGAAGGTTTTTGTTTTGTTGTTGCATTCTACAATTATTAAACGCTCTTTTTCTGCGGCTTTTAGTAAATTTAGGTATAATTGCTTTACTACTTTTTTTACCCGAGTTTTTTCTGTAATTCCCCCTTAAGTGCTCAAGTGCCGTTTTCAGCTGGTGGCATTTCAATTTCAAATATATATTTTTGCTGGTTATTTTAATGTCTACCTCCTTTCCATCTGGCTAGACTTTCACTTTGTCCGGCTGATTTTACCTGTTGCCCATGGCGGCCACAGAGAGTTGCCGAAAAATTGTCATGTTTCCGGTTGTTGTCAGTGGCTGCGATTTATGTATGCCAGCCAGCTGCTGGCAACTGTCACGCCCACTGGGCGGCAAATTGATTTTCAAGCAAATTTTTTTGAAAGACATTTGCAACATTTCCGCATAATCTCAAGTCTGTAGCAGGCAATGAACACAAAGCAGACGTCTCTTGCCACAGATCTGTGTGAATAGACAAGTAGTTAGATACACTCAGAAAAAAAATTGCCATACATTTGATAGAGCAATAGAAAGTTGGTATAGTTTTTAGAAAACATTTTGATACATTAGCCAAGAAATTCATAAAATTTAAAACGGACATAAAAATTTAAAATCAATAACATTTTTTCCATTAGTTTCCATGACTTTCTAAACTATACTCAATGTTTGTATAAAATGAAATCTCAAAGTACAAATATTTAATAATAAATATGTAAATCAAGAAAGCTAATATAAGAATTCTTCTATGGTACACACTAAAAAATACCCTGAAAATTAGACAATTAGATAGACATGGACATAGATAGATAGATTGATAGACAGATAGATTGATAGATTGATGGATAGATGGATTGATGGCTGTATAAATGAGTGTTACGCAGAATGAGCTCAGCACAGTTGCAGTGAATGCATTAAATGTGTTTAATTGTGCGCAATTAATGCCGCTGCGAACGCTTGACAGCCATGGCCACGTGGCGTATACGTAATAAGCCACATTACTCATACGCACCGTGTGTTGTTGAGCGGCATCGCGGAATTCTACTAGTTGATTTTTTTCTCTTTACTTTGTTTGGTTGCTGGTCTGAGCGGCCACAAAGTGTTTGGCACAATATGGCGCATGATTAACCTTCATTACTCAACGCGTGCGTTGTAAATTACTCATACGCCACGATGGCCTTTGTTTTGTATTGTGTTCATTTGTGGTTAAAAGCGATTTTAAATGCAGATTTATGTGCATACAACAACAACTGCCAGCAGCAGAATGACAACTGCAGCAGCAGCAACTCACAGACACTCAAACCGACTATTTTGCCTTTCAATCCAATCAAGGCATCGCTTCATCAAGGCTGGCAACCGCACAGTGGGTTGTGTTCAAAGCGGTGCTCGTAAATAAGCCGACACTCGAGCTATGATTGAACAAATGCAACTATTACACTCGGAAAAAAAATACATTCCCCTGAATTTTAAAAGGGTTTCTTTTCAGGAAGCCGATTTCTCAAATTTACGGCTGTGGCTTCACTTTAAGAAAAAATATAATTCTTACGTAGATTTTCTAAAATGCTGGCATTATTTCTGAAAAGAAGAAGGATGTTCTAGTTTTTAGTGCGATTTTCTAAAGTTCATACATTTTCTATAAAATAAATAAATAAATAAGCCGACACTCGAGCTATGATTGAACAAATGCAACTATTACACTCGGAAAAAAAAATACATTTTCCTGAATTTTGGAAGGGTTTCTTTTCAGAAAGCCAATTTCTCAAATTTACGGCTGTGACTTCACTTTAAGAAAAACTATAATTCTTACGTAGGTTTCCTAAAATGATGGCATTATTTCTGAAAATAAGAAGGATGTTCTAGTTTTAAGTGTGATTTTCTAAAGTTCATACATTTTCTATAATTTGTATAATTCTGAGGCAGATTTCGTAGATTTCACCGCGATATTTGTTTGCTGAGTGCAGTTGTTGAGCGCATTAAACTGAATTGAGAAATTTTGCGCCGCTCAAGAATACTTTAGTGGCACATTTCCTGCCCTTTAAAATTGGGTCCCTTTTCGTTTTGTGTGCAGCAAAAGTTTTCAATGCAAAAAGCGCTTCGGTGTCGACCTGGCTAATTGCATGTTCTATGTATAAGCTTTTACGAATTTTGTTTTACGTGTTTGCGGCTTTTTTTATTTATTTTTTGTTGTTGTTGTTTTTGTTTGCTGTTTTCCAACTAATTTGTTTTATAACATCAACAACAGGCAGCAGAAGCGGCAAAAGCTAACAAAAGCAAACGCAAATTATAGTACAAAAAAAAAGGCAGACAGCGCGGCGTGTGCAAAGCAATGACATTGGGTCTAAAGGGGAGGTTGGGGAGGGGCACTTTGGCTTAGTCAAATGCCAGTTGAATATAGGAAAGAGGGGCTGGGGGGGGGGGGTGTGGGGAGGGGGTCTATGGCTATTGCGGTTTAGATTCTACAAACTGTGACAGCTCTAAAACTAAAAGGCAAAATGCATTCGTCGCTGCCAGCCAACATGGCGCGGCGCACGTGTCACTAATATTATGTCTGTGTGTGTGTGTGTGCGCGAGTGTGCGTGTGTAATATGTGTGTGTGCATTTTGCTGGCAGCTTAACTGCATTTGGCATTTTGCGAACAAATGCGCTGCTGGCAAACGCAGCAAATGAGTGGCATGTGGCAGTCCATTCGCGCATTACTTTTGACAGATTCTTCAAAGAAATATTTAACCAATGTGTTAAACTTATATATTTTGCTGAAAAAAAATGTTAAATCTCACATAGGTTATTTAATATTTATTATAAATATTTCTATATTTATTTTTATTTCACAAACAACAAAATAAAAACCATATTTCCTTAATTAATTTATCCTTACAAAGCAAACATTTCTTTAAAGAGTAATTTTATGAAAATTAATATAGTAAAAAGCGTTTTAAATAATTTACTGATTGGATAATTGTTGGACAAGAAATTTGAAAGTATATTTTTTACATAACACCGTTAAATATTATTGCTTTCCACTTTTACACGGTGTTTTGCGCTCTATCATTTAACACATTCAACATTTATTTTGCAGACCAGCTTTTGTCTATGCACATTTGCTGTTCCTTTTGATTTTGATTTTGTGCATTTCTATATAAGTTTAAAATTATATTTATGATATGCGGCAGACCCTCGAGCGTTGTCGAATGTTACCTATCTATATAAGTGTGTGTATATATATATATATATCCCTCTCTCTCTCTTTGTCACTCTCTCTGTCGCTCACTTGTATCTCTTACTGTAAATATAATAAATTTTACCGCATGTAGCTCAAAATTTGGCTTTACTAGCTGCATTTATTTTTAAACGGAACGTACAAAAATATAGCTAAATCTAATTAAAAATTGTACAATTCAAGTGTCGAAGTCAGTGTGTGTTTGTGTGTGTGTGTGTGTGTGAATGTTTATGTGTGAGTGAGTATGTGCAGCAACCTTGAAAACAACATTCACTTGGCAGAAACAGCGACGGAGAGGGAGAGAGAGAGAGAGAAAACAGAAAACAGAAAACGGAAAACACAAAACACAAAACACGAGCAGAGATTGGCAAACAGCTTCGGCAAATGCCTTTGGCACTTGATTCATAAGCCAAACGACGTATTTCATTTCACTCATATGGGCAAATTAACCTTGAATTCTGATTAGGAAGCAATTTAAATTTATCTATCAGTCATTCGCTCAACTCCCTCTGCTGCTGGTGCTGCTGCTGCTGCTGCTGTTTATTCAGTTATTGAGCTATATTGAGCTATTATTATTATAAGTTAATTGTGCTGCTAGAAATCCATTTATATCGCCATACCAAACTCAAACTCAGACTCTTCCCGGGCTCATTAGCGCAGCAATTGCAAATGATATTGAGTACAGGTGTTGTCAAGACTTGACTGACTGACTGATAGGGCAGCACACGGGGCGTATGAGTAATGACTGCTCAACCGAATCGAGTAAGTGATTATACCTTAAACCGATGTCTGCTGTCTGCTGTCTGCCCACGCAGCACTCACTCACTCATAGAGTATTTATATACAGGAGACAAACAGCAAAATTGACACTCGCTAACTGCAAAGAGCCTAATCTTGTTGCTAGAATATTGTTGGAATATTTATATCATTATTTCTCCTTAATGGTTTTGTGACTTTGAAAATGGAATAACCTCTTAGCAACAAGCCGCATGCAATTGCATGATGGCAATTTGCGTGTTATTTGGCCAAAAGTAAATGACATAAAACGAAATTTGGTCTTTGCTCAGCTCCAGATTTGTGTGTTGTGCAAAATTGAGCGAAAGAGCCTGTCAAATGCATTACAAATAAAACACACAAAAGCCACAGCTCAAAATCAAAACCAAGACGAAAGAAAATAAATCCAAGTCTCGGCGGAAATGCATAGCAAAAAAGCTGAAGGCGAACAACTTGCAGCAGCCACAGCAGCAGCAGCAGCAGCAGCAGCAGTGTGCAACAATTCGTCTGCGTCACTTGCAGCAGGAGTGGCAGCCACAACAACATCAACAAAAACAACAAGAGTCAGTGAAGCGCGCTCTTTGTGTGTGTTGTGGGAGAAACGAACTCATAAATTCATCATAATTGCCAAAGGCACAAAAATGTGACTGAAAATGTGCAGCAGCAACAGCAATAAAAACAACAACTGCAAAAAGTCGTAAAGAAAATATGCAATAAAAATAATTTGCCATAACAGTCGGTAGCAAAATACAACAAAAACAAAAACAAAAAACAAAAAAAAATTCAAAAACAAATTAAGTAAAAAAGCAAAACATTTCATGATTTTGCCAACATAACCATAAACATTATTATAATGCCGCTTCGCATTATTTACAAATTGCAATTTTCCATTTTCCGAAGCGGCAGCTTAGCATCCAAATTATTCATTCATTTGCTGCTCGCTTTATTGGACAATTATTTCGCCTAACAAACACCAACAAGAAAATAAAGGAAAAATAGTAAAAAGAAAAATCTGTGCCAAGTGCAAAGCAGCGACAACATTTTCAACATTTTCATGTTCAAGGTGACAACAAATTTGTTGTGGACGGACGGAGACGGACGCAAAAGAGACACTTGAGCCAAATGCCGCCTCATCGTTTGGCCTCGCTTCGCTAATTTTTTTGGTTTTGGTTTTAATACACTCTGTTAACGCAGGTAGACAGAGTATATTGGCCTTAGCGACTTTTGAAATTTAATTTAAATTAGAATAACTATTTATGAGAGTTATGAAAGCGATAAAATCACAAATCTTACATCCTTCTGCGATATCAATAAAAAATGTCACCTGATAGGACATATTGTTGTATTCTTAACAGAGTATTTCGCAGTCGTTTCCGCTCGACTACATCGGTCCCATTTGTCTTTTTTCTTTTTGTTTGTTTGTTGCTTTTTCTGATTTTGTTTGCCTGTGTGGCTAGCTGCCGTTTGATTTGTTAATTCTGAGCTGTGTTCCTGTGTTGGATTTGGTTTTGTAATCAGAATTCACCTAGGAAGAAACAAAATTGATATTTTTCTAAATTTATAAATGCGGAAATTTGACGGAAACACACATTAAGTGGTAGCTGATGGTAATAAATAATTTTGTGTAACGAAACACAATTTTTGCTTTATTGCTTTAATATTTGTATACTTTATTTTATATCAATAAATATGAATTTCTTATTGAACAAAAAGTGACTCCCTTTTTGCATCAATTATTCAATTTTTTAAATAAATGCATAAATCTGTACAAAAATTTCATCTGATGAGCAACTGATGCTTAATGCTAGCTGATTTTACTGTTGCATCGCGATTTATTTCGATAAATCGACCAATTTATTTCTTCTTTTTTTATATTTATTAATATGAAAATTTTGTGAAAACGATATTTAATGACATCTGATAACAATTTATAACTTTCTTATTACTTTATTCACATTTATTTAATTGATACTTGCTCAATGCTTTTTTATATCGATAAATCCGTCTATAAATTTCTGTGTTTTTTTTTGGTTTTCTTGCACCTTGTTGCAACATTGGCGAACAATTTGCATACGTTTTTGGCTTTGGCAAGCAGCCCACTTGCCACACGTTGCCGTGCCCCCTGCTGGCTGCCTTATCCTGTTGCTTGGCCTTTTGGGTATTTGCAAGAGTTTTTGTTTGTTGTGTTTGGCGATTTGTAAATTACAAATGTCACTCAAAATACAGTTGCAATTGCAACTGCAGCTGCAGCAACGACATTGCTGCCACACTTGCGATGGCCAATGTCGTGAAAAAATGTTTTTCTTGACATTTTTATACTATGTAGATAATTTCTTTCTTTTTTGGTTGACGGCCAACTATGCCACGAGCCGGCTTGTGTGGCACACATTAGCCAAAATGTGTTGTAAGTGTTGCAAAGTTGCAAATGTTTCTGCATTTCGATTTCATTTGCATTTGAAAATAAAAGCAAAATAATAAACTGCCAAGATGAGAGCTCAATTTGAACTACAAACACTTACAGAACACACACACACTCACACACACACACAACTGTACCCAGCCGGCGAATTGGCCCAGTTACACTTTTTTCTGCTTTTTTTTGCCCAAACAAAATGGCGGCCAAAATGACTGCAACTGTGTTTTGTGTGGCTGTACTTTTTCGCCAGTGTATTGCGGGCGCGTTGCCAACTGCAACTGTGTCACAGCTATTTTGTAGGTTATATACACACACACACACACACACCCACACACAGATTGTGGCACACTGTTGCAGCAGCCTCGATTTTGCGCCGGCCGGCCGGCAAATGAATGTTGCGCAATGAAAAATGCATTTCCCTCATGCACTCAACTTGTCTCTCGCTCTCTCTCTCTCTCTCTCTCACTTTCTGCCTCTATCCCTCTCCCTCTCTCTCTCTCCTTCTTTCTCTCTTTCTCTTTCATTCGTTCAAACTCTGACGTCGCCATCTTTGCGGCGGCCATGCGCAAAAGCTCATTTCCGTTCTCCGTTTTCTTAGTTCTCCGTTCTCCGTTCAACTCGCCGCGATTTTTGCCACATCCGAAACCCCTCTCACCCTCCCTTTCATCACTTTCACCCCTCGCTGCTGCGGCACGTGTTTGCGCACAGTTGCTGCAAAAAAAAAAAACACAAAAAATAGTAATAACAAAAAGTGTGCAATTTGTCGCTGACGTCGTCAAGTGAAAATTTCAGCGTTTCTTTTTTTTTTTGCTTTGCAATTTATGAAATTGTCTTTGCATTGCAGTCGTGAACCGTTATTTTTGGAAGATAAACTATTTTACTACTACAATTAACTATTTAATTCTTCTTTTGTTTTGCGGGGTTCCCCAAATCCTTGTTAAAGCATTTTACATTTAAATCTTATAAAGATTTTTGTTTTGTGTTTTAATTGAAATTTAAATATTGCATTTTGGCTCTAATTTGATTGCCTCAACTATGATTTTAAAATCAAATTAGCCGCAGTCAGCGACAAAAATAAAGAGATGATTAAAAATCTATGCATTAAAAATCGATGCATTAAAAATCTATGCATTAAATTGCCCATTAGGATTAAATAAACAATCGTCGGCTGATAAATAAGTAAAAAAATCAAATCAATTAAATAAATAAAAGCCAATTAAATACCTGGAGAAACTTTTAAGCTAATGTGTCTTAAAAGATTAGCTCAACAATTATTTTATAATAAATTTGCAATGGTCAGCGACAGAAATAAAAACTTGATTAAAAATCTATAAATTAATTTGCTCATTAGGAATATACATTTTCTTCGGTTTTATAAACAACCTCCTGTTGGTAAATCAATGCTAACAGCGACACATGTATTTCTTGCACGCATATTTAAATTTGCATATGTTTTGAAAAAGATTTGCGAAACAAAATAAAACATAAATAAACAAATAGCCAATTAAATAACCATACAAATTCATCAAATAATATTTTGAAATAAATGTGCAGTAGTCAGCGACACATATAAAAAGTTGATTTAAAGTCTGGAAATCGATTTGGAATATTTATTTTATTTTTGTTTTTACTAACAATCTCCGTTGATAAATCAGTGCTAAAAGCGACATATGTTTTTGTTTTCAGACATATTTAAATTTGCATAACATTTCCGAGCACAAGTTAAACAATTTGCAAATGCATTTTTGTTTTGTTTGTTGTTTGTTTGTTTGTTTGATGTGTTTTGCCACTCATTTGTGAACTGTTTGTGAGTTCAGCACGCAATTGGCGAAACTTTAAAAATGTTTCGCGTTCGATTCACTTTTCATGGCTAATTAATTTTCGTATTGCGCAAAATTAATGAATACTAATGCTAATGCGAATGCCAAACTAATGAATATGCAAAGCAAACCTTTAATTGCACATACACTCGAGCTTGTGTATGTGTGTGTGTGTGTGTGTGTGTGTGCGTCTGTATGTATAAGTAGCTGTATGCACATCCAAATTTATTTGTTGGCATCGGCGCAGCAAGCCATAATTAAAAGCCAAACAAGCGGCAGTAACAGCAAAATCGGCAGCAACCAGGTGATTTCATTAGCAACTTTTGCATTTCGACTTGGACTTCCACTTGTTAATTATACTACAGAAAAAGGCAACAACAATGTATGTTTTCTACATACAGCTGCGAAAAAAATAATAACACCACTCTGACATTTTTTCTTGGGAATAAAAAACAAACAATTAGTTTTGCAACTTTTCAAATTTTGATTATTATCATATTGTTTGGTATTCTCCCCATAAATTGAAGTTGCTACTGCTCCTGGAATTCTTTTCAACATAAAGTAGAGAAAGCTAAGAAAGATTCTATACTTTTTTGTATTCAATTTCATTTGTTTATATTTTGTTCATGTTGCTTGATTTGGTATGCATGTGTTCGAATTTTTTTTAATAATTTATGAGCTACATTTTAAGTATTTAATTTTTCAACATTTTACTACTTCTACCATTTTTACCGCCGCTGTAAATCGAATTGAGCGGGGCTGGGGAAATTGAGCGCACTAGTCGTATGCGCGATTCGATGTTATGTCTGATAAGCGTTACGCTTTAAAAACAATGAAACAGATACAGATAAATATATGTATATATATATATAGATATGTGTATATATTTATATTCCACACACACCGCATCCACTTACATCACTCAATTGGGTTTGGCAAACAAATGAGTGCCAGTTTTTTTTTTATTATTGTTGTTGTAGTTGTTTTGCAATGATTATTTAAGCAGTCGGGCAGATAAACAAATGAAGTGGCCAGCCAGCCAGCAGCGAAGGGCGACACGTGTTGTGGAAATTTTTGTTTCTACACTACAAATAAAAATCACTAAAAAATAGGAATAGAAATATTTTCTTTATATTAAGAAAGTAATTTCTAAAAGTAGAAGTGCTCGGCTCGACTCTTATATTACAGTTTTATTACATATACTTAAATAGAGGGTGATTGTAGGGTGATTTCTTTTTTCTGAGTGTAGCAATGGGAAATGCGCAACAAGCGCTGCTTGTGGGCGGCGTTTCGTTGTCGTTCGTTGTTCGTTGTTCGCCGTTGACACATTTGCATTTAGTGGGCGTGGGCCCGTGGCATGCAGCTTAATTACAGCTCATCGGCACGCCTTCAAGCGCTCTGCCTCCACTAGTTGCAACTACGAGAATGAGTGCCTTACTTTTAACGCAGGGGCAGGTCGAACAAACAGTTGATATAAGATCAAATCTGAGTTATTAAAGCCATTCTCTCAAATGGAGAACAGGTGCTGAATTAATTGCCCGAGAAGTCCATCCATAAGCGTCTGAGATTATAAGTAAATTAATGCAATTTTTGCTGCAGCTGCTTAGATTTAATAGCTTTAGCCTTGATCCACTTCAGTCGGCAATAAGATGACCCTGAACTTATTATTATTGTTATTGAGCAAGTATATTTTTAAGTGGGAAGCTTGTTTTTTCCTAAAATTAAGAAATATTGCATCTAATTTCCTGGGTTTTTTTTTAAATATTGTTCGCATATTTATACATTTTATGTTTAATTAATTCTGATTATTTAGAAATTCAATTAAAGCTAAACTCTCGACTTTATTTGAAGATCTATTTTTTATTTATTTATTTAATATTTTTAATTAAAAATTAAAATAATTTTATTAGTTTTTCTTTTCAATAAGTATAAATTGTATTAATTTGTTGGCTCTAGTCACATTTTCATTTTCAAGGCTTGCCCAGAGGCCGAAAGCAATTAATTTTCCACCTAAGCGGAAAACATGACAACTGAATTTCACTTTTCTTTTGTTGCCAAGATGAAGCCAAGGAAATTATGAGTTGTCGGCAGGCGCGTCAAAGCCAGCAGCAAATGAGTGTTGCTGCATATGACGTCAGCAGCCAACAACTTAAAATAAATGTGAAAAACACAAGTGGCTGGTAGCCTTCTTCTTCTTGTCAAGGGTTTTTCAGCCGGCAAAAAAGAAAACAAAAAGTTTTGCATCAACCAAAACACAGAAAATGATTAAAATTACAGTCAAAGCAACAGCAGTTAAGTAAAACACACACACACACAGTCACACACACACGCACACACAGTCACACACACACACCCACACACACACGCACGCATAGTGCATAGAGAAATAATTTTTGCAGCTTTATTTCAAGGTCAAAGCAACAAAGTCAGCAGCAAAAATCAATATGGCAACACTTTTAAGGGTTGCGGCGAATTTGGCCAACAAGAAAAATAAACCTTTACATTTTGCAGCGACGTCAGCAGCGCTTTTAGTGGTTCACTGGGTCGCATGCAACAGCAGCCAACAACAACAACAATAACAACAACCATAACAACTGCAACTTTTTGGTTTTTCCCGCGCATTTTTTGTGCTCTGCTCTCTTTGTTTTTGTGTACTCTCTCTCTCTCTCTCTCTCTCTCTGTCCGCTCTCTGCTCTGCCTGATTTTTGCTCTCTCTGTGCCTGCTCTCCCTCTGCCCGCTCTCTACCAACGCTGCGCATGCTCCTCTCTGTCTCTCTCTCTCTCTCTCTTTCTGTCTCTCTCCTACTCCTCTGTTTTCGCATTTACGCGCTTTTTAAAATAGAGCCTGGATATAATTATAGCTGCCAGCTCAGCACGGAACTGTGCGGCCTCTGCTTCTGTGTGGGTGTGTGTGTGTGTGTGCGTGTGTACTTGCTGCCTCTTAATTAAGTCCACTAAATTACACACACACACACACACACACACACACAACAATGAAACTGCACATTTTGTTTAGGCGATTTTTTTTTGTGAAGCAGAAATCGATAAAAATGCCTTCCACTTCAAGGTTAGCCGCCAAGTGGCTAAACACTGATTGACGCTTTGGCGGGGGGCTTCGGAGGGAAATTCTCAAAATTTGCAGCTGTCAATTGTAATTTTGAGAAATGGTACACTCAGCAAAATGATCAAAGTGAATTTTAGAAATGCTCAAACTCACCTAATTATTCATCAAGTATATTTTATTTGTTTTTATTATTGTATATTATATTATATATATATTTCCTAAGCCGTAAATATATGTCTTTCTTAAAAACATAATTTTTCTCCTCTTAATTCCCGCGTGCATTTTTCTAAAATGTAAAAAAACACATTTTAGATGCAATATAATAATTTAAATATATATTTATATATATATATATATATATATATATATATAATTTAATTTCAACGGAAGTTCGAATATGGCAGTCGAGAGATACAATGTAATAAAAACCTTTTCGAATTTTATAAAATTATTTCCTATTTGTATTTATAAGCAATTTCATGTTTTCTGCGCGATTTTCAGTTTGTATTATTTTCTAATGTTCAGCAATTATTTCTACAAATGAGAAAAACTTGGCATAAGGTTGTTTCTCTTGCATTTATCAACGGGCCTTGTTAAATGCGTATAAGTAATATTCATATAATTTTATTAGTATTATTGCTTATAGCGATTATGCACAATTACCATATTAATCGCATGGTGATTTTTAAATTGTATTTGCATTAAAAGTCTACTTTTCATTTTGTATCTTTCCAGGTGAGTAAAACTTGTCAGCATGCGTTTAATTGGCCTTTTACTTTGTGAGTATTGCGAACCTTTTTCTTTTCCTCTCTTTTTGTTGTTGTATTTTTTGCATATGACGCAGTTTTATGCGATTTATCACAACTTTGTAGTCATTGTATTTGCATTTCCGTGTGGGCTTGCCTTGTGCCCCGATATGTACAATACATGTTTATATACACATATACATGTATCCGACTTTGTATTTATATAAATGGCACATTCAAAGCAGCGAAGCTTGAAATACGAGCACATTGCTCGGCTTATACATGAATGTCAAATACAATTGCGAATAAAATAATTGCACCAATCGCACAAGAAATGTTAAAGTTGTCCTTTCTTAAATTTGAAATCTTAGTCAAGATATGAGTACGTTTTTTAAGGTGGGACAAGTCTCTGAGAAAGAAAAAACCAGAGTTTTATTCAGCATTCAGCAAAAATATAAATACCAAATAACATTGAGTTAAAATCAAAATTTGAAAAAAATTGCAGAACTAATTGATTTTCTTCCGTTTTGTTGCCATTATTTTTTTCTGTCTATCTGCTGATGCAGTTATAATTTAGAGAGTCTGAATTAGTTTTCATACTTTTCAAAGTTTATAGAGAAACGAAGTAAGAATTAAATTGACAACAAAATCATAATTCGTGAATCTTTACCTCATTTTGGGAGAAGCCGATCACAATTAACAAAATTATCATTTACATTCTATTTTTTTTTTCTCTCAGTTCTCAGTTTGTTATTGTTGTCTGCATCATTTTCTGCCTATTTTATGTATTTATTTTATCGTTGCTTTTCATACTCGAAATAAACGTTTCAGTTGCATTTTCACTTCAAAGGATAATCCCTAATTTGTATAAAAAAGAGTTTTCAAAAGTTGAGTGCATGAAAATGCGAAATCAAATAGTTCTAGCATTATAATAGAGTTTCAGTATTTAAATACATCTCGTAACACAGAATAAGGAGAGCTTGTCAGCAACTAGGCGTATGAGTAATGAACATAAAAATATTAAATATTTATGCATTCGATGCGTTTAGTTACACAATTCAAACAGAAGTAAGGGCTGGTTATACAAATAACACAAAACTGGAAAACGAAATTTATATATTTAAAATGCAACAATATTCATATTTAGCAATGGCGTATGAGTAATAAAAATGAGTAGGAAATACTTAAGTATTTATCACGTTTAATTGAACACTGTAAACAAATCAGTCTGTAAATTTTTAACTTAAAGCGCTAAAGAATTCTTATTCTTATTGACTAACATTTTAAAAGCATTTAAAACATTGATTTGACAAAGAATGGTTAAAATATTTATACAAATAAACTGCATACATCAATACAGAAGAAAAAGAAAAGAAAAAACTAACAGAAAAATTGATGACGCGCTGCTTCCGATTCCGGCTTTTTTTGCCGGATTTTCATTGGCAGCAGTTTTTTTCCCCCATTAATTGCTGGAATAAATCAAAAATGTTTATAGTTTTGCCAGCAATGCAAAAATATTTGGTGACTTTTATGTCAAATGCTATTCCAGAATATTATTCTATTAACTGCTGAAAATTACACTGTAAAAAATCACTGATTATCACTGCAATAAAAAAAATCGATATTAGTTGCAGCTTAAAACTGTACAAATTGAACTGGGCGAAAAATCAAAAAATAAAAATTGTTTTATTTATGAATTTTGCCTGCAACATTGAAAGAATTTTGGCAATTAGTCATAAGAGATGAAAATTTGTTGGCTTTTAACCCCTCAAAAAAAAAAAAAAACACCCACAACTGAAAAATTTGCCAACATTTTCATTAATTAGATTTTGCTGCTGTTTTCGCTAATAAGTCTCACACGCAAATACATACACCTATTGATGCTAATACAGGTACTCACACAAATGCACACAAATAAACACCTATTGGAAAAAAACACCGCTGGCCACTTGGCCTTGGAATAGGTTGATTGCATTCTAGCGGTCAATGCCGTCGCCAGCGTCGGCGTCAACGTCGACTTCGGCGGCGACTGCAAACGAAAATTAAAAACGATCTCTCGCCTCCCACTCGCTCCCTTTCGCACTCACTCTCGCTCGTACGCTGCTCTTACGCCGTCGCATTCGCACCCGCTGCTGTCTTGAGATCCCGTTGCGACGCACACACACACATTCAAGTTTTTCTATTAGTGTATATGCAATTTTTGTAGTTGTATTTGTGACTGGCTATCATAAAACGCGCAAAGCTTTTGTGTTTTATTTCTTTTTATTTATTGTTTGTTTTTGCAATGACAAAAAAAAAACCACAAACAACTTGTTGTTTCTTTGTTGTTGTTGTTTAAAAAGCAGCAACTATTTATAAAATGCGCTTTCAGCTGTGTCTCTGCGTGTGTGTGTAACTGTCTCAGTATGTGTTATTGTCATTGCCCGTGCGCAGCTGGCAATGCCGGAAAGCAATAACAACAGCAGCAACAACAACAACAGCGCATAACTTGTGACGCTTGCTGCTGGCAATGACGACAGTTCTTTCTGCTTTTTTCGTTTCATTTCGTTTCACTGGCAAAATGTTCGTGCTCAAATTTGCAAAGCGCAAGTGTCCCATTCCAGCCTGGAAGTCCTTATCATCCTTCCCTTTCCACATACAGAATTAAGCCCAGTTTGAATTGTTCCCAGGGCTGGAGTGCATTTATTTGAAACTTTTGGTTAATTACAAAAAAATCTGCGGTTTGTTTTCAAATATTAACGCAAATATAATTGAAAGTAATTTTCAAATTTGATTTCAATTGTTTAACATTTACGCCTAGTGTTTTGTTTATTTTATTTATTTTCGAATTTTTGTTTCTGTCTTTGTTTAATTCTTTTGATATTGTCATTGCCCTTTTATGCTGCATTTTATTTATTTAAGCGTTATGCATTGTTTATATTTCCTGTTTTTATTATTTTTTGTTTCTTACTTTTTTGTCCATATTGAGAGCTAAGTGTCATCAACATATTTTAAGAATCGCTTAACATTTTAAGCACTTCTAATGGATTAGCAAATTCAACTTAAAATAAAACTTTGCCACTGAAACCACTTTAGCACTTTTTTATTGAAGAGCAGCAATTATGAGTCATCTTTTTAAGTCTTATGTTTAATAAACTGAGTCTATCTCAATCACGTCATCCACACGTATTTCTCAGCTCAGAAATCCACACTTGCCTTTTTTATACTACTCTTTAATTGTGAGCAAAGCTCATTTTTAAATTTAACCGCAATAATGTTGATATCTAATTATGTTAACTCAACTCTGTTAATCTTGGCATTTGAATACAATCAATTTTTAATACCAGTTTTTAGACAACCTAAACTAATTATGTTAACACAACCCGTTAATCAATAAACTTATTTAGGCAGTATTTTTCAAATGTGAACTTATAGTTATGAAAATGGGAAATAACTAAACGATTTAGTTTACAAGCTTTCATATGGGCCATATTTATAATGATACACTGTTAATCGATATTAACTCGGCTTATCGAGCTAATAAAAATATATATCGATAAGAAATAGTTGGCGCTATTTGCCATAGAAATTCGCTTTGATTAATAACGCTGCGCTTGTCATAATTATATTATGTATATATTTCTATATATATATATATATAATATATATTTGTATATTTGTTCATATTTTTCCACAAAATGTGGAACTGGTTGCGGCTGGCTAACCTTGACGCCTAGACCAATCGGTCAAAGCCAAAAATATAAAAATACGAATCTCAGCGCACCTCCATTGAATATTTATCTGTTGTTCTTCTACTGTTTATTTATTTATTTTTATTTTTATTTTCTGCTTTGTTCTTCATCTCGTTTGTTGTTGTTGTTATTCTTACTCATGTTGGCCTTGCAAGTCTTCGCTGCTTGCGACTTGCTACGTGCTGCTTGACTTGCATGACTTAAAATTCAGCTAAAATGTTCATTTGAAATGTAACACATTGAAGTATCAAGTACACTGGGAGAAGTTCAACCTGCACTTTGGCAAATCGCCCCAAAATCCAGAAATTTGATCTTATCTTTAGAAAAATTTGTCAATCGACAATCAAAAACATATTATTTAAAAATGCATTTATATAAAGTACTAAAGCGTACACTAATTTCTAGAAACAAAATCTCTTCGTAAATTCAGAATCAATTATTAAATTTGGTGTTTTTTTCTTTATTAACTTTTATAAATTTTTATTAACTATCTAAAGTTGGTATACGTGAAATATTAAAATACAAACATTAATTAATGATATAAGAAATAAGGCACAGGCACGAACATATTAGAAATTTACTTCAGCATAGAACACATTCTTTACTAATAATAAAATGTTACTTAAATGTAGGGCAACATTTTTTCTCTGGGTGTAGCCAGCTAAAAAGTGTTAGCCAGGCCAGAGTTGCGTCCAAGTTTTCGAGCTGGCTGGCAACCAGTTCTCTTCTTGGCCACTTCCTGCTCTGCATGTGGGCGCAACATGTGTTGCTTTGGCTTATTAATTTCATACATTTATATATATATTTGTTCGCATGATGAATGACTGCAGCAGCTATAAATATAGACAAAACACTCCAAACAACAGCAGTCATCATCAAGAAATAAGCTGAGCATAACAAATGCGTCGAAATATTTGCGACAGGTTGCAACAGCAACAAAGGCAACAACAATAAAAAAAGCACAAAAAGTCGACTCCGTTCAAAATGCATGGCCTTGAAGATTTAAAAAAAAAATACATAATAAAATACAAAAATTCACACAATGCGCCATTTTTGAAAGCAAAAAGTAAAAATAATAATAATATAAAACAGTAATGGAACTAATTTGCCGAAAACAACAACAAAAAGGTAAAATTTAAAAATTAGAATGCATAGAAATGCGAAAAATGATTAACTGAAATGTTTAGCTGGCAATTTGCATTAAGCGAAAGATAACAATAATTGAATTATAAAAAAATGTTAAGCTTTCAACTTTTTGTTGCCAATAACATTTTAAGCTGCAATTGTTAACAAGTTTTTTTACACACACAAAACTGTCAAATTTATTAAGATTTCAATGCTGAGTTTTGATTTCTTGTATATAATGCAGAATAATCCTTATATATATTTGTCATACATTTTTTATTATATGCCGTAAAAGTATGTTTGCTATTGATTAAGTGGTTGTCAAGAGGTTAATAGGGATTACATGAGGCCATTTAGTTTGCCGCTCTTTTATTTTATTTCCTTTCATTATTTATTATTTTTATGGCTGATGTCGACGCTGCTGCCGCTACTGCACGCTAGATGGCGTGTCAAGCTGAATTCTTTTTGGCTTTTCATTTGTTATTCAATCTTTTTTGACAGCTCAGCGACGCAGACGCGTGTCCGTCTGTCCGTCCGTCTGTCTGGTTGCTAGTTGCTAGCGAACTGCCCCACCAAGCGACGAGAGCCTTGCTCCCGCGTGAGAGCCACCTTTACAGTAGGAAAAACGTCGAGAACAAGAAGGGATTTTTCTTTTATTAGACAGGATTTCTAAAATTCAGAACAATCTTTTTTTCAGACATGTACTGCGTGTTATGCATTTTTATCTTATATTTTGGCACGCTTACATTAAATGCCGATAATATTTTCTGTCACACATTGAATTTGACCTTTGATTAGTATACAACAATAATTCTGAAATACATCTGTATAAAATAAATAATACATTTTTGATTTACTATATTTTATAAAGCAATGATTTTTGATTTCACTGAGGGAGAATCAAAATTTAGGGTTTCAGGATTCAGTTTAGAGTTTATAGAAGAGCGGATTTTGCAGTACTTTTTTTTTTAGCTGAGTATGCAAAAATTTTATTTATAAGAATATTATTTTGTGTTGTATTATATTGTATTATTATTGTGTTATATTTCTGATGATTGCATTCCTCTTGCTATCTCATTCTCATTCTCTTGCTATCTTAGCACTTGGCTTGTGTTTAGAAACTTGACAAATGTTTTTCATAAATTGCACAAAGCACAATGGTAATTTCCTATGCCGCCTCGTAATTGCTGTTATAAACCGTTGGCTAGTCAACTAACTGACTCACTGACTCACTGTCTGACTGACTGACTGAATGGCTGACTGGCTGACTGGCTGTTTGTTGTTTTATAACATCATCGAAAGCTTCATCATCATTACACGGAACTTTTCACAGTTTCGCTTCGGCGTCAAGCTGTCTGAGTCGAGAGTCGAGAATCGAGAATCGAGTTGTGTTTAGTTGAGTGGCTTTTCCATTCGCATTCGCATGGATCATGTTCACATTCACATTCATTTTTTGCGCACTTGCATTTTACACTTGTAATTGACATCAATACATACATTTGCGATCAAAAAAATAGCACCACTCACACAAGAAATGTTTTCTAAGGGGCATTTTTCGAATGTGTGTGTCTTTAAGCAACTTATGAATATGTTTTTGGAAAGTGGAAGAAGACTTCAATACTATTCGGAGTTTCCTTAACTTTTAACTTAAATTAAACTTAATTTACTGAAAAGAAAGAAAATTAACGAAAGAAATAAAAACTGAGTTTTCCAAATGTGCACTTATAATTATGAAAATTAAAAATAAATAATCGATTTATGCGATTAATATTATTTATTACTTATTTGGTAATTTTTATTAATAGGGGGGAAATCCAATTTTTTTAAATTAATATTCAACATTAGATAAAATTGCAAGACTAATTGCATATTTTACTGTTGTTCCTGAGAAAATAATGTTGTAGTGATGCTATTATTTTTTTCGCAACTGTTTGCATTTACAACACACACACACACACACACACACACACACACACATACTGGCAAATTCTTTACCATAATTACGTTACTGATTTTTGCTTTGACTCTTTTAAGAACAACTTTGGGAATTTTTTTTTGAGATAGCCGTAACTTGACTAGGCAATACACAAAAGCAGTTCTCTGGCCTTCTAATTGCTGCCAACCGCCAACTGAATGACTGGCAAGTTGGTAAGCAACTACACTCAGAAAACCAATCGCACTAAAGTTTGGAAAATTAAGGGAATTCATTTCCAAAAAGAATAACGCCGATTTTTACAAAATATACCTTTTGTTTAACAAATTGGGTAGGCCTTGGTGAATTTCTAAAATTCAGTGTGATTTTTTTGCTGAGTGTATTACTGCAGTGCAGCAATTGCAACTCACGTTGCAAATTCCCTTCAATTAGTGAGGCTTTCATATTTTGCTCGCGTTGCAAATCAGCTTATTAAGTTGGAAAAATAATTTCCAAATGACATTCACGTGTTGCCACTGTGCACACACACAGTGAGTGTGCGTATATCATTGTAAATATACAAAGTGCAAATTATATGTATTTAATTTATTTATCAGTTTTCAAAAAGTCACAAATAAATAAAATTAAAATATTTAGAATATAAAACTTAATGTTTAAATTTAAATTACAAATAATAAGAAATATTTACAACAGTGTTTGTGTGTCCAGGGTATAAAAATGTAAAAGGTTGCAACACCGAAAAAACCCAATCAGAAAAATCGAAATAGTTAGTCAAATTAGTCAACTTAAGTCTTTATCCATATATTATATGTTTTTATATTTATTACATGAGATATTAATGTTTAAATTTAAATTACAAATAATAAGAAATATTTACAACAGTGTTTGTGTGTCCAGGGTATAAAAATGTAAAAGGTTGCAACACCGAAAAAACCCAATCAGAAAAATCTAAATAGTTAGTAGAACTAGTCAACTTAAGTCTTTATCCATATATTATATGTTTTTATATTTATTGCATGAGATAAATGTAGACAATTGCATATTTTTGGGCTGATTATTTGTACTTTGTTTCTACGGTAATTGGTTTTAAATGGAGCTGAGATTTAGGTGCTACTTTTGCAATGCTGGAAGTTATTGTCTGGTTAATAAACTAGTCGATTGGCTGGGAAAATTGCAGTTGGACGAGAATTGTAATTTGTTACTGCTGCGCTCGTTAATTTTGCAAGAGAGTTGCTTGGTCTCATAACTCAACAGGATATGACACACACACCAGCAGATAAATACTCACTTTAACACGTCTATATATATTTTATGCCGTCACCTATAACGAACCCAATTTCCGTTGATTCACTTACAATATCTTTGTTGGGAATTTCACAAGTAGAAGTAAATGCAGAGCTAAAAGTGCCATTCGATCGCTTAGTCACTCGCTCTCTCTCACTCTCGCACACTAGTGGCCTCTCGTTCACTCCAGCGGTTGCTGCTGTGCGCTTATCGCTTTGCCCAAAGGCCAAAAGCGTCAATTGAACTAGAGAAGTGGCCGGCAAATTGCCGAAGTCGCAAATCAAAATGAAAAATAAAACATCAATAAAAGCAATAACTGCAAGAAAGCAGTCGAAAGCAGTCAAAGGCAGGCAAAAGCTAGCTGGTTGGCCAGTTCGCTCTTAACCATCATTTGAGCCAGCTGCCAAGCAGCTAAAACATAGGTGAGTGCAAACTAAGCCAATAAAAATCAAAATGATATTGGCAAAGTACCACTGAAATGCAGACAGTTTTTCCTTACTTTATATAATAATTTCGAAATATGAGGAAACATTTTTCTGAAAATAAGAACAACAATTGTTGCACCATTTTGCATTTAAATATCCACAGAAGTCTTTTTAATCTAAATGAATATATTTAATCTTTCATTTTTATATATATTCTCATTCAGCTGCTGTATTTTATTACATATATTTATATAAATTCATCAAATATGTAAAAGGTTTGTAAAAAGTGAAATCTTAACACACTAACAAAAAAGCTAACAAATTAATTTATATATTTGCACCCATAGAAAACAACGTTCTGCATATTGAAAATATTATTTTTTAAATGTTAGAAATATTGACTGTGCAAAAAAAGTCAAGTTTTGTTTTTTTTGAACGCCACAACAATAAATTTCAGAAATTTACACTCTGAATAATTTCGCAAAATCCAGGGTAGTTTTTCTTTGTTATTATTCATGATCATTTATGTTTTTTTTGGAGTGTAGTGTGGATAATTTGAAGACGTTTGTAATAGGAGATATGCAATTATAGTCGTATTAAAGCCACTGCAAGGCTAAGCAAAATGTCGCTGAACGGAAACGGATGTCAAAAGAGCGCTAAGAGCTCTAAAGAAAAGCCAAAAAGGGGGTAGGAAGAGCATGTGTGTGTTTGTGTGTGTGACTATGTGAAAAGGGCTGTCAAAGGCGCTGTCGCTGAGCAGGCTGACATTTTTTTCACTCGATGTTGTTGGTTCTCGACAAACGCTATTTATTTCTATAGAGACAGCAGCAGCTCAACAGCATGCAGCTCAGCTCAAAAAGCCACAGCCACAGCCACAGCCAAAGTCCCTGCTCACACAGCCGGGGTGTTGCCTGGCAAGAATATTGCTGCTGCCGCCAGGTGCTTAGATTAGAAAAAATAAAATAAAAGTCATGTCAGCTAACAGATACTGCGTTTGATAAAAATATCAACGGGGAAAAATAGAAGAACTGTAAATAAATGCTTATGTTGATGTTACACTCAGAAAAAAATCTCAAATTGGTTTCTATGTGCTCTTGCTACACGCAACATTAATTTAATTATTTATTTGTTTACGTAAAGAAAAATATTTTAAATAGCTTATAAGTTTTACATAACTTAGGGATATTTTTTAATAAAAAAATATTTGCATTTCTTCTATTTTCTTGTAATTGTGAAATATTTGAAAGAAATAGAAAAAAAGTCATATTTTTGGAATTGCTGATTTAGAGCAAGCTTTCAAGCTTGTTTTCTTGTAATTGAAAAGTATTTGAAAGAAATAGAAAAAAAACGTCATATTTTTGGAATTTCTGATTTAGGGCAAGCTTTCCAAATTTGTAGAAAAGTTCTTTCGCATATACAGAGCAAATTTTACTTTAGGACGATTCTTTTTCTGAATACAGAGCAGCTGAAAATAGTCACAAGCTAAATGGCCTGGAAACATTTAAGGCTTTAAACTGTCAGCCTCAGCCAGGGGAAACGGCGCCTGAAACCCTTTGTGCAGCATATCAATTCGGCTGGAAACTTTGAAAGACTTAGCTTGCTTTAAAATGGGGCACAGTTGCAAATAAGAAATACAATTTGTAATGTGCAGCAAAGTGCGCACAGTTTGAATAACCTGTGACATTAATGCTGATTTCGAAAATCAGCGTATCGTTTGTTATGCGTCATGATTATGCAATGCTCGTGCCACAATTATCGCCGGCATTTGCATAAGTGGATGGAGCAACGACAGCAGCTTCAGTGAGCAACAATTTTCCAGCTAAATGGGAAATGCCAGAAAAGCAAACAAAACAAAGCGAATAAAGCCAAACGAATATGCGACAGATGAGCTCGGACTGAGAGTTCTACGAGTCGAACAGGAAGCGGAGCTGCAGGGGCGCGCACCCACCTCCCCCTTTTGGAATAGACAGTGGGGCAAACATTGTGTTGTCAGTTGCGCATGCGCCGCATCGACAAACAGCCGCATAAATGCACTTAGAAAAATATCGAAAATAATCAATTTTAGTAAATATTATTATTCTTCTATTCAGCAAGTAAATCGTGTTATTTTTTTTTTCTTCTAAAAGTCACGATTTGCATTTCCACATTTTCTGGATCTAATTTATGTATGGTATATAAAAATTCATATAAACTAATTGGATAATTTCCTTCTGGAAACGCATTTCTTAATAATAGAAAATATTTATTAAAAATTAAAAAAAAAATTAAAAATTAATTACAAATATTACAAAAAAGTCGAATGTTCAATTTAAATAAAAAAGATACAAATTTATAAGAAACATATGATTTATGTTCAGAAATTATTTCGAAAAACTATCGACTTTTAGGGTGATTTACTAAAATTTTAGGCGATTGTTTTTTCTGAGTGTGGGGGACAAGGGGACCGACTTGCAGTGGAACCGTGGACACTCGGACCAAACAGAAACCGGTCAACTGCTGTCGACTTCGGACTACCGACTGACGACTGTTGGCTGTTGGCTGCTGCAGTTGACAGCTGTTGATTGATGAATCCTACAGTAATGCCCCCGAGTGGCAACATCTACTGCTGCAGCCTGGTGAAACTGGGAAACTGGGAGACTGGAGTCGGCTGTCAAAGCCCGTCAACTCCAGTCGTCTTCAGTCTCGTAATTTTTTCTTTTTTCGCTGTGATCGTTAAAGCCTCTTCTTTGATGATGACGCAAGCCACATTGGCTGAACTCGGAAACTCTGGTTTTATGGCTGCGCTTCAGCAATAAACACTTCTAATTGTAATTAATGAGCCGATTGTTTAGCTTTTTTTGTGTTGATTTTTTTCTGATTTACTGCCGCACGGCGGCCCTAAACAAATGGAGCATTGAACTCCAATTATAATCAGCACCTTATTAAGGAAAATAAGTATGATCAAAGGGCAGCCTCAATTTAGAGCTAGTATTTTTCATTAGTTAGTCTTTATTTAAGCAAAGCGTTGCTTTCGTTTGGACTCTGCGTACACGCAGCAAAAAAGTCGCCATCAATTTAGCAAATCAATTCCTTTTATTTATTTACATTTTATTTATTTTCTCAAATTAATGGTTGTAATATTTTAAAACTCATTTCTTGATTTCCAATATTTAGAAAACAATTTTTTATGTTTCTACTTTTTAGAAATGCAAACAAACAAAAAATGTTGTCTTACATTTAGAAATGATTTGAATTTTGCTGAGTGTAGTGTTGGTTGCAAGTGCAATTGTGGATTGGCCCTCTGTTTCACTCCGTTTCTACGCGATTGAATGGGCTTTTAGCCACAAAGCGAAATGGCCAATAAGTTGTTGCTCGGCCATCCTTTTAGCCAGTTTTGCTGTGCATTGAACTTGATTGCCATTCTCTGCTGCTGCTGCTGCTGCTGCTGCTGGTGCTGGTGCTGCTGCCCTTATACTTCCATGCCCCAAGTTGCAAACGTGGCTTGGTCTTCTCTGGCCTGGTCTGGTCTGTTGTGGACTCTGCTATCGTCGCAAATTTATCTTAAATGCTGCGTTTATTTTTGTGTTTTTCTTCATTGCACTCACTCGTCTATTGGCAAACACTTTTCGGGCAGCAGAAATTAATGGCTCCAGGGCGCACCTAATGATTCAGTTGAGGCAACAACGTTTCACTTCAAACGAAAATGTGAGCTTTTTTCGTTTTTTTATTTGCTATTGCCACGCCATGCCATTGAAGGCAAACTCTCTTCAACAAACTCCATTCTCAACTCAACCAAGAATCACAACAGTTGCACTGCTGACACGCCAGCTCAAAAGGGGGTGTGTGTGTCATGTGTGCTGGGTGTGCAATGTGTGTGTTGTGTGCTCGGTTGACATGGCGCTTTGCATGTTCTATGCTCATGTGTTGAGCTCATAAATTGAGCTTTGCTGAAATAAAAAAAATATAGAAAAAAGGTCAAGCGTTGAACACGTTTTCAAAATGTTTACAGAAAACCAAATAATTGTCTAGGATTTTATTTGAGTACAGGACTACACGCAGAGAAAAATCATTTGAATTTTATAATTTTTAATAATTAAATTTTTAATTTTTGAAGTATTTCGAAAGTCTTTTTAAACTAAGTTATTCGCATCTATAAACTATGTAAACTGTTCGTAGGCAACAAAATAGCAAATGTTAAAGTTGCTTCACAAAACCCCCAAATAATTTTACATATATTTTCGAAGTTCGAAGTAGAGTAAAACCCAGATGCTCTGAAATATGTTTTCTGGATAATTGGGTAAGCTAGGCTTGGCCCCAAATGTATGGCGAATTACTGATATTAAGTGCGATTTTTATATCTGAGTGTAGACTTGTATTTTGGTTGAAAAAGCCAACTGACTTTATTCATGGCTGCTTTTTGTATTGTTGTTTCCTTTCTTCTTTTTTTTGTTTTTTTTTGTTGTCTTGGCTCTTTTGTCAACATTAACATACGTAAGTGTCAGTGTCAGTCAGGCTTGTTGCTACTGTGACCAAGACCAAGACCAAGACGGCCAAGACGGCCAAGACGACGACAACTTGAGCAGGAGGCAAGTTGGGGATCGCATGTGTTTGGCTTTTGGGGCTACCGTGGAGCGCAAACAAGTTGGCTGAAAGCCGCTTTGGACTTTGGAGGCCAAGAGTGCAATTGATTTATCGTGACAATGGGCACACTGCTTCGAGCCAGCTCTGCTGCTACACTCAGAAAAAGACATCACTTTTGATTTTAGTAAATGGGCATTTCTTTGAGGCAAATTGTTAGTCAGCCTAATTTTAAAAAAGTGAGTTTCTTAAAAGTACAGTTCCGGCTTTCTAAAAACCAGGGTTTCCATTTCTATGAAAACACTTTAGATAGCTTTTAAAAATTTCATTTAATTTAATCTAAAACAATTTACGATTTTCTTATTGTAGAAAATCTTACAAAAATTTGGGGCTTTTCTAAATTGTAAAATTGTTTTCCAATGTTTTGAAATTTTCGTCCAAAACTAGATAAACTTTCTATTTATGGCGACTATCGTTTCGGGACAATATTTGTTTCTCAGTGTTTCGATGTGTTTATTTCGAATTGAAGCGCTGAGCTAAAACCAATTGTAAATGAAACCAAATTCGTTGCATTACAATAAGTGATTGGCCAGTCGGCAGCAGCAACATCAGTAGCAGCAACATGTTGCAAGAGTAACCGCAATTGCCGGGGCACAAAAGTGAATGCCCTCGGTGACGTCACGGGTGCAATTCCAGTTTCTCGCCTCGCTCTGCAATTATCAGCCAAGCCAAGTCGAAGGAGAGAGCAAAATACAAAATCCAGAAGAAATATGAATAGCAAAACAAAATGCATGATATCAAAACAACCAAAAGGAAGAAAGAAAAAGGAAAACAAAAACAAAAACAAAAAAACAAAAGAAAACAACATAAATAAATAAAAGGCCCGAGAGTGGAACGAACTCTGCTGCACTCTGTGTGTTGTGGGAATGGGCAATGCAACCGGGTGTTGAAGTGGAACGACGAAGCGAGTGGGGCAGCCAACAACAGCAAGCAACAACAACAACAACAACGACGAAAAAGCGGACAATAACAATGATAATGATGATGATGATAAATGCGAAGCAGCAGCACGATGACTAAATGCAACAAGCAGCGACTTTGGACTTGCAACCAGCAACCAGCAACTTGCAACTTGCAACTCACATCTGCTACACTCAGAAAACTGAAAAAAACCCCCTAAAAAATAGAAAGTTTTAAGAAACAATTTTTCTTAAAATTAAAAATATTTAAATCTTGTCCATATTTTAGAAATATTTTCTATTATTATAAAGTGGGCTTGTAACAGTTAGAAATGTTAGCTAGAGTTCTTGGAAAAAATTATTTATTAAATCCAGAAACAAGTGAGGAAATTTACTGGCTCGGCTTTAATACTAAAGCTTAGCAGCTGTTTTATGTTATATATAATTATATAAAACTATAAACTATTTAATATGTTTGCACAAAGTGAAATCTTAAAACACAAATAATTATTCATAATAAAAGTAGCAAAGAAAAAAAAAACGGATTTAAGAATTCTTCAATAAAATAAAGCCATGAGAATTCGACATATTTTAACATTTACTAAAATTCACTTGGACTATTTTGCTGAGTGTGGCAAATCCAGTTGATGAGCAAGTCCACGGCAAGTGGCAGCACAAACAATAACAACAACAGCAATATTGCTCTGTGGAAGTGGCACAAAAAGCAGCTGGCAAGAGGCTTGGCTCCGTCTCCGTTGTCGTCTCCAGTGCCGAGTGCCGCAGCACTCGCTTCAAGTTGTTGCTGTTGCACAAACATGTTGCTCACTGGCTCCGCGACATGATTCTGAGGCGCAGATATAAAAACCAAAAAGACAAAGAAAGAAAACAACGGCAACATCAACAGCAGCAGCAGCAGCAGCAACCAGGCGGCAACCACGACAACAAAAACAGTGTTGGGCTAGGTTCAGTTTAGGATGCGCCTTCCCGCTTGCCACAGAACCTGACCAGCGTCGTCTTCATTATTATCATTTGGTTTTTGGTTGACTCTGCTCACAAGTTGTACCTTCAAATCGCAATAACAGCAATAGCAGCAACAATTGTCTCTGCTGCTTTTTTAAATTTTCGAATTTTATTTAGAGACATTTTTTGGAGTGTCTTCCATACAAAGCAATCGATTTTTTATAAAACATTTTTTTTAATAATGTTTCACAAAGTCTATTTATGATTCAGCAAAAATAAGTCAAGTTGCAAAATATAAGTTGGCATCAATCAATAAGAAAATAAAATATATATTAAAGTGTCATTAGTTTTTGATTGTATAAATATTAAGTTAACAAATATTTCGATTCATATATATTATTATATATCTATAGTCTTTAATCTATAGTCTATCCAACTTGACTTATTAAGTTTTGTTAACATTTATTTTCGCTCCTCTTTCTTTGCAGGTGAGTTCTGCGCATTTATGCAGTTTAACAAATTGTGTTGGACTCATCTATGGAGCGGTAAGTCTTAAGATTAAATAATGGCTTATGTTGGGCTAGATTAAAGAAGACGATTCTCAGCTGTTGATTTGGCCAGATTTGTTGTGTGATTTGAAGTCTTCTCGATGTCTTCTTACTAGCAGGAGCTAGTAAGTTGTTCAAAAGATTCCTCTACTTCCACTTCCTTGCAGCTTCTGCAAAATAACTAATACTAAGTTGAAACTGCAGTTTTTTTTTACCGTTCTGACTGGCTTATGTTGAGACAGGAAACCAGGACTCGACTCCACTCTAGACTTGCCGCCAGCTGTTGGTGGCACGATCAAAGCAGCAGGCGACACATTAGCAGCAAAAACAACTGCAACAACAACAAAAACAAGCACTTAATGTACTTGAAGAAGAAGAAGAAAGCCGCGTTACGCATTTTTAATTACCAACTTCGATGTCAGCAAAACAATACAAAAGGGCAAAATGCCGCAACGACAATTAAAAAATTAAGCAAACATTTTCGCTGGCTGCTGCGAATGTGGAAAATGGGTGTGGCAGTTATGTGTGTGTGTGTGTGTGTGTGTGTGTCTTGAAAAAGCATTAGCAATGTCAACGATGCGGCAATGCGGTAGCAATGCATTTCCTGCCAAACAACAACAACAAATGCAACAACAACATCAACAAGAGTCTCGCCCCAGTTGGGGCCAAAAGCAGCAGCGAGCAGCAAGTTGAGCTGTAATTTATGCGCCTCTTGAACGCGCTTGCCAATTTCTTGGCTTTCTGCTTCATTCCGAGAAGCCAGCTCTGCTCCCATCCATACGCGCCCCCACCTACACTGGCCAAAAAATCATACTGAATTTTAGAATACCGCCCTGAAAACTCAAAAAAGCGTTCATGATTAAATTCTATGCATTTTGTTTCTGTGAAATCTTAAATTCAGAAAATCTTCTTCATCCAAACTCATAGAAAAACAGCAACCTACAAAATCCAACCGGAAAATCAGAAATGCAAATCCCTATTTTTAAAAAACAACAACTATGCAATTTACAAATGTACAGCGCATTTTAGAACATTCAGCTCAATTTTGTTTTAGAGTGTAGTGCCCCTCCCTTCACTCGCCGCCCCCTGCATCAGAACTGTCCGCAGGCATCCGTAAAGAGCTTGCGCCCCCGCCAACATTGAAGATTTCTTTATTACTTGGGCACGTTCGTTGACGCTGGTTGCCATTCGCTTGGGGTCGAGGCCGGTTATTAATATCCACGCATGGAGTTCAGCGCAACGACCCCTGCTTCATACCCCACAACACACCCACTCGCCCACACACCCACACACCAACACACACACACACACACAAATACGAAGACATCCAATCAGAATCAGCTGTATGCATAATGTTTGTTGATTTACTGAAGTCAACTCTGTCACTGAAGTCATCGCTGATGTTGATGTGGATGTTGAGGATCCGCTTCGTCATTTTGCTAACTTTCCTCACTTTGGTCACTTGTCCAGGTCAGTGCTGCTGCTGCTGCCTCTCTCTCTTTCTCTCTCTCTCTCCCTCTCCCTCTCTCTTTCTCTCTCTCTGCTGCTCTCTTTTGGTCTCTCTTGGTCTGTCATACGTGAGTTGCTTTTGCAAACAAAACTTACACTCACAAAAAAATCTACCAGAATTTTGGAATTCGCCAAGTTTATTCTTCAGAAAGTATATTTATTTAAAACAGAGTTTTTTGCATTTATTCTTTTTACAAATGCTTTTTCTAATAAAATAATATATTTATAAAAAATAGAAAAAATCTAAATATTTTATTTAATTTTTGCTTAGGTATTGTTTTAAATAATAAGAAAAAACTAATTTTTTCTACAACGATTTTTTTGTGAGTGTAGTTCGCGGCATACGCTGTATCTGTCGCCTCACGACTTATAAATGTTGTTGTTGTTTGTGCTGCTGTTGCTGCGACAACAATCACAACTGCAGCATGATAATGATGTGGCCCAAATGCTGATAATGAGGTTTGTTGTTGATCACACACAATGGTCCAGAGTCGCATAATGTTGTCCACATAAGTATATATATATATATATATATATACACATATATATATATATATATATGTAATATTGGGGACTTTTGAGAGCAGCTTTATAAGTTTGCTAAATATTATGTTGTAGATTTTGACAAATTAAGTATTAAATTAATAAATATGAAATGATAAATAAATAAATCAATACATACAATTTGTAAAAACATGAACAAATAAGTGATCAAACAAATAATGACTCTTCTGCTCTTCACTTGTCGTTGCTCGTTATTTGAAGCACTTATTAATTTTAAAAAATTTAATAAATATTTAATAGAAAATAAGTAAAAAGAGCTTGAGCAGCCCTTGTGCAAATTTATGCACAATTCTTTTTGTGTTGGGGCATAACAGAGTCGACGTCGCCGACGTCATCGTCTCTGGAGTACAAAGCTGGCAATGTGCATGCCAGGTCAGGTGCTGCTGCTGCTGTTGCTGCTGCCACAACTTGTTGATTGTTGCCGTTGTTGTTATTTTTGTGTTTATGTTTTTGTTTTTTGGTCGTCTTGAAGCAAGCCGGCCGGCCGGCATTATATCTCATTGCAGAGATCAGCATAAACAAGCAGCAAGTTGCAACGTTGATCGTTCGTTGCATGGCCCAAGGGGCAGTGGCGAAACGCGTGGGGAAGCGCGTATCCAAGGCAATTGAACTCTGCTTTGCTGCGCGTGAAGGTGCACATGACGAACCCATACGACTAACTCGATCCCAGTTCCAGACCCAATCCCGCTCCCAATCCCAATCCCATTTCAAGCGAGCAAAATTGAATTTGTTCTTTTTTTTTTCTTTTTCTTTGCTGCTGTTGAGGTAGGGCAGGGATTGCGGAACTGGGGAACTGCGAACTGGGCTGCCTTTCATGCGTCGCGATGCGTCATCATAATCATGTTCGTTCTGCGCTAATAAAAAAAAAAATACATATATATATATATATATATATATATATACAAATACACACACATTGAATCGGAGATGATTCCCAACTGAACGTGAAAAGCTGATCGATGGATGCGCCTTGTTTTCAGGCGTTTTAATGATGCGTCAGAATATTGTTTACGCATCACTTTACATGTCGGCAAACTGATGAGGACGATAGTCTGCCCCGAGGCGGCAACCAATGATTCTAACTGGTATATATATATACACTCGGAAAAATCATGTAAATGAATTTAATCAATTGTTGAATTATTCAGCAAGTAAATTTTTAAAAATGTTTATTTGTGGTTTTCTAAAAACACCAAAGTGTAAACTGTGTAAAATATATATCCAAAAATATATTTAACATAGTTTATAACAAAATGTAAAACGAAAAAAGTAGCTAAACTCCAATAAGGCAGTGGGGAAGGCAAGTTTCCATCCTATTTTCTTAATTTATATTTCTTATGTTTTCGAAAGTGCAGTTAATTTTTTTCTGAGTGCATGTGTGTCTTTAGATAGACTCTCCGCACGAAGATGATTATGCACTGCTGCTGCTGCTATCGAAACTGCGAAATTATGAAATATTCTTGGTGAGGAACGTTCCCTGACTCAACTTTTATCGTGATATGTGCACTAAAGCACGAATTCCCCAGCGGTTACAATATACGTAAAAATAAATGTATATATATACATAAATATATATATATGTGTGTGTGTGTGTGTGTACGGGTGTTGTGTGTGTCTGCATTGTAATAGGAGCAGAGCAAGACAACTGGAAATGTGATGCGGTTCGAGCGAAAATGCAAAACTCATTCAATTTCTAAAAACAAAAAAAAATTTTATTTGAAATGCATTCATTTAAAAATTTCCATTTTTAACTGCATTCGGATGTAACATATATTTGAGTCTAAAGCATATGAAATATTGAAATCATGGGCTATTCAAATGAATTTATGGGGCACGTTACAAATGCCTCACTCTACTCCGCCCCCCTCTTGCCTAACTACTGAAATATTTACACATGCGCACAATTTATGGTATTGGCTACCAGAAATGCCAAAAGTGCCCGGTGAATTTCAATAGAGTTTTTTATGTGCAAAAAATGTTTGTCCTTGTGTGTGTGTGAGTGTTTGTGTGTGTGTGTGTGTGTGTGTAAGTGTGTGTGCAGTATTGCAGAAAGGGTTGCCATGACAAACCTGGACAAACAACTTGGCAGTGCTGCATTTTGTTTTTAGCTTGTTTACATTTCTTAAGCCCAGTTCACTTGGCCCTTTTGTGTGTTCCGCTTATTCGGTTTTTATGCTTAAGCTTAAGGGCTCCTCGTTGCGCCCTTGCAGGCTTCAGCAAAAGTTGACATAGCTACACTCAGAGATAAAATCCAACTAAAATTTTTCATTTTTAAATTTTACGGTGAATTATTCTAAACATTAAAAAAAAAAAATGTTTAATTTCCGTGTAGAAAGGTTCTTATATACGATTTGATAGAAATTATTTTTTTTTTGTACTAAAAATTGTATTTCCTGCTTTTTAATATTACATTTCTTATTTCTAAAAATAAACAAAAACATCGCCATCGAATTTTATAAGCTTAGTTTCTAATTTTAGAATTTATTTCTAAAACTGAAAAACCTTTAGATTTGTTGCCCATTTACAACCATTTAGGTCAATTTATTGGGCTGAGTGTATGTCCTGCCTTGCCCCCCATTTTCGCCAAAGTCAAGTGCAGAGAATTACCGAGCTCGCTACCAAACAAGGGCGACATGCACCGAGGTACAGAGGTAGCGAGAAGTTGCAGGTATTACATATATATTCCTTTGCACCGGTTTTGAGTTCAACGACATACAGGATAAGCAACAACAGTCAGGCCTACCACAACAACAACATTAATAACAACAGGGGCAAGACGAAAACGTTGCAAAAAAAAAAAAGAAAAAAGCTTTAAACTCAGAGCTCAAATCGAAAACAAAGCCACGACGAAAGCCACGAGGAAAAAGCAAGCGGGGCAAGGAGCTCACTAAGGGAGCGAGGGAGCGAGGGAGGGAGGGGTGCCACAGGTATATGTGGCAGGCATCACGTACGCTTGCCTGCTGCCTCCACTTGAGGTGGAAAGCCAGCAGCAGCGGCAAAAACAACAACAGAACAACAAAGCCAAAAACAAAACCAAAACCAGTGCGCCTGCTGTCTGCTAGAGACGAGCCAAGGGCATTTCTTCATGGCATTGGCCAAAACATACACTCCGAAAAGAACGCCATAAAATATGTCAAATTTTCGTTTATTTTTATAAACAATTTCTTAATATAGAAATAACAAATAATAATATAATATATAATAATCAATATTTTAAAATATTAGAAAACATTGTTCTTAACATTAGAAATAACCCGTGATCGACACTCCCAAAAAGAAGGTGTTATTTTTCTATTCTTAGAAATTAAAATATAAATTATTGATTTTGTTAAGAAAGGCATTTATACAAAGTATAAATATGCACCTTAATTATTAAAAAAAAAAACCAATTTGAAATTCAGAAAAATAGTAATTTTTCCGTTTATACAAATTTTATAATTTATTTTTATAAAAAATAAAAAAAGCAAAATAAATGTATATTAAGCTTTTATAATAATTATTCTATGTTACGCACATAAAAAATAGCTCTCTGCAAATTGCACATATTTTTCTGAATTTAATGCAACAACTATAAATTTTAGAAATTTATTAACTGCATAATGCGGTGACAAAAGTCAGACAATTTTTTTTTTACATGAGGAGTTCTATGTTCCAGAGTGTAGCCAGTCGCAATACGCATGAAATAAGCACGAGTTGTGGCCCATCTCTAGAAGGCACCTTTCCCGGCCACCCAATGTGAGTGGTGTATCCTTTGTGTATCCTGCCTGGCATACGCATATGTTCGAGTTTTTCGGATTGAAGTGGCAAAAAGTTGTTTCTGGTCGGACTCAACCTGTACCTAGACCCCTGCTGTGCACGGAATTTGTGCTCGGACTTTCTTTTGTTGTTTCGGATGCACTCTGATTCAGTGACCAGGGCAACAAAATAAATAAATAAATAAATAATAATAGTAGGAACGCACTACAGTTATTTTATTAAGTTATCCCTTTGTGTTGGGCGTCCTTTGACACAAAACTGTAATGAAAAATCCCCAACAGCTGACAATTTTCACAATAAAATGTTATTAACAAATATTTGCCTTTGAGAAACGTGGCGAGAAACGCTTGGATTTAGACTGGACTTGGATTCCTTTCGTATCAGGATACTTGGCACCAGCACAATTCGCAATGAAATTGCATTCAGAAATGTTCACAATGAAGACTCTTGAATAAAATATGTAGTTATTGAGTTATTGAGGGACTGTTAGTTTAGAAGACGTTGCATTTTTCATATGCGCTCAAAACTAACAATTATAAAAGGTTAAAGAAGTACACGATCTAAGGGGAGAATTGGGGGTGCCGAGGGGATGGAGGCAGTTGGTAAGCAACAGCCTAAGCCGGAAATCCTTTCGAACTCGCATATGGCACGCAAAAACCAAAGCAATCATTGTTGGTTGGGTTTGACACGATTCTTGTTCGTTGTTTGTTGTTTCTTCACTCCGAGAAAAAATCGCCCTAAAAAATACAAATTATTAGAAACAACAATTCGAAGATTCGAGAAATGAAATTATTGTTCTTCGATTCATTTATTACATACAAATATATTATAAAAAATTGATTATTAAATTAAAGCAACTGAAAATCAGCGATATTTATTATAAATTTAAAAAATGCACAGAAAAAAATAAATGCCATCTGTGGTTTTTATAAAGACGGAAACATAAATTTAGGAAATTTATTTGCTGAATAACTTGTCGCCAAAAAGTATGTCGATTTACCAAAAAATTAGGGCGATTTTTTGCGAGTGTTGTTTGGTTTGACGGTGCCATAGAAAAATTGAAATTGCCGCTTTTAATATAAGCTCTTATTTGCAATTGTTGCTGTTGTTGCTGTTTTTGTTGTTGTTGCTTTTGCTGTTGCTGTTGGTGGCTTTGTAATAATGCCGTGCGCATGTAATGGGAGCCAGTGCCAGGTGCCAGTGCGCCGAGCGAGAGTCGCCTACATGATATTTATATGCCCCATTGCTGCAATCATTTCAAGCTGCCGACAGACGGACAGGCCGACAGACGGACAGGCCGCCAGACCGACAGACCGCCCCACCCTCAGACTGCTGTTGTTGTCATCTGCCACAATGTTGTAGGCTGTTATTAGCCGACATCGCTCGATACGGCCTTTTAAATTTTAATGGCATGACATAAAGCAATGTACAGTCAATTTTAACCCATACTGGGACACCCCCACCCCACCCGGTTTATTTGATGAGTGTGGCAATCTTAATAACATGACAGACCAAAACGACCCTTAAGCACACTACATATCCATATAAATACATATATTTATATATATATATATATATATATATATATATATATATATATTTATTTATATATATATAAAACTGTTTCCGCTAATGCAATTCACTTTGAGCTGCCTATGCAATAAAATAATAATAAAAATTAAACAATGCGCCTTTTGTATCCGTCAACTTTTGAAAGCTTGCATTGCGAACAAAAGCTCATGTGTGCGTGAATCATAGCTGTGTGAAAGTTACAAATTATTGTGAAAACCATTTAGAATGCTATCGTCGAGTGTGATCGACTGCAGAATACACTGCAACCAGCTGTGCTTTGCTTTGCACATCCAAATGTGTGCAGTTGTGAAAATGCTCTCATTTCATTTCCTATCCGATCTTGATGAAATTTGTACAGTTCTCAATTATATGTGCATATATAATACGCAAGCCTTTAAAATTGTAGCGGAAAACGACAAGTTTCGAAAGTTACAACGCCGAGGCAGTTACCTATGAAATTAAGCAAACTTCCAGTTGGTAAATCCTAGTACTTATACTACAAATTTGAACTCTCTGGTTCTTCTGCCTCTTACATATACAATTATACCCATTTTTCGCATTTTTAATGGGTTCAGGGAATACATAAAAAAGAGGAGAAACCCCAATCGTTACACGTGGCATACGGAATTGAGTGTATTGCATTATTGCACGCTTATCAGATGTTGACACTCTTCAAGTATTGCGTATTAATTCAAAATCCAAAACATTGTTTACATTTGTTACTTCTCTTTTTGTCCATTTACGCATTACACAATTTTGTATTTGTCTTTGTAAACAAATGCGTCACAACGTGTCATTAATCAGCCACGATTTTGGCTACCCGTTGAACTGTCTTTGTCATATCAGAGGTGTATCGTAAAAATAGTGTGAAGGGGCTTGCATTGCCAGACTAAGTGGCAACAGCCGAAACCGTCAGCTGATTTTGATAAACAGTAAACTCTTTCAGAGAGTCTTATGACCTTAAATATTTGTATGGTGCAAACTGTGAGTGTGGTTGGCTATCTTATCACTACCAGCGATATGCCATAAAAAATATGTTTTTGTTTTGACACTTGACAACCCGACTGCAGTAAAAAAAAAGCTGCGGTCAAAATATTAATAACAATAAATAAATACATGTCTTGGAAAATGTAAAAAAAAAAAACTCGATCGAATCGAAGGAATTATACAAGGTCCCATGAAAATATAGAAAAATAGCATTTTATAAGGCAACTGCAACTATTATTTTGACCGCAACTGTGTGCATTGTTTATATATAGGGTGATATATACTGAGTGCCTTGTGAGTGTTGGAGAGTTCATTGTCATCAAGGTCGACGGCGACTGCAAATATGACTTATCAGTTATCAGTGTTTGAAAATCAGATTATAGATTGATATTTGGCAGTGCAATGTGTGACTTGTGTTGAAATAGACTCTTGCCTGATAAGACACACACTCAATTTGCTTATGCTTATACACTGCACAGAATTATATATATTAAATTTTTGCCAGACAAAGCGTATTACAGCGTAATTTCCGAGTTCGTTGAACTTGACGGCAATGCAGATTGCATTATAGTTAAATGCGTTAACATGCTAATTAAATTTAGTTTAATTGAATTATAAACACATATAGGGTCTGGCAAAAAAAACACAACTGAAAACGAGTTGTTATCGCTGCTGTTGTTGTTATCGTTGCCACTGTTGTTGTTGTTGTCAGTCAAAAGTCAATGCACCGACTGACAGCTAAGGAAATGAATTTTAAACAACAATAAAGGCAGAGAGAAGACTGAAGAGAAAAGAGCAAAATCCGCTCTAAATTGAACGGAACGTACAGCGATGAAAATTTCATTACTCAACACTGGTTTAGTTTGACTAAATAAAAATTAATAAATGAAGAAAACATTAGGTTTGATCGTGTTGTTTTCTGGGCTTTCCTTAATCGATGCAGCATTTTCTGGGCTATCGGAAATCGATAAACAAAAAAATGCTTGCTTTGAAAGAAATATGAGAATCAATATGAGAAGATGGTTTGAAATGTAACTTGTTCGTTTATACTTGTGCCCAAACCAATATACCCTGTTTGCATATTTCTAATGGGTTCAGTGTATAATTAGGGAGCTAACGAATCGGATTCGATCGGTTTTGGGTTTGGGTTCGTTGCTCAAAGATTAATTACAAGTCGTTCTGTGTTAGTCACGTTTTCGAGACGAATTCGCATGACACAAATATGTCAATTACCAAGGCAAATGACAAATGCATTGGAATTTCCTTAAGCATGTGAATGGATATATTGGTAAAGGTCGAAAGCCGAAGGTCGAACTGGGGTATCCAAAATATGTATTGTGTGTGCCAGTTAAATGTGTGCACAATGGAATGCCCCCAAAAGCGTTACGTTCACAATGACCTTCGATGTCTAGACGTATTTGACAATTTTACATACCCCCTAAATATATACTATACCAAAAAAACACGCACACTCTCAGACATAAATATTGTGAATGGCTTTGAAAAAAAAAACTCATCGAGTTTATTCAACTTGCGGCGCGGCGCACTGCGAAAATGTGTGCTGAAGTGGGTGAAATCCAAGACCCAGTCTCCTTATCCCATGTCTAGGACATCGCTACAGCAGATAAGAGAGGTACAGACGGACAGAGAGAGAGAGAGAGACAGAGAGAGAGAGAGAGACAGAGAGAGAGAGAGAGAGCGTGACTGAGAAAGAGAGAGAGAGAGAGAGAAAGGAGCTGATTAAATGAAAAGCCCAAAAGCGGCGCAAAACTTTTAGCCCAGGTTTTCCTTTTTATGGCCAGGCGGCAATTAGTGTTAGACAGATAAGCGCATGAGCTATAAAAATCAAAGATCTTTGTTGGAAATTATGAACATAAATTTAAATTCTTTAGTAGCGAACAAACTCATTTTTTAATAGCCAAAGAAAAGTTAATTTATCTATTTATATAAATTTAGTTAACATCAAAGTAAAAAAAAAAATTTAAAGTATATTATATTAAATGAAAAATCTTAATTGAATGTTAAATTTAAATTTAAATAATAAGAAATATTTATAAGAATTAAAAAGTTTCATGGCAACTTAAGCGGATAACAGATCGAGAACTGAAATCGATAACAACTGTAATTAACATGGGCTTAACATGAATGTGACGCTAAACTGTTATTACTGTATGGCTGATATTCCATTAAACCATTAAATTACGAATAATATTATAACAGTCTGTTCGAGATCTAAATTCTTACGTGATTAAATATGGTATTCAAAATTGAAATATATAAGCTTTTAGCTTTTAGCAGCTTTTTTTTTGTTTTGTTGGCTGGCATTGTTTAGCCTTAGTCCCAGGGGAGGTAAAAAAATCAATTAGGCACCACTTGAGGATTTTGTTTGTTTGTTTGTTTTTTTTTATGTCTGCAGACAGTGCAATCCTTTCCAATTGGGAGCAATTGCCAGTGCTAATGTTTGTCTATCTATTCACCTACCCACCAAGCCACCTGCGTTTTTTTTTTTTGTGATTAAACATTTAACTTTTTGCGCTCGATGCGTGCCAACGACACAATAAAATGACAGAGGCCAGAAGCCTGAACCAAAAGCTCTCCGACTCCGCAGCGCAAAAATATCCTTGAAGCGGGCCATTCGCACGCATACGTTTACGTCGACGGCGACGGCGAAGGCGACGTCGGCAGCGACTGTGGCTACCAAAAACGTAGACGACGCCAACGCAAAACTCGCGTCCCTCGCCACGCCTCGCCCCGCCACGCCTCGCCTGCCTCAAAGCCATAAAATCCCCACGACAACAACAACAACACGAATAATAAACGCAAAGTAAACCAAAGAAAAACATGAAAAAGCAACAAGAAAAACAAGTAAGAATGCTGTAGTGTGAGTGTGAGCGACTAGGACATACCCTACATTCAGCTGTTGGATTCCTTTTTGTAATTGCTCTCGTTTCTTATAGCAGGCAGACACTGAAGAATTAAAGTTAATTCAATTCAAGTTAATTAAAATTAAGTTTGAAAAAGAAAGATCATTAACGAAAAAATATATAATCTTCGGCTTTGAAAATTTTAACCTTCATTGCAATCGGATACCGATAAGTATCGATCTGATTTGATCTAACTCATATTCCATATTTGAAGTCTCTAGCTCTTATAGTCTCTGAGATCCAACAAATATTGCTATATCAACTCTACTACTACTGCTGATCAATAATATATGTAGAATTTATATGTTTTATGAGTAGTTGCTCCATTCTACCTGTTACACACATTTCCACAAAACCATTCCACCCTTTTTACACACTTCCAATGGGTGCAGAAAAAACCCTTCGAAAACAAAACGTGTGCTATGCAAGGGGGTCCGGCGAGGCGATGGGGGTCTATGCCATGGCATGGGCAACAATAAGTGCGTGAGCCTCTCGAGCAATGACTTCTTACACGCAGCAGGCAGCTGCTGACTGCCTGCCTGCCTGCCTGCCTGCTTGGCTGCTTGGCTGCTTGGCTGCCTGCTATAGCCAATAAGTATCTCTTACAGGGGCAGCCCAGTGTCAATGGCATTCAAGAGAGAGCGTAAGAGTGGAATAGAGAGGGAGAGAGCCCAAGTTGAGCCAGGCAAAAGGTTATTGGTCCATCATCATCATGATTGTCGTCATCATCATCACGCTTGTTTTTGTTGCTTTTGTGTGTGCCATATTTTTAGCCTACTTTGCGGCGCAGAATGCCCGCTGAATGAATTTGACTTTTCAACTGACGTGCACGTGTCTGTGTGTGTGTGTGGTTCTGGCTGCTGCCAACTGGGCGAGTGGACCAAGTGTATTTAGAGGTCAATTATCTCAGCATTCGCCGAGTATGCAACTGTTTGTTGCAGTGCATCTTTAATAACAATAAAACGAATTAAGTAAAAAAAAAAAACACTTTAACCAAAAGTCGAAGCCTTTTTGCTTTGTCAAGTCGTTCAACTTTTGATTAATAGCACGTTCATGACAAATTGCTGGCTGCTGCTGTTACTGCTGTATGAGCCAACTCGCGAAATTTGTTGTTGTCGGTTTTTTTTTGCTTCTGTGGGTTTTTAATTTGTCCCAAGCGGCGAACTTTTTTGCTAATTAACCAAAATTTATTGTCGACTCATGATATCTCTCTCTCTCTCTCCCTTTCTCTCTGTCTGTCGCTCTCCCTCTCTCTCTCTCTCTCTCTGTGTGTCTCGCTTTTTGTGCATGCTTTTAGTCATACAGTAATATTATTAAAACAGTCAATTAAAGGTTTTTCCACGAAATGTAAGTCACAGTAAGAAAAAAAGGAAGTTAACAGCTGCATGCAATTCTCTGACTTTACTGGGTGTCTGTAATTGCGCCCAATTAACAAGGCAATTAGACGAAATGCAAAACAAGTCAGCTGAGAAATCATGTCAATGCCTGCCATTTCACAGTCTGTAAATGGGCAGCGACATGAAATGTCAAAAGAACTAACCAAAACATCTGCATTTCAAAACTAAAAAAAATCACGACTAGAAATTTCCCTATAAAATCAGGTACTCAATTTACGTATATAAGAATAATTTTGTCGAATGTGTTTCATCTTTCTTTTATTTAACCAATTTAACACTGTGAATTTTGCTTACTTACGTTAAGTTATTGTTAGCTGCAGCTTTTATTGATCTTCATTGATATCTGTAATGCATTGTGTCTATTGTTGAACGCTATTTCCAGTGCTGATTTTTAAGTTTTCAATTTTAAAAAAGTATATGCCTTGGTAGACTTTGTCGTATCCCATTTTACGGGGTGCTAAAACCAGAGAATAAACTATGCGAATCGGAGTGCCATGCATATTTATAAGCCCAATTCGAATTGGTTTGCGCACGGAAAGTCGGAAAAACTATTTGACCCCGACATGGTAAACTTGGAAATGGGCACACGAGACTATCTCTGTTTTATACGCAGAGGAGTTGACTTCCTTGGGGTTGGTTTTTCTCTGTATCTGTAGTTTGTGCTAGTTTATGACATCGCGACAAGAAAAACCCATGAGTCTTTGGCAAATCGCATTCAAGTGTAATTGCCAGTGAAAATCGATTTGATTGCCTCAAACAATCAAACTTTGTTGCACACACAGGGAAATCGTTTAAAGTTTTATGCAAATTGTGTTGTTGTTAACTAATTTCCTTAACTTGTTTGCCTCTATTACAGGTGAGTGCTTGCCACAACGCATTGCCACCCTGCTCGACGTCCCGACTCTGCCAAATGCCCAATGCTGTAAGTAAATCCTAAATCTTACATCAACTCTTGTCTTAACTAACTCTATCCATATACATATACATATACATCTACATACCTACAGTTGCGAACAAAATAATAGCACCACTTTCACAGGAAATGTGTTGAAATGTGACTTTTTCGACTACAATTTTCGTAGCGGAAGAAGACTCTGAAAAGAAAATTGAAAAAGAAAAAACCATAATATTATTCAGAATTTCATCAACTTTAGGTTAATACTTAAATTAAAAAGTTAGGTTTAACGACAAACAGAGAAATGAACGAAACACGTAAATCAATTTTTCAAATGTGCACCTTCAATTATAAAAATTTGAACCAGATTACCGATTTCTATATCCAATATATATGCTGAAAAGAAACAATATATTGTGTTCAGATCACACGTTCATAGTTTTGTAACCATATTATTAGTTTTTTTTTTAATATTTTCGGAAACATATTATTTTAAGCGCAATTGTATATTTGTTGTTTGTTGTGCCGCATTTGAAGCGAAATCAAAATTGCAAATAACAATTTAAAGCCCGGCCAAAAACCAACTGCGCCAACAAACATTTAACGCCCAAGGCAAAAAATACCTTGTCGTTGTCTACCATTTGGTTGGAAAGGGGGCGTGGCCTTTAACGCCCAACTTGCCATAACACAGTTAGCCATAAAAGAAATCCGTAGCTCGACTAACAAAAATCACCCATTGAGCGAAAAGGCAATTTGATTTCGATGGTTTTCCGTCTTTTTTTTCTGTTTTTTTCTTTTTTTTTAGTAGTTTTTTGGGTTCCAGGTTGTTGTCTACCCGAATCCAGGTTGTCTGTCCGTCCCTCCGGCTGTCCGGTGATTACGAAGTTATTCAAATGAAATATTTGCGCTGGCCCATTACATCATCGATCTTAGGCTACTACTGCATTTTTCATTGTGCTTTGCTCTTGCTTTTGTGTTGAAGAAAAATGCGGAAATTCCACTAGCCGAAAACTGGAAAAATTTATGAAAATTATTGTGGACAAAGAGTCAGTTTTTTCCTCCTTTTCCTTTTACTCACTTTCGCTTGTCGCTGTTATCTCAAATTATATTGGCCATTGGCCCATAGCCATTTTGGCCATGCCCTATTATTATTTTGGCCTTCTATTTTTTTTTTTTATCACAACTTATTTGCATTTTATTGTTTTTGTTTGATTTTTTTTTTCTTTTGTTTGACAATCTGCTTTGTGTCTTTCAAATAACAATTGTCATTTCATCAATGCAAATGTTTTTCGTTGTTATTTTAATTCGCTTCATTTCGATTAGATTTGAGCGAAATTGTCAAAAGTTTTACCATGAAATAAATCCGCAGCACTTAGTACATTATTTTATTGAAGAAAAGAGCAGAAATGAACAGCATTTTTTAAATGTTTTGTAAAATATATTAGTGAAGCTTTGAGGTGTGTTTTAAATTATGTCAGTAGAGCTTTAAGCTACCAGTTTTCTTTGTGACTTGAGCTGTAAGCTGCTTGTGAATTAATAATAGAATCACATTTGCCATTACATTACTGAATTTTAAATTGTATTACTACATTTTTAATTGTATTTAAGTAGAACTTTAAGCCTACTAATTTGTTTAACTTGAGCTTTAAGTTGCATGTGACTTATGAAATTTCTGTAAACAATACATTGCCCAAAAATAAAAGAATTTAATGCAACAATATACAAAAAAATACATATTGCATAAAAACTTCAGCTTTGGCTCCCCATCGTCACATTTACATTACCGCCGTTTTGGTATCAAATTACGATTTATGATTTTAGGGAATTAATTAAGAAATGCTGTGTATTAAATTACAAACGAAACAAAAGCAAACAAACAAGCACATAAACAGCGGGGAAGCCAAAATAAACAATGGAGTTGCCGAAGGGACACAATAATAGTGGGGCTTAAGGCCAACAAGGCCCACAAAACTCCATGCCAAGTAATGGAAAAGATGATTAAAATGATTTAAGCTGCTCGAAATGCTTAAATAATTGTGGATTCAATATAAATATATATATTTTGTTCTTCGGTCTTTGGGGAGTACACAAAAACGCCAATTTCGAGCATTGTTTTATTTTTCACTTGAACTCCTTTTTAGGACCAAAGTTCTTCAGAGGGCTCGTCCCCTCGCATTGTTTTAGAAACGAGCCAATAATTGAGTTGAGGTCGGGCCACAAGAAAAAATTCTAATTAAAAGTCTTCCGGTATTTGGTATTTTATCTAAACAGGAAGAAGCCAAGCAGAAAAGCAAATAATGAAAAGCCAGCGACACTTTCCCTATAAAAAAATAATGAAAAATCTGCAAATTGGGTCAGCAGAGTAGAAAATGAAAAAAGGAAAAATAGGGGATACTTTAAGCCAAGCCTGTTATCATTTGCAATTAAAGGCTTCGCCAAAAAAAATAGAACAAAGTTCACCAAACAACAACCAAAAATTTAGAGTGCAAAGTTTTAGCACAAAAATTCTAATTCTATGCCAACAAATTCTCATTTGTTAGAGTAGAGAAAGGGGTTGCGGGTGTACCTGACTGCCAGCTTATGGCATCAGGGCGGCTGCAAGCGACGTGGAATCTAAGAAATTGAATATTTAAATCCCAGTCTAAATCCAAAGTAGCGCCAAATTGAAAAGGGTTACCGAAAGAAGCCAGCCCCATGATATCTTCTGACATCAGGGAAGGGAGGGACTGAGGCACACACAGAAGATATATACACTTACAAAAAATCAAACTAAGTTTAAGAAATTCACCAGAAAGTAAATTTCTTAAATTTTATGCAGTGGCTTTCTAACGAGCAGCGTTTTTGTTTCTCAATTTCAGTGTGGATTTTTGCTGTTTTCTGTATGAAGAATTTGAATATTAGCTTTTCTTATTTGAATGGCAAAATTCAATTTCAGGGCGATTTATTCTCTGAGTGCACGTTGACAAGTAGCTTCGAAATTATGTATAACGCACACCAGGACGCTTTGCTCTTGCAAAATGTACGTTTTTCTTAAAATTGCTTTCGAATTTCGTTTGTTTGCGTGTGCAGTTTTAAAAAGTTCTCGAATTTAATTTGAAATATGTATTGGTATTGGTTTTTGTATTGCTGTCACTTTGTGTGTGTGTGTGTGTGTGTGTGTGTGTGAAATGGTATTCTTAACTTTATGGCCAGCGGGTCTCATATGGCTTTGCTGCTTATGCAACTGCCACAAGTTTTTCTACCACAAGTTCCCATTTAAATGCTCAAAACTTCGCCGCATTTGCAACACAAAGTTTCACACTAAAGTTCATTTATTGTGTATGGATTAGTTTGTTAAAAAAAAAAAACAAAATATAAAGTTTTTTCTATTTTTTTGGGAAAATTTTATAAGCATTAGAAAATAAATTTCTAAATTAACAAAAGAAAAATGTTTTCCAATTATTAGAAATATTTTCTGTCATTAATAAGTGCATTTCTAAAAAGTTAAAAAATAAACAACTCCGTTCTAAAATTCAGAAACAACTAAAGAAATTTACAGGCTCGGCTTTCATATTGGAGTTTAGCTGCTGTAACAAACTATACATTGTTATATGAATTTATACACAATTTTAAAGCTATGCTAGGTGATTTCTTCACTTACAAAGGTTTAAAAGCGAACCTGCTCAATAATTAATTTTTTAAAACTTAGGGCGATTTTTCTTATGGACGCCAGTGTTTTTGCTGCTGGTTATTAACTGCCCATCCGAATTATGCCGCCTTTGAAAGTATTTGTAAATTAGACAACTCAAAATTGGGCTAATATAGCACTCTAATCTGAAACTCGCTCTGCACAAAGAGCTTTTCTAACGACGCATTTACCTCGACCCCCATTTTTGTGGATGGCCTTTGAAAACGTCTAATTTGCTGGCCATAAGCGGCTTACACTCGCTGGCTTGGAAGCACATCAAATAGCATTTCGAAGCGTTTCACATACACCAACACACCATCACACCAACACACCGACACACCAGCCCGATAGCACACACACACACCCCTCAGCTCACTTAGGTGCATTTTAAAGCCGGAGAGTGCTTCTGAGGTGCTCCATAAACCGCTTTCGACTCCTGCGCCTCTAATCCCCCAAAATGACGCCAGCATTGAGCTCTATCAATATTTGTCGTCCTTTTGGGGCCAATACCTGCAAAATGATCACACTAAGAGAAATTACAAAATACAGCCCTGAATTTTAGAAATAATTATTCAGAAAGTTATTAACAGAAATCAGCGCCTTTTCATTTCTTAATTTCAGGGAATAAAAAACAACAAAATAAAACATTTTTTTCTGAGTGTAGAGTCCGTATTCGAACAGAGCGTGTGCAAACCTCTTTGGAGTTAATCGAAAAGTGTCCAAACTTGATGTATTCGATTTTCTCGATTTGGGTAGAGTTGAATTCCCCACCAAGAGTTGATTATTTTTTGACCATTGCCACAGACACTTTTTTTTGTGCCACTTTGAACAGCTTTTCTAGTTTTATGGTGCCACAGTTTGTTGAATTATTATGTTGCCCATTCGGCACACAGTCACATTTCACATAGGTGGAAGACACGTGTCTCTGTCCCCAAGTCTGGGCTGCCTCATACATCAAGCCCCTGGCTGCTGTCATTTGATGTTGAAATTGAAATGTGTCCCAGGAGTTGAGGACTCCCTTTGATATGTTTAGGTGGGGAGGAAGCAGAAGTTCCACTTAAATTTGTTCCCCAATTTGCAAAGAGTTTTGGGGCATTTAAGAGTTGAGCGACAAGTTTTAAGATGCGCCCCAAAAAGCAGGCTATGCGAGCAAACTTTGCAACATGTTGAAAGAGTCAACATAAACATGCATATCTGAGTCAATAACGAGTACATATGTGCCCCCAATTGTTGCATAGAGTTTGGCGCTTGACGCTTGGCCTGGTTTACTTTCGTGTTGCATGCGGCGTACAGTGTGCGATTCAGATATAATTCTACAAAATTGCCTTTCTAATTTTTAGAGATTTTTTTCTTATATTTAGAAACTATTTCTGAATCTAAAACATTTCTTTAGCTAATTTTTTTTTTGTGAGTGCATGTACAGTTACTGCAATATGTATGCGCACTGTCAGCTTGGTTGGTCCTTGAAACCTCGTTGCCTTGTTGCTGCTGGCTGCTTGCTGTTGCTGGTACAGTCTGTGGCAAGGTCATCACAGGCGCACAGCCTTGTGGCAAGTGGCAAGTGGCAAGTGGCAAGCGGCATGTGGCAAGTGCACAGTTGTTCGTCAATTGTGCTGGTAAGAGTGACCCAGTTACAGTTTTTGCCCCGACTGCTTCGGCTTGGCTTCGGCTGCATTCTGGGTCAGATTGCCCCCTTCTGGCTGACCCCAGTCGCAGCTTAATTGAAATAGATGAGCTGTCGTCACACACACTCACACTCACACACACATACACACACACACACTTAATTTTGTTAGGTTGGGTACAGTTATGCTCGGTAGTTTTTTGCCCCTTGCTTTGCTGTCACAATTTCATATTTATTATAAGCCAATTACTTGGGTTGCACAGTTGACTCTTTAAAGCGATATCAAAACCACAAACGAGCTCTGCGCTGTGCATTGATTAACCCAGGACACAGTGCCCCACAGGACACTATACACTTAGCAAAATAATTTGTAAATATAAGAAAACATTTCAAGAAAAAATTATTAACAATACTTTTCTTTTTACTTTTTACTTTACTTTTTAACAATACTTTTCATTAGTAGCAGACACGTTTCTCAAATGAAAAAATGCAAATTCTTATTCTACGAAAAGATTCGTCCTAATATTCACAAAGACAGCAACGAAATGAAGAATTTATATATTTTCTAAATTTTATAATAGTCGACTCTGAAATTAAGAAATGCAAACTTTGGTGTTTAAAAACCCGAAACCTTTAAACGTATACTTTCTGAATATGGCCATTTACAAAAATGTAGGTCAATTATTTTCCCTGAGTGTAGACTGGGGATGGGGGTTCCAAGCGGAGTCATTCAAGCCCCATTTGGCAATTACCGCAGCAATAAAAGTCACCGGCAAATGCAGCTTTAGCTTCCTTTCTTCTCTTCTCTTCTCGCTTCGCTTCTCATCTGTATTTTATTATCTACCCCAAAAAAGATATTTACGTGTGTCAAATAATAATTTCGGGCTGCTTATCTCTCAGCTGGGCGCATTTTGGAATAACCCCTTTCTGTGGCAGTAGTTGAAAGTGTTGACAAAAATTTACATTTCACAATTTACGCAAATTTTTATGTCATAATTGGATTTTGAGGCATTGTTGGCTGCTTTTCTCTGCTCCCGTTGGAGATGTGACAATGGCGTTGATAATCAGACCACTTTCTACATGGGGGATGGGGAATGGGGGGTGAGAGATGGGGGATAGGCGATTGGCGATGAGTAGGGGAAAAACAGGCTCTTAACTTGTGCCTGGTGGGTGGCCCATTAACTTGGGGTTGGACTCTGCCTGGTGGCTGCCATATATTTGCCATACTTGCCACATTTGCCACGTTTGCCACGTTTTTGCCTGCTTGTAATTCGAGCCTTTCTCACTGATAAGCCATTTTATGAGAATGTGCGCCGAACTGGGAATGGGAATGGAAAATGGGGAATGGGGCATGGGGAATTTGGTCTGCTTCTGTCATGTTGTGGTAAATTGAGCCCCTGCCGGATATTGTTGTCGCTTACTCTACACACACACTGGACAGCAAGGATATGTGGCACACACAGGTGCCGTATATATTTTTCAATATTTAATTTACCTCAGCATCAGCAAGCGTTTACTTTTCGAGCTTGCATATTATAAAAACCTTGCTCAGTTAGGGTCAGCTTAAATGAAAGAAAAGTTTAAGGAAAGAAAAATTGTTTAAAATAGTTTAAACAGCTTAAATTTAAGCATTTTATAGTGATCAGCTGTAGCAGTAGTAAACTTAACTTTTTTCTTAACACAAAAATATTTCAATATATCAAAGAATGTCAGGCATATTTCCGAAAATGTTCTGTATTTATACAAACGCTCTTTATTGCAATTTTAAAAAGAATCTAATGTTCAGATCATTTTAGAGTGCCCAGCAAAATCAAAAATCAGTATAGGAAAAATCATTATCTTAAGTCTTAATTTGAGATAAACTCAACTTTTTAATGTGCGTTTATTTAGTTAGCTCAAATATAAGTTAATGGAATTTGAAATATTTAAAATATGTCGCAGCTGTGTTTTCAACACACAGCAGAAGAGGGCGCTGTAAAATTTGCAAATTGCTTCGAGAAAATGGCAAGGCTCAAAAAGTAAAGACTACTTTTAGGCGGCGTGAACAATTTCGCAGTGAATGTTCCTTTGCAATGCAATTGGCATAAGCTGAAGCTGTGGTGAAACTTCAACTCACGAACTGTGCCCATAAATGTTGTATACATTAAATGCAAAACATGCCCCAACGCTTGTGTGTGTATTTGTGAGGCGGCAACCCTTAAGTTGACTTTCAACTCAATTTTGTGTTTTTTTTCTGTCCAGCTTTTGTTTATCTCACATGCACACATACATAAGCTCATATGTATATATGTTTGCAAATTGACGCCATTTTCATTGTCTCGCACACACTCAAACATACGTGCAGCTGTGCGCTGAAATCCACGACATGAATGAACACGCTCAAAACTCAACTTAATTCAACTCAACTCAGCTTCCATGTCGTTTTGCGCGACATGCTCAATCATGTTGTTTGCCCCCGACCCCTACCCCCAGCCCCAGCCCCATCCCCATCCACTTCCCACATTCACATTCGAAATGACGATTTCGCGTGCGATTGTCACATCAGTTATGTATGCATATGTGTTGGTATGCATGTGTGTATGTGTGAATTGTACACATTTGTGTCAGTTTGTCAGTTTGTCAGTCGCGTCGCGTGTTTATTTATACGCAATCAAATTAAGTTTTGAAGCGAATTTCCGAAACGAGGGCGACAAATTGTGGTAATCATGTTTTTCATGTGTGAGAGTTGTGCGGAAAATCAAATAAATAAATACACACACACACACACCCACACAGATTCAGATATAGTCATTAAACTATTCAAGCCGCCATCTTTGTTTATACGTACTTATGTCGCATTCAGCAAATAACACAATGCAATTTAACAGTCACAGGGAGCGCTTCATGATCGATAAGAACTGCAGTTAACATAAGCTTAACATATCTTTCTGAGGATATTCTTATCAGTATAACAAATTAAGGAAATAGCCTCGTTTAATTATTCTTCTCGCTTAATAGCCTCCTACATAATTTAGCTGTATTTTTACCTGCACACAAACTTGCCCCAAAACACCTTAAAATCTTGTTGAAAGCCGCCCTTGTAAATACCAGCCCTTTTTGCCGAGCTGTTATCAACGCTGTTGACCCAATTTGTTGTCGTTGTTGTTGTTGTTGCCTGCTGGCGCTGCGATAAGGCTTTAATAGCAAACCTCAAACCACAAAAGCTGACTGCTTTACAACTGTCAAAATGTTGTAGCATAATCAATTGCATATACAGATAACAGGCACACACACATACGCATACAAAAACACACACGCACACGTATTTAAGACATACACATTTATTTACAGCGATGTTGCCCGAGCAATGCAAATTATGTGCTTAAATTTTAAGCTTTAATGGAGCGCATCAAATTGCCAGTTGGCCTGTTAATAATGAGCACAACAATTTAATGGTGCCTACCTTTCTGCGCATAAAAAGGTTCATGAGTGCAATTTTTAAAGGTTGCCAAACAACAAAATAATACAAATTAAATATGAGTCGACGAGTGATCACAAAATAAATCTATCTGAATTTACCGAGTTCGTAATTTTTTTGGCGTCAAGAACAGCTCAACTAATTATTCTGCAAGTACATTTCTTAAATTCTCGGTTTTTATTTTCTTCATGACAGTCTGAGCATTTGTTTTTTATTTATAATTTATTTTTAACAACAACAAATGTATACAAAAAGAAAGAAAATCTTTCTAATTCTCAATAAAAACTTTCTAGTTTTCAGATTATTTTCATTTTGTCGAGATTTTCTAAAATTATTTTTGTATTTTGTTCTGCGCTAGGCAGATCAGCAGCAGCTCCTTTTTGCAACACACACACAGACACAAGTTGTGCTATTTATAGTCTGTCATTTGCCCGCTTCTCTACCTCTGCCTCTGCCTCTGCCTCGGCCCTCTGCCCTCTGCCTGTGCACAAAAGTCAATAATTTATGCTTCCGCCATGTTCCATTTCCATTACCATTCCCATTCCATATGGGACAACTGCTCCAATAACAGCAATCAGAAGTAGCAGCAGTGACAGCATTAACTGCCCTTCCATTGACCCAATTCCGCCGTGTGTGCTGCAAATCAAAACAAACATACTTCCAGGCGCGCTCTTTTTGTATTTGGTTGCCCTGCTATCGGTGCTCTCGACTTGTTTTGAATTGCCCTGCTAAGCGCGCTCTCTCGCTCGCTCTTTCTTTCACTCACTGGCCTAGTTACGCGCTCTTTGGCCACACTGTTGCGTTGCGCGCGCACTCTCTTCTACTTACTCGCTTTGGCACTATTTGTGGCCCGGCCGCTCTTTTTGTCCCAGTTCTTTTGCACAGTTAACAGCACTTGTAATCGGAGCAGGGACAGGGACAGGGACAGAGACAAACAGAGAGAGACAGAGGCATAGGACGGGGCCAACCCCCAGTTAAATATGCTCACACACACATACGAATATTTGGATATGTGTAGCGCTTTATATACAGTTGACCCAATTTCGTGTTTTGTCCTTTCCACAGCTGTTCTCGTATTTTGCCGTTTGCCATTCTTCGTGTCCTTTTTTTTTGGGAATGGGCTTGTTTATGTTTGCAGTCAGCTCTAAAAATGGAAAGCGAAAAGCGAAGACCAAAAAAACTTGTTATTTATACAAGGCACGTAAATGTGTGTGCGTTTATATGTATATACGTATTTATGTGTATGCTTGTGTATGTTTTTTTTTTTTTGGGCTGTTCATTGAATGGAAAGAACGCTGGAGGAAATTACATAGCAACAACAAAAAAAAAAAAAAAAATGCTGATAACGCAGCTTTTTGCGCAACTCATTTCTTGTAATGTGCAACAAAACAATTTGAATAAAATTCATTGCTGTCAGCAGCCCTCTTACCTAACCCAGCAACCCATTCCTCCGATTGGTGAGCTTTTTGTTGTGCAATAGGCAAAAAAAAAAATCTATATAGCATTAAGCAAATAACACAATGCCACATAACATAGAAGGTGTTGCATCTGAGCGCCATCTGCAACTAGAGATCGATAACAAATTTAATTAACATTAGCTTAACATGTAGTGTAATAGCTAAGGCCATGTGCATATAAGTAGTCGGACTATGGAAGCAGAGAGTATTCAGTCAATATTAGTAGTTAGTTTTATACATACAAATGTATGTATGTATTTATGTTTGTATGTATGTAAGTACAGCTATGTACGGTACCCTTAACTGAAAATGGCGCCAAGTTAGGGGAAGCATAACGATGCCACTCAGCTTCATAAAGCACGCAAACACAACAACAACAACAAAAAATTGAATGCCACATCAATTTTCTCAGACTCACTTCCACTTCCACTCCCACTTCTTCGGTCTCTCTCTCTCTCTCGCCCTCTCTCGTTCGCAACTCCTGACTGCCTTGCACAAGGTTTGTGTTATGCCTGCCATTTTGAGCACACACTCACGTCACGCATTTATGCGCCAAATCAGAAACACAGTGCGGTAGGCTGTTAGCTTGTAGCTGTGAGTTGTTTGTTGTTAGGCAGTGTCCTTATTGGGGGTTGCTCCCGCTTAAAAGCTGGCAGTTTTATCACTGCGAAATGTTAAGCTGAAGTTTTAGTTGCTATCGCTCATTAGCAGACAACTGTCTCCCCCCCCCTCTCTCTCTCTCTCTCTCTCTCTCATGACAACATAATTAACATAAGTGGAGTGAAACAGTCTCGAGCGTTTACCGTTATTTAGCAGCAGGTAAGCGGCTTGTTGCCTTGGCTATTATTGACTTATGAAAAGAAATTGATAAAGCTAAAATCATTTCCGATTTATAAACTAAAAATGATTAAAGGCAACAACAACAGTCGACTTATGCTGTGAATTGCGTATTTGATGGACTTAATTAAATATTTTGTGGATTACCGTTATGCTTCTTTTTTTTCTCCATAATATTTTAACTTCCACTCACACACACATACCCACAACAGTCTTGCAACGACTACACTCGGAAAGAAAGTAAATTTCTAAAATTTATTTAAGTATTTTCAGTTGATAACATCTCATATATAAAACATAAATAAATTTGAAAAGCGTACGATTTTATGGGGACTCGCACTATAAAAGCCGAGCCAGCAAATTTCATTAATTGTTTTAGGGTGATTTTTTGGATTGTCAATTTAAGGTAGTTATTTTTATGCTTAGAACTTTCTTTTTAATATTCAAAACTCAAGGCGATTTTATCCGAGTGTACAGCCACAAATGGCAACAATTGTTAAGCATGCACACAATGAAGCGCGTAGTATTTATGGTGCCAGGATACGCGGCATATCCATTGCTATGTTTGCCTTGGTCGCAAACGAATTATGGCGCCCACTAATTGCGCTGAGTTAAAACGAAAAATATGTAGAGACCCAACAGGCAGTTAATGTTGCACACACACTCGCACTCGCACACACACACGCACATGTATAAATGTGTGTGGCAACCACGTGCGTTAACAATTTACGCCAAAGTTATTTATGTTTATGATCACGTTGCGGCTTGCCAGTTTTCCTTTCACTTTCGTTGCCACTTTCGCAGTGCTGTTTTTCTTGGACAAAAAGAAAAACTGCCAACTGGAGTGCCTTTAATTGCCTGCACTTGTGGGCGGCAATTCTACCACTAAGGCACAAGACAACCATTCCCAAAACTCGAGCAGACATCATTAGACCTTATTGCGAACCATTTAAAATTCTTACTTAGTTATGCCAAGAATGAGAGTAGTAAAAAAAAAGGCAAAGGCAACTTAATTAATATTAGGGAGACGACAAATTTATAACTCAAAATAGGACGTAGATTCTGAAAACCATTAAAAATGGTCTGCAATATTTGCTAATAGTTCTTTAATTTAAAAGGTTAATAACTATTAATGTTAGAACATAAATACGATTTATATTATTGTTATTCAATTATATTCAAAATGAGATGAACGAAACGGATAAAGGCAACTAAATTAATATTAACTATAAAAAGGGCGAAGTTGTTCAAACGGATTAAGAAATTTTTTGTTAAAACATAGTTTTTTCAAAACGCCATTTGGCCGATGGCCACACAAAGACAAATATACTTTAATTTATTTAAAAATAAATGTCAATTGATCCAAAAACAGTTATTTAACTCAATACGTTAAACATGATTAATATTGGACTGAGTGACAAATACATATAAATTATTTTTCTAAATTTGCCAATTGAAAAAAAAAATATCTCATACAAGACAAGACTAACACTTTAAATTAATTGAAAATGTAAAGCCATATAGCGTTTACCGAATATTTTTCTTAATTTGGAAATTGATTTCAAAATAGTTTTTTAACTGTTAACTTCAGTGGTTCAAAAAAATGTACAAAAGAGGCGCACTTTAAATAATGGTAGAATTGAAACCGGAATCCGACCGAAGAGAGCAAAGTGTAAGAAATAAAAAGCCACACAGTTTAAATAAATTGGAAATTTAAAGCCTTTCAAGCGATATCCAAATATTTGTACTTATTTTCGAGAGACTTTAATAATACTTCCTTAACTCAAAGTGTGTAAAATATGACTCCATTGTTTTTTTTTTTGACAAATCGTTAATCACTCTACATCTGAGCAAGTGAAATTAAATTTGCAATTTTTGAGCGCTGCACACAAGGACAAGCTGGTTTGCAAGGACGCAATCAAAAGCACAAAAGCAACCAAAAACGAAAAGGAAGAAATTGAGATAGGAATGTCAAAAACAAAGAGTGCGTTGCCGAAAAAAAAGTGGGTCAACAGCGCAGCCAGCGTTGCCCGTCTAACCTTCAACATAAGGCGACGCAGCATAAATGCAGTCGCACGGCCGCTAAAAATGCCGAGCGCTTGCCAGAAGCGTGTCAAGGCAAGCGCGGCATATGCAGCATGCAGCATACAGCATACAGCATTCGGCAAGCGGAAAGGCATGTGGGGCAAGGTGACCCAGTAAATGGGTAAATGCCGAGCGCAGCACTGCAAGGACAAGGAGAGAATGGCGCCCAACGTGTGCTATGTGTTATCAGTGTGTGCAGCTGCCGGGAAACCGGAGCACATTCGGCGCATCCTCGTTTTAATGCTCGTGTATGCGAATAATCCGGACCAGGCACAGACCCAGGCAGCCAGTTGCATTTTATACACCAACACAGTCGCATTTCGCACCGGCCCGGCACCGGTTCACTGGCTGCTCCTCCGTGCTACGCTGCTCCTTGTTCCGTGCTCCTTGCTAGCTGCTCCTCGCCATGCATGCCACTGCTCTGAATTACTACGTGGAGCGCAGTGATTACGAGTCCTATGGCGATTGTGTGGCAAGCAGCGAAAGTGATGCCAGCCCGGGCTGTCTCTCCTCATCCCCAGCCTCAGCCTCATCGCGCGCCGGCAGCCCACCAAAGTCAATGGCGCTCTACCATCGCGAAGTACGACAATCTAAGAACATAGTTAACAAATTAATTCTCACTTTTTTGTGAGTGTTCTTCCACTTCTAAAAATATATTCATTAGGTCCTTAAAATTCGACAACTGATTTCTAATCACATATTTATTAAAAAAAAAAAAACAAATAATTAAATAAAAATAACTCTGTACATATATTATTCTGTAACCTTAACCCTAAAAATGCTGTGTCTGCCTTCTAATCACATATTATGTATTATTCTGCTATTTGCAGTCGAAAAAATTCCGTTGTACCTGGAAGGGATGCGGTTTTGTGGAGCCCACACAGCTAAAAATTGAACGACACGTGCGGGACAAACATTTGGGGTAAGTGCCACAAAAAACATATACAATAAATCCAAAAAAAAAATAACAAATAGGGTTGACTTAGAAGAGGGTCCTTTCAATTGTTGTGGTATCGGCATCCAAAAACCAACTGCAAAAGCAGTCAGTGGCAGGACCTTGACTTAGTACAGCCATACAAACAATGGAAAATGCATTCACAATTCTTCCACAGTGAAGCAAAATAGCTTCAACTAAGCCCATTTAAAAATGATATCCATATATAAAAAATGGAAAGAAGTATTTTTGACGACAGCGATTTTGGTTTTAGAATTAATGTAAAAATTGATTAAATCCCTAGTTAGGTTGGTAGTTCCATTAAAAGCATTTCAATAAAATTACTTCTATTAAAAAGTTTCTTAGGAGTTATTTAAGGCTCTTAAGCAACATTTAACTTCACAAAAAGTCATTTTCATTAGCTGAGCTTACAATATTCAAGCGTTATTTAAGACTTACTTTTGCACTAAAAGTCATTCTCAATTTAAGTTTCAAACCAAAAACAAAAAAAAAGGGATCGACATTAACGAATTCTATTTAAAACTCCGTTTCAGATCGAAAAAATATTATCAATAAGAAAACAACTCCATATAATAAAAAAAAAAAGCTTCAGAACCACCAGCAAATTTTTTGCAGTGGAATTTTTAGGTTCGGTTTTGAGATGGTTAAATTGAGATGCACTCTGTTAACTCACTGTTTAGCTGTATGAATTTTGTGGACAGCTGTTAAATTTTGTTTGTGGCTGTCGAAAGCATAAAAACATAGTTAATGAATAACAGAAAAGAATTGTTTTAATATTTAGAAAAAACACATTAAATTACATATTTAAAAAATGTATTAGACAATTGTTTCTTTTCGATTTATTTGCCGATAATAAATTACCATCAGAATTTATTAAATTTGTTCTTTTGGACAAATTAATTTTAGAAAATTAATATTAAATTTATTATAATTGAATAACAAACGCTTCCCAAATAAACCGCGAGCATTCCCTTCCACTGTGCAAACCGCTTGGAGCTGTTCAAAACTGGAACACTTGTAAATACATACATACATACGCAGTATCCAGGTCACACAGATACAGCACACACACCCACACCCACACTTTACTTAGAGCACCTGCAATGCAAGAGGGTGGGGAGCTGGTGGCGGGGTCGGGGCCTTGTGTGGGGCGACTTGGTTGCACTTTTGAGGCCAAGGTCCAAAATGGCGGGCCTTCTTAAGCGTTGACATTTGCGAATGTTAAATGTATTTGCTATACACACACACACACACTCTCTCACACACACACACACCCACGTCAAAGGAAAAGCCGCATTTGAAAAGAAAGAAAAAATGAAAGGCAAATTTGAGTTTTTGTTGTTTTTCATTTTGAATTTTTTTTTTTTTTTTTTTTTGCTTTGCATTCAATTTGCTTGTTTTGTTATTTTTTTGCTGCATAAATGCATGGAGTATGTACTTATATATAGAATTGTATATATATATATATAGAATTATAGTTTATGCATGTATTGTATTGTATGTGTGGGTGTATGTGTAGGTGGTGTGTGTGTTGATTTTATTGTTGTTATTGTTGGCAAATGAACAGCTCTCCAGGGCTAAATATGTATTTATGTGTGTGTGTGTGTGTACAACTATTTATGCTTGTATATATGCTTAGCTCACACATACAGTTGCGAACAAAATAATAGCACTACTAAAATTTAAATTGTATTTCAATTAGTTTTTAGAAAAGGAAGACTTAAGAAAAAAGTGAGAAAGAAAAAAAATTCCAAACTTAAATTTAATGAAAAAAGGTAGAAATTATAGAAAAAAATAATAATAATAGCAATACTTATGAAAAAAATATTGTTTTTCTTCGTTGCTACTTTTTGGCACTTTTCCCTTTAGTTAAAAATATCAAAAATATATTTTGAAAAGCATTCCAGGATCAGTACTAACTTTAATTAATATATGGGGCATACTAAACAGTATATTAAAAAGCCATATTTTTTGTCAAAGTGATACTATTATTTTTTTCTCGCAACTTTATATGTATGTATGTATGTTTGCGCTTGGCAGGCTTTTAGCGACTTTATTCCATATATCAATTTAAAAACAGAAATGTTAAAATATTAAAAACAACGCATTTAAATTGGAACATATATATAATCTCTCAGCACGACTAAATTGATAAAGATTCATATAATATATTTGTATATATTATATGCTTACTAGCTATATTCTAGAGCAATTTGTTATCATTTTAAAGAAAACTAAGCATAAACATTGAACTTTCAATTAAAATTATGAAATTGAAACTAGGTTTTTCATTTTTCGTTTTGAGGTACATGAAATTATTGAAATACAATACAATGATATTAATAATAATATATACTTAACATAAATATTATTTAAACATAGAGGGGGAGACATTTACTGAGTTGGGTTTTGTTCAAAGCTTTTGAGAAATTTCCTGAAGCTTGCAATTGATCTTGATTTTCGACTATGTTGATTATTTTTTTATATATATATATATTATTATAAAAACTCTAAAACTCTAGGGGCGGCTAAAAATTAACTTATCGTTTATAATGTTTGCTGTTCTAAACAACTACATATTTATATAGTATTTTAGTCTGCCTTGATTGTTTAATGTATACGATATTATTATATATATTTGATGATTTGTTTTCTTTTTTACTTATTTTGATATACACAAAAATAGCTACAACAAAATGCCTGGGCTATTTTTTTTTTTTTTTTTTTTTGAGAATAAATAAATTTAATAGTAAAAAAAAGTAAAAAATATATAAGTCAACTTTTTAGACAGAAGCATTAAATAACAAAAAACACACACAGAATAAATCAAAAATTACGCTAGCCAAAGTTGCCACATTTTGTTGCATGCTCTCCTCCAAGAACATAAAAGAATTCAACTTGAACTTGAACTTTAATGCGGATGCATCAGACCCAGATTGATGTCCATGCCGGGATCAGCCATGCCATTGACAGAAAGTCCGCCATTTAACATGCTATTAGCTGGGGGGGGAAAGGGAGGGTTTGTTCTTTAGAATTGTTAAGATTGGGTATTGAGATCTTAAGCTACCTACAATTACGGCTGCCCTGCTGCTGCTGCTGTGTGTCCATCTGTGTCCAATACTGCTCCGACGGACTCTGCGTATTAGTCCCCGGCGGCGCTTGAACCGGCGCCCCCGTGTACCGAAAATACGGATTCTTCAAATCGAGCGTATTGCTCGACGAGATCAGAGTGCCTTCGATATGCAAATCAATCGTTACATCATACGATTGCCGCCGGTTCGCTTCGAGCAGCACGCGACCCGTCAGCGTCTGTCCCTGCTTGATAAAAATGGGCATGGGCAGCAGGCAGCGCACCTGATACCAGTGGGTCAAAGGTGCCGTCGGCGATGTGGATAGCCACACGTTTTGGGTGCTGCCACTGAACTCCACGTCGAACCAGAAAGCCAAACCGTGACAAATGCCCGTCTGTAGTATGTGAAACTCGAGCGGAATGTCTGAAATAGTCGCAAATAGAAACAGTAGAAATCTTATTAATACAACTGGCAAAAATAAATTAGCAGAAAAAGTACAAATGTTCAACTCCAAGTTCAACTTCGACTCACCAATGAGATGCAAATCGTTCTCCTTGTCGTTGAGAAAATCGCAGACATGTCGCACCGACTTTGCCATGCAGATGCGTATGTCGAAGGTGTCGACGATCGGCTGTCGAAAGTACTCCTTCATGCCCTCTTTGTGCAGGGTGGTCAAATCGACGCCGTGAAATGCGGACTGGTACCAGAAGTTGGCCTTGTTGTACTGCTCCGAGTAGAGGGAATCATCCGAGAATGGGGCAATATGCAAATCGCCATGAGTCGGATACATTTTCCCCTGGGGCTTGAGCCATTTCCTGGCATGCAAATAGGTTTCGAGCATCCGTTCGTTGTATAACATATAACCCATTGGCTCCGATATGATAACATCCACTTTTTCGGGCAACTCAATTTCCTCGATTTTGCCAGGTATTACGGATATCTTGTGCTGCACATTATTTGATTCGACCAGTTGCTGCGCATATTGCGCCATATTTGATGCCTCAATCGCATACACTTTTGCAGCGCCCGCCTGCACGGCGAAAAAGGATAAAATACCAGATCCAGCTCCAACATCAAGCACTATTTTATCCTGAAAGGAAAAAAATGTAATAAATTTAATAAACAGTTCAAACACGTCATACAAATAAATCGCCAATTTAGTAAAGTGTCTCGAGAGTAATTTCAGATATTGGTTTGAGTTGGTCTACATAAAATTTAGTTTATATACTATATCTATCGGACTATATAATTAATCTAGCTTAACAACGATACACCCTGCAGCCCTTCACACCTCAAAGTAAACAACTGTGTAGGAAGTGCTCTCATTTCTTTGTTCAGTTATTCAATATGTCGATACATCAAATATATTTACATATATGTATGCTTCCGTCTGCCTGTTACATCAATTTAAATATACCCCTTATACCCTTTCTCATTGGGTGCACGGTTAATAACTTCCAAATATGCCTGCTCACTTCTCTTTATGCGCAAGATTGAACTCATCTTCATTGATCATCGATCGATATAAATAACTTATGCTATATACAGCGCTGTTAATTACAGGCTTAGTACTGTTCCCTATTTTACTAGTTGGCCTGGTGCTACAATCTATAAGCTACATTCAATATTCTTTCTTCAATGACAAACATAATATCGCTATCAATATCGTATGTTATGGTACAGCGATGATTACAGATAAACTCTGTTAATCTACATTACTAGTCGATGAATATTTATATCGTATGTTACGTGACAGCTGCTTATTGCAGCCTAGGGGCCTGTTATCTATAAATCAATTACAAACAAATTCAACTTCCACACGGAAGTTCAAATTCCATTTGGAAAATTTCAAGCTGCTAGCTGACCTGAAAGTCAATGGAATTGCCTAGAATGGCACGCTGATATGTGCTCGTGCGCACATAGTCCTGCATCATGTTCTGCTGCTGGCTGAGATAGCCGTAGAACTGAAAGTATTGCGATGCTGACGATTCCTCCGTTCGCTGCGAGAAAACCGATTTTGGTCGCAAATGTTTAACGTTCTCAACGACTTTGCGAAACAGCTGCTGATCCTTGTCGCTGGCAAAGCGCAAGACGAGATTATCCGATTCGAGAGAAACGGCATAGGAACGTTTGCCTAGCTGTGCTGCATCCGTATCCGCTGATAACATATATTCCTTCAGAACATGTCCTTGATCGTTATCTGTATGAGAAGAGAGCAGAGAAAAAAAGCTATGTTAAAATAATTGATAATGCAAGATTAACTTCACAGAATTGATTAAGCAATGTTTAAATGATCTGCTAACCTTCGACTCTCTTTCGTTCAATTACTTACCCAACATTATGCGCACCAGAACCCCTTGCGAATCATAGCTGCAGCTGAGTGTGCAGCTGCTCTTGTATATGTTGCTAAACTCCAATTTTTGCTCATCGGCAATGGCGCTAATTACGACGCCACTAAATTGACAGTTACTTAGCGGACAGAGCGCAGCAGCGACGCTGTTGACGCCGGCGGCGCTGCGTTTATTATTTTGCTCAGCGGCATTGCGGCTGCTGTTGGACATTTTGTGTGTGTGTTGGGGGTGAAGGAGGGACGGGGTATGTTGTTGTTGTTCTACTTGTTCTTAATCACAATATTTTACGTTTTAATTGACAATTTTGTTAGCGCTAAAACACATAGAAACACACACACACAAAAGCACTCACACACGCACAGGGGGCAATCACACCAAGAGACAGACGATGCACGCGAGACTCTTGCGACGCGCAAAATTTTTTTTATATTTTTTTACAAAACTGTGCACAGCAAATTTGGCGTTGAGCTCTGCACGTGTTGTTGTGTCGCTTGCAACGAAATGTGGCAATTGGCGTTGATGTTGTACAAAAATCGATCGATTTTTGTTGATTTTCGTATTGATTTTGACACAAGAACGTGGGTTTTTTTTTTTGCGAACGTCGCTACAACCCTGCAACTATGTGTGTGTGCGGTTTGGCGTTTTCAAGTGAATGGCTCGGCGGCGGCGTTGCCGGATGCGATGCGCTGTGTGTGTGGCAACGCTGTCGTGAGTGGGCAGCATCGATAGTCGTTTAGGGATGAGCGTCCCTAGCTACGGCGATAGTTATAATCGTTACTTTTAAATATTAGTAATATAATTCATAGAAACATTTGCTAGCTTAGCTAATAAGAATTTAAAATCAAATACAAACGAACGGGTAAATTGTGAATTGACCTTATACTTTTATTCCTAATAAAGGCATATAAAATTATTCGATATTTAATGCGCCTCTCTTGTCTGATGGGCGTCTAGCCAATAAGTTGTAGAGATGAGAGAGCTAAGTCACGACGATAGTTGTAAACTTGACTTTTAAATATAAGTGTCTCAAATTATTGAGAATAATAAATATAATAAATAAATAGATTAGCTAAAACGAATTAAACATTAATTGGAAGTGGGGTTTCAATAATTTTATTAAATAAAATATTTTAAATATAATGGCACAGCCGATATTTAATGCTCATCTTTAACCCAAAACAACCACCAAAGGTTTCAAGTTAATCAAAAATTTAAAATGCTTTTGCGCTTGCAGGAAGAAGGCACGACGCTCGGGCGACTACGATTCTTGTAGTGATAATGAGCACGAGGAGGAATTCTATTACACGGAAGACGACGACGACGACGACGACGACGATGACGTTGACAATGAATTGGTCAAGAAAACGCCTAGTCCAGCCTCGCCCCCAACGCTCAGCCATCGGGACATGGCGCGTCCCCCACACGAGGATCCCGAATACCAAAGACAGATCGTTGGCAACTTCAAGTAAGAGCAAGACAGCAACACAAATACAACATACACTTGCGAACAGAATAATAGCAACACTTGCACAAGAAATTTTTATAGTGTCATTTTTTTTTTAAACTTGTAAGTTAAGCGAACTCCATAATAGTGGAGGACTACAAGCAATAAACAATATATTTAAAAAGTCAACATTTAAATTGAAGACGGTTTTTTTCCACTCGTTAAAAAATTCATTTCTTCATATTATATATCTTATATCTTATATTATTCAAATGAAGAAAATAAAAACATAGATAATAATATACATATTTTTTATTTTATATATTTTTATTTTTTTTCCTAATAAAAATATAGAAATGTGTTTATTATTATTATTTTTTTAATATTATCTTGTTCGCAATTGTAAAAAATAAATAATTATTAATTACTAATACTTGTTTTTTATTAATTGGAAAAACAGACAAGGACGCGCATTGCCGAGTTATCACCACCTAACGACGCAGCAGCAACAGTTGCCATCACAGCAACATCACAGCAGCAACAGCAGCAGCACCAGTAGCAGCAATCACATCAGCAGCCACCAGCAGCAACAGTTGCAGAGCAACAACACCAGCTGCATACCAACATCCCCGTTGGCGCAACAGAATTACAATTGGTCAACAAACTCAACAGTTACGCTGAGCAACAGTTGCAGCAGCAGCAGCAGCAGCAACAACAGCAACAGTTGCAACAGCAGCAAACATGCAACACGTGCAACATCGTCGCGTCCGTCCCACTCGACAGCGCCATATCCATCGCCGACATACGTCCAACATCATCAGCAACATCACAATTATGGCAGCAACAGTTGCAACAGCAGCAGCAACAGTTGCAACAGCAGCAACAGCAGCAGCAGCAACAACAGCAGTCCAATTATGCATAGCAACAGCAGTGCCAGCAATATGTTGCAGCAACTCACACAGCAGAATGTAACGGTAACAGCGCATCACACACAAAACAACAGCAGTAACACACAACAGCAACATCAACAACAGCAGCAACATATTTCAAGTGTGACCATCACACCCAATTATCAACCGCAGCAACATGCGCCGCAACATGTAGCGCAACATGCCCAGCAACATGCGTCGCAGCATCCGCCGCAACAATTGCGCTGCCAGCAACAACAGCAACAACAACAACAACAGCATCATCCAACTGCCAATAGCAACAATTTGCTAGCCAATATGGCGGCTCCACTGCAACATGTTGCCATACAGCAGGCAGCGGCCGCCGTTCGCCAAACGCCAAATTCGCCGAGTCGCCGAACGCGTGGCGAAAATAAAAAATGCCGCAAGGTGTACGGAATGGACAGACGGGATCAGTGGTGCACCCAGTGCAAGTGGAAGAAGGCCTGCAGTCGCTTTGGCGACTGAAAGCGACTGAAAGCGTCGACGGCAGCAGAGGCGTCGACGGCGACAGCAACAACTGCATCATTAGCGACATCTGCATCAGCAACAAGCGTTCTACGTTTGGCTGCTGGCAAAATGCTGCCAGCAACACTCACAATCAAAGCCAAGCGTCGCAGCAGCAGCAGCAACAACAATATTAACATTAACAGCAGCAGCAATAACAGCGGTAACAACAGCAGCAACAACAGCAGCAGCAACAACAGCAGCATTAATAACTGCAGCAACAACAGCAGCAACAACACTGGCAGTAATAAAATGTCGCGCATTAAAAGCGTTGCCACCTCGGTAATTGTATCACCAACGGCTGCCGCCGCCGCCGCCAACAATGTTGCCACCACGCCCACCGACGATGTTGCTGACGCTGCCAATGGGCTGTTAACATGGAGTCGACGCGCTGCCGCCGCCAGCCAGCAACAAAAGTTGCAGCAGCCAATGTTGTTGCAAGTTTAAATTAATTAATATACATAAAATGGTCTCTTCTTATTTGTTGTTGTTGTTGTTGTTGCCAACTGCCGGGCAAATGTTGCTTTGCGCGTGGGCAACATTTGCAATAATAATAAATAATCTACACTAAATCATAATTATTATACATATTTATTTTAAAACACCTGACTTTGTTAATTCTTATGTTAAAAAAAAATTAAGAAAAGGAAAAAGAAAAAAAATGGCAAAGCTGGCCCGCAATTTTTATATGCATTCAAAAAATGTGTAACAAAAAATGCAAAACATAAAAAAAACAAAAAAAAAAAAAAAACAACAACAAATCTTAAACAAATATACATCTGATTTTTTTTAGTTCATAAGCCACTAGTAAATTTTTTCATAGTATTAAGTATAATTTTCGTTCTTCTTCTTGCTCTAAAAAAAAAAAACAAAATACCATTGCAAACAAAATATTCAAAATAACCACAAAAAATAAAAATTAAAAATATGCAAACATAAATATTGAAAACGTTATATATATTCATTTATATATATATATATATATATATGTATGTATATATATATATTATATATATGTATATTAATCCAAGCAAAATCAACATAAATATAAATAGTGAAATTACTTGTATAAAAAATGCATATTTAAAACAACAGTTTCAACAAAAAATTCTATGTGTGTGTTTGACATATATAAAGCTAAGGTTTTAAGTATTAAGCAACTTGAAAACAGACAACAACAAACTGCAATAAAAACGCATACTCATTAAATTCAACAAATTAAAAATTTACAAAATAGAATGGAAGTCGCTTAAGCGATAAAAAAGTGCATAACGAAAAACTGCTGGTAAGAATTAAATATATAAATATATATATATATACATATATATATATATTTATTTATACATATACTCCAGATCACTTAAGAACACACACATACAAATACACATACAAATACATATACATATACATATACATATACATATACATATACATATATAAATACATATATATACCACATCTATAGAACAATTATCCCTGAACCCAGCCCAAAAACAAAACGGAAACAAAAACAAAACTGTAACATATACCATAAAGAAACCAACTTTAATCTAAATGTAGTGAAATTGTGTAAAAATAAACAACAAAATAAAACAAAGCGAAATTCAATAGAATAGGAACAGCAAAAGAAAAATAAACCATCAGTTATGATTCAAAATTTAATTTGGAGCACAGAAGAATAAAATGTTATCTTTTTTGACAAACAAAATGTTCAAATCTTATTTTCATTGTTAAGTGCTGAAAACAAAAACAATTTATTAATTCATTTGTAAAGAATTAAAAATAAAACAAAAACAACCCACTTATACATATATATATATATATATATTTATATGTATATATATATATATGTAAATATATATTTAGAACTTGAATGCGACTATTGTGAATTGTTCAGATTACGGTAAAAAAAAAACAGAAAAATAATAATGACGTCACAAATGACCCAAAGAGGTTTGTGAAATGAGAAATAGAAAGAGAAAGAGAAGACAAGAGAGAAAGGAAATGGAGAAAAAGAAAACGGAAAAACGAGAAAAGAAAAATACAAAAGGAATTCTTAACCAAATTGGAAGTACAAACTACAAACTAGAATATATGTATAAACTATAAACAAAACAAAAAACATACACACATGATTGTATATGAATATATATATGACCATATATTTACATGTATTTTTCGAATTGATGAAAAATAGATGAGGATGGGAAAAAGGACGTTAAAACGAGCTTAGGCGAGGATCAGCTTTAAACAAAATGATTTTGAGATGAAAACAAGAAACAAAAGAGAAAATGCAATGTGCAAATAACAAAAAAAAAACATACATATAAAAAAGGAAAAGAATATGAAATATGAAAATTATGAAAATGAATATGAATGATGAACGATAATGATGATAATGATGATGATGAAAAATTAATTAACACGCTGGCGCGCAAATTTCTTTGAAATTGTTTGCCGTGATTTGAATGAAATTCATAATGGTGGCCATTATTTTATTGTTATTTTTGTTTTTGTGTAATTTGGAAATGCGACAAGAGTTTTTTTAAACAGTTCTTCAACATTATTACAATTGTATTTCTCGTTTTTTATTCTAAGCATAAGTTTAACCAAGTAACAACAATTAAACATAATTACATACATAATTACATATATAATTACATGATGAACAAGCAAAAAAAAGTGGAATAAATTTTAAACATGTTTCTAAAATGATTTAAATGCAATCAAAATGTTGCAACATTAATTGTCAAAATTTATAAATAATTTAACATAATAATTCACACACACACACACACACACACTCAGACACACACACACACACACACACACACACACACACACACACACGATCTTTTTCGTTGCGTTCTGGAAATTATTTAAATATTAAGTGATATTTAAAAAAAAATTATCCATTATTGTATAATTACTTATAATGCATATATATCATTTATATTTTACGTTTATGATTATTACGATTACAAAAAAAAAAAACAACAACAAAAAAAAACAAACAAAAAACAAAAGGGAAAACGCAAGAAATGCAAATTCTATCAAAAGGATCCTCAAAATGTTGTCCAGAGCGCTGATCAAGCATCAAATAAAAGTAAAAATAAAAAAAATATGGCACAATTGTTGTTCAGCAAAAAATGCAACAAAATATAAAGAATAAAAATGAAAAAATGTGCAAAAGGACGAGTATGTGTAATATATATAAAAAAGAAAAATACAAATCGAGGGCTCGATGTCAATAATTTTGTAATTTTTAAGACCGACGATAAAAAACCAACTTCAAATAAAAATAAATCACAGCAACAACAACAACAAACAAACAACAAACAAACAAAATAAACAAGTAAAAAAACACCCGTTTTATTAAAAATATACAATTGTTATTTATAATTAAAAAACCAAACAACAAAACCATTTGTTTTTATTTTACTTGATTTTGTTTTTTATTTCAGTTTGCACTTTGTGTATGCTTTTCTTGTTTAGCCTTTTCTACAACGGTTTCCGCAACTCCACAAAAAATATTAATTACCTTGTGTATAAGTAGATATCTCTGAATAGGTATTGTTTTCTCTCTCTCTCTCTGTCTCTCTCTCTCTCTCTCTCTCTCTCTCTCTCTCTCTCTCTCTCTCTCTCTCTCTCTCTCGTCTCTCTCTCTCTCTCTCTCTATATCTTGTGTATAAGTATAAAACTGTTTCCCACAATTTTCAAGGTTTCTTCTAGCATTAACCTAAAACTATGAAATTAATTCTATTTAAATGTATAAGAGTAAAAATAATTGCTACTTATATGTATAAGAGAATTTATACGATTCCAGCAGCTATTTTTCAATTCTTGCTCATACAAATCTTATATGTATAAGAGTACTTATACGAACCTATCAGATATTCCACAGTTTTCCACTTACGCGATTCTTATATGTATAAGAGTACTTTTACAATTCCAGCAGATATTCCTTATGGAGTTTTTATTTTATTTATTTATTATTATATTTATTTTTTATTTCGAATTACATTTTCATTTTCAGAACGTAACAAATAGCAATCCATTTATAGATCTATATATATATATTTATATATATAATATGCGTAAATCGGCCATATTTGCCAATCTGTATGTTTAACAAGATAAGATTAAGCAACAAAAAGGCAAATAATTGTTAGATTAATACTTATGAATATTTTTTCTGATATTTAAAATAGTCTCGTTTATGTTTAAACTTAAGCAAAAATGTGGGGAAAAAATTGGGCGAAATTTTGTCACACTTAACAATTAGAAATCTGAAGCTGGCAGCTGTTAAACTGATTAACGGTTCTATTCCAGTCAGTGAAGCGCGGTATTTTGCATAACTACGAAAAATAAAAGAAAAAAATACATACATAAATACAAATATTTAAATTAACTGTAATAATAGTGCATATGTATAAGCAAACACATACTTATACAGTACTTATACATGTACTTATATAATACTCTTATATGTAGTTGTGAATCGAATTGCATTAAATTGGCGTGTTTATTAATATGTGTATATGAGTATATTCCAAATGCACATGCATATGTGTGTATAAGAGTATATAAGAGCATATTCTCAGATGTGTATAAGAGTATATTCGCTGGCCTGGAACGCATATAAGTATGTGTGTGTGTGGCTTGGCTGCAAAACTTTTCCAATTGGAGAGCGAAATTAGTTTTTAGAATACTAAAAAAGACGAAAAAACTGCATTCAAAATAAGGCTGATTTATTTGACTTGTTCGTTTTTTACGCGTACTTAAAATTAATATAGTTATTATAAGTCAGCCATATACACACACACACACACGCGCACACACACACACACACACACACACACACACACACACACACACACACACACTGCGTGTCATATCACCCAGGTTCAGTAGAAAAAAAACACGTTTTAAATTCCATACAAATTTAAGTAACGACTTTTTACAACAACAACAACAACAAATAATTGTTCTCTCACTTTTCATGCTAATTAATTAATTTAATTAATTTAAGTGCATCCAGGCGAAAAGACTTGCGCATTTTTTCATATAATTCTCGGCTGCATTCACAATATAAAATAAATCGATCATAATTTAATGATTTAAGGGCATGCGGGGAAGTATTGTGTAATCATCCACAGCAGCGGGCAAGAAAGGGAATTGCTCAACACTGCCAACAAAGAAAAGAAAGAAGCCGAACACATGCTTCCACTCCCACATGCCCATGTACATGTTGTGTACAATTAGTTCATAGTGCATTTGTTCAACTCTTCGAATTCATAATAAATGCGTATGACTAAGCAAAGCATATAACATATGTAAATGCTGCACTTCATTTACAATAAATTCTGTAGATGGCGCTCCCAATCTGTTGATCGACTGTTAAACGAATTGTGCACTCTGCAAGAGCTGTTGTTCGGCTGTTAAGCCGATTGGGAGAACTGCCGCCAATTAGTTTCCGTTATCTGATTATGACGATTGAGTTACGTTGACTATGTTTGGATGCAATGTATGTGTGTGTCTCTGGCTTCCTGCTTCTGGGCGTGTTCGGTTCGTGCCTCCGGGCGCTCTCGCTTCGTGCACTAAGCAGGCAGTGCATCGTTCTATGGAATGAAGTTGGTACCGCTCCTGGAATTCTATTCAATATGTCAACAGTTTCGAAAAAAAAAATAGGATAAAAGGATGACTCTTTTGAAATGTGGATTTTTAATTATGAAAATTTGAAATAAATAAACGATTTATATTATTATTATTTTTATAATTATATTTAATATTATTTTTATTTATTATTTATTATAATAATTATTTGTATTAATTTTTCACCACTTTTTTGAACTTTTCCCTTAAAATTAAAATATTTATTGAAAAGAATTCCAAAAGTAGTCTAACTTTATTTCAATGGAAGTCTTACTAAACAATCTATTAAAAATCAACATCTAAAAAATTTTCAAAACTAATTTAATATTATCTTCATTCATTCGTAACCAAAAATGTCAGAGTGGTGATATTATTTTGTTCGCAACAGTATGCAAATGAAGTGGGTGCATCTTATATTTTGTATGCTTTACTCACGTACTTATACTGAAGAAGCAATAAACTGTTTTAACAATCACTTCTTTTTGCGTATGTGTGTGAATATATATGTGCGCAAGAAGAAGAAAAGGCATAAGAGTACATATGTGCATACGTCATAAATTCACACATTCTAACAAACTGACTGAAACTTCAAACAAAAAAAAAAACAAACAAAAAAAAAATAATTGAAAGATCTAAAAATTAATTTAAAAAAAAAAAACAAAAAGAAAGAAGAAAATATTAAAGTTAATGATTATTAATTATTAAAGCCACATCATTTTACAAGGGCTCTTAAGTAAACACGTAAAAATAATATGTAAACATTTCAATAATAGTTTTTAAATAAGTTTTTCTACCCAGGAGAGTTGTTTGTAACTTTTTTACGATTTAAATTTTACGATAAATTTGCAAAATTCCATCTGATGTACAACTGATGTGTTTAAATTGAGTTGCGTAAAACAAAACAAGAAAAAACCACATGATGTCTTCAAAATTGGCTAAAACAAAAAAAAAACCTTACTTTCAAAAGACTTTTCGCTTGGGCCTTGATTAGGCAATTGAATAAAGCCCAGCAAAAAAAAAAAAAAAAAAAATTAAATTATTTAAAAAACAAATTTTGGAAAAACAAATTTAAAAAAAAATTGAAATATACACAATTTAATTTGCACATTGAAAACTATTGTACTGAGCGTGCGTCAAAAAATCATATATATATATATTAATTATATATAAATTGAATAACATTTACAATGATCATTTAATTAAGTTAACAAAAAAAACATGTTCTTAAGATTTAGATTTAGATTTAAACCTTGTTAATCACTGGGCTTCTCAACAGCTGACTTCTAAGCACTCCTTAAGAGCTTAAGCTACAACCACATGCTCTAATCTATGATCTATGAATCATTCACTCATTTACTCATTTCTTCACAAGCTAAATATATATGAATATCGAGCGAGTAGTATGATTAATATAATTGTTGTTGTGTCTTCAACGTTTTAAAAATATCCTTACGGATCATCAAATTTATATGTTAAAAAATGCAGCATTTCCCTTTTTGTTTGATATGTTAAAATGGTCATCAAATTAATTGTTTGTGTTAATATCTAATCGTTATAAATATATATATCTATATATCTATATATATATATATATATATATTTATATATATTTATATATCTATGCATTATGTTAATGAAACAATTCTGATTTCTGCTTTAATCTTAAGCTACAAAACTAGTTGAACTGGTTGTCATATTGATATATATATATAAATATATATATATATGTATAAAATATATATGTATAAAATATATATATATATATATATATATATATAATATATATGTATTTACATATATATATTTATATATATAGGCATCAGATTATAATTGTCAGAAAACTGAAATCAGAATTCATAAAATTTCATGAAAATGAAAGGAAAATAAAAAAAAACACCACACTACAAGGTACAAATAGGGAAAGGGGATTGGGCCTGAGGAACAGGTGAAAAAATCAGACAAGATAACATGCACACACACAGAGAAAATTAAAAAAAATAAAAAAACACACTTTTAAAGTTGAATTTAGCATAAAATAAGTAAAAAAAAATCAAATACAAATGGCAAAAACACAGTTTAAACCCACAACTTAAATGTCGTTGTAAGTTCATAATTAGTTATATATGACGACAAAACATACTTATATATATTTAAAACATAAACATAAATATAAACATATGAATAATAACAAAAAATACTACTACATACTTATATACGGCTATAAACCATAAATACATAAAATACTTTTAAAAAAGAATAACCGTTTACAGCAAGCAAATTAATTATGGAATCTTAATGTTGATATCAATGTACTTAGTGATTGAATGTGACATGCTTCGAAATACATATACACATACTGCAGATATATATATATATATATATATATATACATACACACCTATATAGTATTTACATACAGTGGAACCAAACCGAAAAATTTCAAATACAAAATCCATACTCAAAATGCATTTGCAAACATTTTTAAACAAAAAAAAAAAAAACAAAACAGAGTAAAAATGTTTTGAAGTGAAATATTTTACGTGAGAATCGTGTACCTACAAAATGAAAATAAATAAACAAAGTAAAAAGAAAACACAGAAAAGTAACGTAAAGTAAAGAAAAATAAAATGATATACATTCTATATTTTTTGCAAAGCAAACTTGTAAAGAAAGAATACAGAAAAACTAAGAAACTAGCCAGCAGCAAACTGTGTAAATTCAGACAGATTTTTAAAGAAAAAACAGACTATAATGATATAATTTGTAAATGAATAAAAAGGCGAGAAAATAAAAAAATAAAATCCCAAACTCGAACACAAGAAACTACAAAATATAAAAGAAATATATTTGCATATAAGAGTAAATCTTTTATATGTCGATCTATATATAAAAACATATATATTTTGCAGACTACATATTTATATATTTACACACAAAACAGAAGAAGAAATATACAGTTGCATTTCAAAAATATTTGGAAAATCGGTTTGCTTCTTTGCTTCATAGAAATTTTGATTTGTTGTGTGTATTAGACATGATTTAGATACATTATTCATATATTTATATATATGTATATGTATCCATATAAGTGTATAAATATAATCCATAAACCACCACGAATAGTAAAGAAAACTCTCAAAAACATAATTCTCGTTATTCTCATATTTATCATGACAACAAAAAAATACTATCGGCATATTTTAAGCAGATGAAAATAGAAATACGAAAATACAAATATATATATATATATATATATATATATATATATAATATATATTTATATATATATATTTATATTCAACTTCGAATTCATTTAAATGTTAAATGTATATGCTAATTTTAAACAATAAGCCAAACCAAAGCAAAAACCTTGTGAAGAATTTGGAAAAAGCGAATTAAAAACATAAAAAAAAAACAGTAATGAATAAGCAAACCAAACGAAATGAAAATTCTATAATATAATAAACAAACAAGAAATGAGCAAAATGATACTTTAAATATCGAAAAAAAATTTGTTTTCTTTTATTCCTTTTTGGGCTAAATAAAAAATATGTTTGTATGCTTCAGTTCGTGAGTTGTAGCTGTTGTAGATGTGGTAATCAAAGTATGGGTTCAATAATAGCAATTTTGTAGCAAACCGATTTGTGATGCGTAAAATTAGCGCAGAGTGGCAACGCCAAGTGCGAAGTGTAGAGCAAGCACAAGCTGAGCAAAATGATTTTAATATTTGGAAAATTTTGGTGTCTTGTAAATTCTTCATCATGAAATATTAATCGATATATCGGTTAATTAGTAGTAGTTCATTGCAGTATTGTAGCAATCAGCTTGGCAATGCATAAGGCGTGCCCAATGTGACTAACTTACGCATAGAGTGCTGGTAGATTTTTTTAAGAGTAAGCACAAGCCCGGCACTTTAAGTATCAATATCAATTTGTTTATCTTTTATATTTTTTTTTTAAGTAAATGGAAAATTTTTGTGTGTTTCAGATATGAAAAATTTGTACCAGTTCGTGAGTTATAGCATAAAGTATTAATCGATATTCCGATTCAATACAACGTCACAGCTTTGCAGCAATCAGCTTTGCGTTGCATAAAACTGCCGCAACGTGGCAACTCCACACGCAGAGTGGAACGAAATTTTTTCATAACCAAAATAAAACTATTCCTGCAACGCAAATAAAGCAAAATACTGTCGCATAATTTATTAACTCTGCTCCCTAAATTGCCATTATATACCTGGCGAACAGGCAGATACATAATGAGTGGCAGCAGTGGGGAAAGTGTTGCAAAACCGCAGGCAAATGGAACTGAGTCCAAGAAACCCTCGACGAGATCAAAATCAACAGCGACCGATATTGATTCGGATGGAAGCAGCGAAGATGGTTTGTTGCTATAGATTATATATATATTTATATCTGCATTTTCTATCATATATTAATTTTTATTATTAATTTACAGATAGTACAATGCACATGATTCGTCGTTTTTTTTCAAAGACCTTAAGCGTGGCTTCGGACAAAGTGGACTCAAACGCGGACAAGGTGAGAATGCGGAGTTTAAAAAATAATATATATAAAATACCGTCGTGCTTACATCTCAGCGCATGGGTTGCAAGCTTGTCAAATAAAAGTTACTGTTTCCAGCTTCGAATTCGCTGCAACTGCAGCCATGGCCGGTCGCTGTGATGTACAGTTACTATGTAGGTCGCATGTGTACACACAGTTGCAAAAAAAATAATAGCTCTTCTGCCTCAAGAAATGTTTTCAAAGGTGTTCTCTTTATGTTTGTAATATTCCCCAGTCACTCACACACTTACTCAACTACAAATTTATTTCTCTAATTTTTAGGTAATACCCGAATTGACGTTTGAAGGCCTTTTAACTCATTGGCGCGAAAATGGCTTCAAGAAAATTGTGACCATGGTCGGAGCGGGCATTTCCACATGTGAGTTGATTTCTTGACATCTATATATATATATATATATATCTATATACATATATATATATATATATATATATATATATATATATATATAGTGCTTTTCCTAATAAAAATGGTATATTTGCAGCTGCTGGCATACCGGATTTTCGTTCGCCCGGCTCCGGCTTGTACAACAATTTGCAGCGCTTTGATTTACCGCATCCGGCATCGATATTTGATCGCGACTATTTCGAGCAAAATCCGTCGCCATTTTTTGTGCTGGCCAAGGAGTTGTATCCGGGTTCATTTGTTCCAACGCCGGCGCATTATTTTGTCCGGCTACTGCACGACAAGGGTCTGCTTCAGCGTCATTATACCCAGAATATAGATACCCTGGATCGTTTGACGGGTCTGCCCGATGAGAAGATTATCGAGGCCCACGGCAGTTTTAATACGAATCATTGTCTGAGATGCAGAGAGGAATTCGATATGGCTTGGATGAAGCGCAAGATTTTCGCTGATGAGTTGCCCAGTTGTGAACAATGTATGGGTCTCGTTAAACCGGATATTGTCTTCTTTGGTGAGAATTTACCGGAATCGTTTTACACACGACCCGAGGAGGATTTTGAGGACTGTGATTTGTTGATTATAATGGGCACATCGCTGGAGGTGCAACCATTTGCCTCACTTATTCATCGGGTGGGTCCTCGTTGCATTCGGTTGCTAATCAATCGAGATGCCGTTGGGCGTTCGAGTTTCGCTCCATGGTTGGATGACAGCGAGAGATCTTTGCTGTATGGAAAGTCCAAAAATACTCGGGATGTTGCCTTCCTCGGGGATTGTGATGCAGGTGTTTTGGCTGTGGCCACAGCTCTTGGCTGGGAAGATGAACTGGAGCAGCTGGTCACCAATGGCAGGAAAGAACATGCTTTGGCAAATCCCCTGAATTCCGACAACGAAACAACGGACAGCGAACAAGTGGATTCGGGCCATGAGGAGGACTTTGATTTGGAATCATTGACGGCCAGTTCCAAGGATTCCAATTAGGATTAGGATGGAGTTTTAGTTTTTCGTTTTAAATTAAAGTGGGGTTTTACTTTGGCATGTATGAGTAATGAGTATATACTACATATACTACATACGTATTGTATTTCAAATTTATGTTAATTGATTGGTTTTGAAAACCTTGGATTTTAATCGGTAAATTTTATTAAGAGTGCATTATGTATATATTTACATAGCAAGTGTAAGGCCTAGGAACGAAATATATATATATATATATATGTATCGACTTAAATCTACATATTTATGTTGAATCAAATCAACTGAAAATGTGTTTTATTTATTGAAGTTTGGCAAGAAATGCGATGTCGATAAACAGAGTCTGAACAAACAAGCCCAATATCGAGCAACAATATAGAAGAATATATTGTATTGGTTTTAATTTTCTAAATGTCAGCCATGACCTTTATAAAATAATTAATAGTAATTATAAAATAAAAAGTTGCCAAAATGGCAACAAATAACTCGTGAATTTTTAAAATACGGTCCTAAATAAAATAAAAAGGGGCAACAATATCTCTGGCTAAAGTTACTGTCAAAGTGCCACTTGGGCTGAACAATTGAGCAGTTTTTTAAGTCAAAGCTTGGAATTTAGAGTCATAGTGACCTCCTTCTAAGATTGATAATAACATCATGCGTTAGAGTTACCAAATCTGGAAAGTGGATTACAAGTCACTTCCTTCTAAGACTGTTAGAACAATTTATGGCTACGCCCACCTTACGCTAAAAAATCGAGAAAGCCTATATCTCCCACAATTTTGGCACTCCTCCAAAATGGATCTTTGCCATCTGTTATCGAAGGTGTCATACTATATTGGTTTTGTGCAATGTCCGTCATGCTGTCTGTTCGTCTTTCCGTCTGTCTGCCTGTATGAACGCAACTTTCTTCGACACCCTTAGTGATAGGGACTTTAATCTTGGCTACGCCCACCCTTTTCTTTGCTACCGGTTATCAGCTTTTGTTACTTATGGTATGAAAGTATTTCGTAGTCGGACGCCCGACTGCAACGTTCTCTCTTGTTATGATACGAAAAACTTGCTTCAACAATGTTTACATTTGTCTGTTGGATCTTAACTTCTATGATTGTAACAGATGATATTGAGCAGATGATATTATAACCTACAAAAAGTACAGTCATTTTATTTAAAACGGCGCCCAACGTGGGGCGCCAAACCGAACTTCAAATAGACAGTTTGTGGTAAAACACTTGACACTTACCTTATTTCCATTGATTATTGATTATCCTTCCTCTCATCCTTCTCTTTACTGACTCCTTGTCCTAGTAATTTTGGATTTACTATGGATCCACAATAATCCGATAGATGCGTTTTATTGCAATTCTAATAGATGTATTTGTGTTTTAACTTGTATTGGCTATAAAAATATCATTATAATGATAGGTTTACTACTTGATTAGTTATTTTAGTTATTGTTATTTATCACTCCTTGTTCAATTATTTTAATAAATACTGCGGGTGCCTTGTAAGTTATTTATTGGATTTGTGGAGTATTAAACTAAAGTCATGCCCTATAATTATACTTTAAGCACAACAATATCTAGGAACAGAGATAAGGTAAGAGTTTTTATTGTTTGGCATGCCGGAATAACAATTTTTTCTTGTTAATTATTCAGGCGCCATTAGCGTCGTTCTTGTAGAGCATCAACCACAAAGCAACAAAAGCTGCTCAGTTGGGCGAAACTTTCCGGTGCACTGTGGAGAGGGAAGGGGAGGAGGGGCAGTCAACCGCCAAACAAAGGTTAACTTCTCATCTCTCTGACTGCAAATTGTGACCGCACACATCGTCAGTATTGGCAACAATCAACTACAATTGTGGCCCATTGCATGGGGCAAGCTGTTTTTGGCCCCAGTGCATCAAAGTTAATGGCACACAATCTGCCCCAGTGCCATCAAGCCATACAAGCGTATTTGTATCATATACACTCAAAAATTAAATATATACTCCAGAAGGTCTTTCTTATCTTTAGAAATAATTTCTAAATAAAAAAAATGTAACCTAACTCACTTATGAATTTTTCTGATCTTAATTGCAAGGTTATTTATTATTTTCAAGGAATTTTTTCATATGTGTACAAGGAACTCTAAATTAAGGGCTTACATTATTAATAAACATTTAGAACATTTTAAGATTTCACATCTATTTTGAAAAAATTTTGAAAAGGCTTCCTATTGAACTACTTTGTTCATGTTTGGGCGTTTTACTAAAGTTTAAAGTGACTTTTTTTTGTGTGTATATGTAGAAATTATTTCTTAGAACAAGAACAACTTTCTAGTTCTCAGGGCGAATATCATTTTGGGGCAACTTTCTAAAATTCAGTAAGATTTATTTTTCCGAGTGTAGTTGACGCACGGTTTAAGGTTTCGGTTCAGCTACAGCTTCCGTTTCTGTTTTCTGCGATGAATTGGCCAATAGAAAATACAGTTGCAACTGACAACTGGGCTGCAGGCTTTAACAAGGAGAGAAGGAGGAGGAGGAGGAGGAGCACTCATGTGCACTAATTAAAACCAAGCAGAGATCCAGAATAATCGAGCAATGCGACTGCTGCTCCCACAGATAGTAAATCAGTCGGGAGTAATGGCAACATGTCAACTTTGCCACATCTCTCTCTCTCTCTCTCTCTTTTTCTCTCCCTCTTAGTTTCTCTTTCTGTGTTTTGTGGCCAAATGTGCAAATGCATTAAGTAATCAGATGCAGCACCAACAGCAATGACAAACGGAAAGCTCATCGGAAATGTTGATAGCCGCAATTTGTTGCAGTTGCAATTGCAGTTGCAGCTTCAAAATTGTAAGTGGAGACCAGCTGGTTAATTAAACTAATGGTCTTTCTTAACGGCCTACTAAGTCGTGTGTCACTCAACTGATAAAATCATCAACTATGATTTTCTACTCCAAAACCGGATACATTCGAAATATTTACGTATCAATTGACCCAAATGACTCAACTTGCCTCAACTTGCCGCAACTTTGCTGAACTTGCCACTCTCTGCACCCTGCATCCCTCAATTCACTTTTGGAACACTATCAAACGCATTCCACACACGAACTGGCACTTGATGATGCTTGAGGCATGGCACAGTGGGCCAAAACCTATTTGTTTAGATTGAAAAACATTATTTTAGAATAAGATTTAATTAGTGTTTAATTTAACTTATCTACGACAATGGTCTAATATAGCTTAAGACAAAATTTACTCTTAGGGTTATTTAAATGCAATAAAATTACAATAAAATCCATGCATATAAAAGTATTTGTTTCTGTTTATTTCAATTATGTGGGTTCATATAATTTAATATATTGCAGGTAATATGCAGAAAATATTTATTTATTAAATTGCAGGAGCTTCTTTTGAATATGAATATGTTAAGCGAAAAACTAAAATTTTGAGGGGTGGATTGGATAGTGTTGAATTGATGAGATATGAGCTTCGTGGTGGGTTGGGTAATTGGCCAAACCTGATTTGAGTTACTTAAGAATATTAATTTAAGTACAATTAATTCAATTGGAATTTTTTGAAGAGTTTTTTATTTTATTAACGTATTTTTAAGCTTCTTATGCGACTAATATAAGTTTGTCTATGAGAGAATACCTACACTCGCATTAGAAATTCTAAATTCAATAACATTCTTTTGCAATTTTTGGTTTATTGTAGTCAATATAAAATTATTTGACCACAGTGTAATATTGGCTCTGCGTGCTTGTGTAGTGTCAGCATGTCTCATATCTGTAATCAAAATGCGAGCAGCTCCATCCCCCCTTTTGACGTAACTTAGAAGCCAGTTCATCAATGGTAAATACAACTGGAGGGGGTGTTTGAGTTTTGAGTGTTTGTTGCGTTCCTCTCGATGTCATCAGCGACATCTGTGCGCGTATTTGGATATTGAATTCTTGACATGATTGCACGGCCACAGCTTGTCGTGCCGCCATTTAAATGAACATATCCTAGTTACACACACTCAGACAAGCATTTTAAAATCATATATATAATATATAAAAATTTATATTTGCTGAAGTTGCAAAAGAAACAGTACACAAAAATACATATTTACACTTAGCAAAAGGCAATGTTTTTTTTCAAAATTCAGAGTTTTTCTTGTCCTAAAAAAGATATGTAGAATTTCAATACTTATTAAAATAAATTATTTTTTAAATTTTACTTTTTGTTTCGAGTAATGTAAGTTTACGTCACTTAAGTAAACAAATATTTTTTCTTATATTCTTAAATTATTTTTAAAAGTAAGAATAACTTGCTAGCTTTCAAGGAAATTTTTTAAAATTAAGGACCATTTTGCTATGAGTGTACACAAAGCTCTGGCCACATAAATATGTGTGCTTGAGCTGCAATGCAAATAGTACGCGTAAATACATATTTATGTACATGAATGTACATTAGGATTATGTGGGCATCTCACATGTATACATTACATTATTTACGTTATTGTGAAATAGGCGGTAAAATGTCGTCATCGCTGCGTAAACGAAATCTTTATGAATATTTTATTATTGCTTTAATAAAAAAGAAACAAGAAGAAACAAGAAGAAATGAATACCTAAAGAAACAGGGCAAAAAAAAGCAACATTCTGAAAAGCAATTTGTGTCAATAAATGTTTGAGTGTACGTGTGTGTGTGAGCGTTTAGCATTGCACATGTGTTGATGTTTCATCTTTGCTGCTGCTTGATATTTCTTTGGTGTAATATCAGCAACAACAACAACAGCAACAACGACATAATCGTCATAATCATTTTATGCGCATATTTTGTAGCATACTTTTGTGGTCATAAATTTTTATTTACGTCGCCCGAAATGCTCCAAGTGCGATTCGGTGGGGAATGGGGATTGACAAGGCGAATTGGCATTGGGGTTGGGGTTGTTCACATATTGTATAGAGAAATTAAAGTGCGATAAGCTTGGTTTATTTTCATAGCTCGTGTTTTACAAGCACCTTTAAATGTCCTGTGTGTTGAGATGTGAACTTTAACTGGCATACACTCAGAAAAATAAAGCGCCTTAAATGAAAATCACTTAAAGAGATATAAAACTTAAAAAATAATTTCTATATATTAAGAAAAATATATCTAAATATTATAAAGGCTTGCTCGACAATCCAAAAAATACAGCGATTTTTGCTTTATTATTTTAGAAGTATTTTTATTAGAAAAACGTTTCTAAAAAGTAGAAATGGAAACAATGAGTCTGAAAAAAATTCTTTCTAAGATTCAGAAACAAATAATTTAATTTACTGGCTGGGCTTTTAAATTAGAGTTTGGTTCAAATCCCCGTAAAAGCGTAACTTTTTTTTAAAATAATTTTTATCAATTTATTAATTAAGTAAAATGTTGGTTTGTGTGAAATCCCAAAATAAAAATGTTTGTTAATAATATAAGTAACAGAAAAGGTAGTATTTTCTTATGTTCACATAAATCAAAAATAATACTCTGGAAACTAAACATATTTTTTCACCCTAAAATTCAGAAATCCAAACCTTGATTTTTAGAAAGCCACAACAATAAATTTAGGAAATGTTCTTTCTGAATAACAAGCTCAGTTACCCTTGGCGCCAAGAGAATGATGATTTACTTAAATGTATTATTTGTTCGCTGAGTGTACAATCAAATCAAGCGTCTAACAATTGTGTCATTGTTTTTTCGTTATTTATAATTGTGGGTTCATATTGAGTGTGTATGTGTGTGTGTGCGAGTGTGTGTGTGGTTGTGTTTTTGGTGGGCGTGTTTAGGGCTCCAACCTCATGGCCAAATTGGCGGTTTTGCTGGCTACAAATGAGCAGTGCGGCTAAAATAAATTCAGCTTGTGGCTATTTGATGAACAATTGCAAAATCAATTGAGTTGCGAATATAAAACAATTAAAAGATCAGCTTCAAAAAATGGGCAGGATAATAAAAAAAACGACGTTAATTAACTGAGCGCAGTAGTGAAGTGTAACGAATTGGAAAACCAAATAATTCGCATTGATTTCGTTCGTTTCAATCACGTTTGACATCACCACACACACACGTACACATACTCGCACACACTCATAGGCCTGCACAGCGACCGCATGTGCATTGATTTGCTGAGGAAAATCTCTGACATCGTTGGTTGAGAGCTTGTCCATTGATTGCCAAAGCCGAGCCCGATATGAATAAATGAAGGCCAGATTTGAATGTCCCCCAGTTTGGATACCCAACAACAAGAACGAAGCACACAGTTTTGCTTGATATCTCATGGGTGGTTGCTGGGCGGTCCATACACTCAGGAAAAAAATTAACAGAATTTTAGAAGGGTAACCCTAAAAAACGCCGTTTTGCTTTTCTCAATTTTAGCTTACATTTCAGAAAAATATATATATCTAATTTTTCGAGAAAACACCATATTTTTCGGTTTGTCGATTTAAGGCAAGCCAGTTTAATTTTAAGAAAAATATTTTGTTATATTTAGATATTATTTTGAAAAACTAGAAAACTTTTTTTAGGGTTGTTTTCAAATTTTCAGAACGATTTTTTTTTTTTAGTTTTAAAATAATTTAAACTTGAAAAAACTTGCGATCTTACATTATTTTTTCATTTAGTGCAAGTCCTTGTAATCTTTCGAAATTTTATTGCTTCTATTAAAGAAATTATTTCTAAAAGCAAGAAAAGTTGTCAAGTTTTCAGTTTTCTAAAATGCTTTGCAACATTTTTTCTCAGTGCAGCACGCAATGCAATTGGTGGCATTTAATTGTTGCACAGCGTATAGTGCTGCGACAAAAGGCTTTACGCTTTGTATTCAGCGATGAGTTGCAAAAAATTGCTAAATTAAAACCGGTTCGAATAAAACAGACAGGCAGACAGGTCAACGAGTCGGGACAGACAAATGCTTTACAAATGCTTTTCAATACTTTTGTTTTTGTGTTTTTATGTTTGTGTTTTCTTTCAATTTATTTTCATTTTTATTTCGTTGCCGCTGTTCTAAAATTGTTATTGTGTATATGTACTTTAATAGAGATTTACATTCATGTCAATGTTTAATACCATAGCTCTTCTAGTCAAGTCAGTTCAAGGCATCAAATTTATGCCACTAATAAATATATATTTATAAAAATAATTAAAGCAATATAAAAATGAGCGAAATGTAAAGTGAAATTATTCACATAATATCATCAAAATGTCAGCAAAAACCAATATATATAAATAAATATTTATATGCTTGTATGTTATAAATAATCTATGTATGTTGAAGTACGTAGAAAAAGTGATTTTTAAAAATAATTATCAATATTTAACTCATTTGGTGGTTTTGCGAATGCAATGCAATTATTAATAATTTATGAAAGTGTGGCTTAGATGGAAAATACTGTAATACTAAAATGCTTGTGCACTAACACAAAAAAAAAAACGAATACATTTTAAATTATTAAATATTTTAGAAATTGTGCACTCATTCTTTTATTTTTGCTTGTTTTTTATTTGGGAATTTTTTCCCAACGTAACATTGATAAGTCAGCCATTGAATGCTTGACAACGTTAAAATTAAATGCATTTAATTAAAGAAATAATTTAGTACAACACCATTTCCAGAGCCAGAATGCCAGTTAGCAATGTCTTGCATTTCCTCCTTTTTTCGTTTTCGACCACGTTTACACTTGCTTCACCTTTTGGCCAGCAATTGACTTGGGGCTGGTTATAGGGCATGGTTAGTTTCAGGATGTGAGTGTCTCGCCTCGCCTCGCGGCACCCGTCTTATCGCCGTGTCGACATTGGTAATTTAGAGAATTGCAGCAATATCCAGTGAAAACCAGAGGGAAGAAAGAATGCAAAAGAGTACACTCAGCAAAAAAGACGACCCTGAATATATATAATAATTTAACAAACCTTCTTTATATTTTGAAGAGAAATATTTCTTAATAATACAAAGAATTTTTATTTCTAGACATTGCTAATTTTGAGAAATGTCTCAAAGTCGAGAGATGAGCCAAACATAGAGAGAGATAAGGAGGGAGTAAAAATGTTCAATCCGAAAAAGTCGCCCTGAAAACTAGAAAGTTATGCTGTTTCTTTTTAATAATTTGTAAATATCAGAAAAAAAATCTAAAAACTAAAAATTCTTTTTTCTATTTATCAGTAATAAAATTCTTTATATTAGATAGCTGACACAACTAGCCCTTTTAGAAATATACTTTCTGAATAAAAATTGAGTTACCGATAAGGCAACTTTATAAAATGTCAGTAATAAACTCTCTGAATAATATTTAAGCTACCCTTTTGGCTATTTTTAAGGTTGAGTTCGATGTTTACTTTTCCGAGTGTAGGTGAAAAAGCGGTTGGTAGGAAAAGGAAGCAGCATTACAAATGTCTGCCTGCTTCTAGTAGGAGTATTTTTGTATTGCATTTTCGATCTGCACTTTACACGCTTTCATTACACTTCGTTTCCGGTGCAAAACACTTGACCGCTCCCTGAGCTCGATGCTTGTTGCCATTGTTGGCATTAAATTGCTGCTGCTGCTTCTACTTGTTGTTGCAACGTTTTCTTGCAACTGCTGTTTGCTGTTGTTGAATTGCTGTTGCAATGCATACTTGAGCTGGGAGCGATTATCACTGAAACTCCAAAATGTCGATGGCTCTGAAACTGTGTGTCATAATCATCGAAATTATGTTGCATTTCAAGAAGCGTCACAGTTTTTGCTGCAAAAACCAGTCTCTAATACCAGTTTCTACTTCCCTGCATTTCCCTCCCTCAATAACTGGCAAGAACTGCATTGAGGATTTAAGCTGCAATTTCGTTAAACATTTTGAATCGATTTTGCTGGTTTAACGCCAAGTCTATTTCCACTTTGCTGTTGTTTGGCTCACTGCCACTTCGTGTTGCAGAGTGCTTCAAGTTTTTTGCACAGTGGGGACAAATACAATTAAATGTGTAGAATATGGGTACAGTCTGTGATGTATTTTAAAGTACCACACTTGGACAAAAAATTCAACTAAAGTTTATTAAGTCGACATAAAAAGTATAATATACAAATAATTAAATAGTATTTTAAATAAATTTAATAAAATTAAGAAACATTTATAAGATAAATGCTATTATTATTTAGGGTTTAATAATAATCTAAGTTACAAACTAAATAATGTGAGAATTCTACTATTTAACATACATAGAAACAAACCTTGCGAATTACTAAGATTTGTGGCGATGTTTTTATGAGTGTACAAAAAAACCAAGCACTTAATTACAAATAGCTGGTTTATGTGAATCACTTTTATGTCGATTTGTAACCAATGTGGAAGTTGTGCAAAGAACTTGCGGAAATGAAATGTATTTCTATTTTAGTTTTATTTCTGTGTGTGCATTTACACGCTTGAGTGTTTGCGTCGAATCCTCAAAATGCGAGAGCACCGACCAAAACCGAAAAACGAAATAAACTTCACAACACAAATACAAACACACACAACAACCCGTAAAACTCAAGTCTATTTACAAATCATGGCCATCAATTTGCAATGCCCAAAAAAAAGCAAATAGAGGCGATTCGAACAAAACTTGCCACACTGCAGTCGGACAGTCAAAAGCCAATATGACGTTCAGCTTCAGCCTGCGAAATATTTGCACATATTGCACTCACAAAAAATCGCACTGAATCTAGGAAAGTCACCAAGAGTAACGTGCGTTATTATTCTGCAAGTATTTTTATAAAAGACAAGTTGTGCATATATAAAAAAAAAAGAGTTGCTTTTCTTAATGCCGTGGTAGATTTTTATTTACTGTTATTAGCATTTGCAAACCTTTTAAGACAGTTTACAAAATTCATTTTAATTTATTGTTATTGTTGTTTCATGTTTAATTTAATTTATTTTTTACTTCTTGTGTTGTAAATACTTGTATAATAACTAACTACTTAAAAATATTTTTAAAGACTGTGAAAAATTTCTAGGGCGATTTTTATTGTACAACAATTTCTAAAATATTCTGCTATTTTGTTTTCTGAGTGTATGAAATATGAAATAGAAATTGTAAGTGTGCTTGCGTATCTCATTTCACACCCAGGCAATCTGCATAATTGTGCGGGAAATATTATATAGTAAAATGCTTCAGCTACGGCCTTGCAATATATCTGCTGATATCTACACATAAATGCGTATATATATAAAGCGAGATTTCATGATGTCCTTTCAAGGACAAACGGCAGTACGTGCCGCCGGCTGTGGCAACATTTGATGTGCCAGCTAATTAACATGTAAATACTGTCGCAATTCTATGCATTGCCAGTATTATTTGTGTATTATGAGTGTGTGCATTATAATTTGCAGTTTTCATATCACAGGACATCTGTCACATTGTGTAAACCTTCCTTTCTCTTGTTGAGTATGATGAACTGCAATTGTTTTGAGTGCTTGGGCAATGATGTGTACTATTTTATAGATACAAGAAAAAACAGAACAATTAGAGCTAAATTAAGTGCTTTTACATATATCAAAATGTTTAATATAAATATTTTAAGAAAAACATTTATATATATATGTTTATATATATAAATATATGTATATTTATGTATAAAAAAGTACACATACAGTATTTTTGCAAATGCAGAAATCAAATAAAAAGTGCCTTTTTACTACACAAATAATTTAATACGTGATAAATGTAAAGTAAATATATAAAATAATAAATATGATCTGTCGAGATGCATACAAGTTTAATTTAGTAAGTATTATATATTTGTAATTACTTATTAATTGTAGCTATAATAAAAATATATTTGGATGCAAAGAATATTGCAATAAATAATACAAGTAAAAGCAATTATTTTTTATACCCTAAAAATATCTCTAAAAAGAAAATAGTTTTGAGTGCAATCAATTTGCTTTGTTTTAATTATTGTGTGTCAATTAGTTAGGAAACTGTTTATTGTCCTATATTTGAGCGAGTTAATTTTTTTCATAGGAAAATTTGGCAATAAAACTAGAACGTACATGACAGCTTGTAAGCGGGTTCAGAATATAAGAAACCAAAAAACATGAACTAGTCTGTGGCCACATCAGACAGAATTAATTGGGTGATCTTCATATATTTAAACACAATTTTGTAGAATTGCTCAGAAACAGAGTTATAGATCTAGAGCTGTTCTCCTAAATCTTCAATGAATAGAGAAATAAACAGAGCCGTAAACTTAAGTCGCTTTCGTAAGAGATGTAAAATAAATGGGAATACCTGCAGCATCGATAGATGTACTAATAATATTTCTGTGCCTGTTCACAGCAGGAATAGCAGTTGAGCATATTCTAGTTATATTGTCGAACTAGCGTTCTCGAAGACTTACTCACTCAAATTTATGAAAATTAATAGTATACCCTTTTTAACAATTTTCAGAACGCATTGTTTTGGACATTTTTCAGTTTAATTGACGTTCTAACGCGACGCTAAATGCAATATTAATGATGGGAATTCAACGTCAAAGCTTTAAATCTCTTAAGTCAAGTAACAGTAAACAGTAAAAAGTTAGATGAAAGTTATTCTACAAATTTGTTTAACTTGCAATTACATTTTGTGAACATCAGATTGCAAATATAAACAAAGCAAAAACCTAGCAAAATGCTTTAAAATCTTGAAACAAGAAATACACAAAAAGGAGGGAAACTTGAATACAAGCAGCACTTACCCAATATTATTGGCCATATGTTGCAGCCGCCGGCCATGAAGAGAGCCAACATTCAATTGTTGGTCAGCCTGTTGCCAAATTGCGAATACTCTTCGATATTTGCGTGTGCGAGGTGTGTAAATTCTGGAAGCACATTCAACACACACGCTAACACACAAATATTTCGCAGCAATATATAAATGTGCGAACAAATTTACACTCAGAAAAAATCGCTCTAAGTTTAAACAATTTGCGTTCCTTTTTTCATCTTTGCCTCACCAAATTAAATTCAAAAAGAAAATGCTTATAATTGACTGCTGCGACTTTCTAAAAAATTGTTGTTTGCATTTTCAATTTCATTCTGGTTTTTTCTAAAATTTTCAAATTATATATTTAATTTTCAGTATGTTGTTTTCCATGTGTGCACAATAGAAGAATTTTGAAATTAGCTTTTTTTACTTTTATTATTAATAAACATTTTCATTTTAAGATTTCGCACAACCAAATATTCTACATTGTTTATAAAACCATATAAATCAATTGGAAATTATGTAGAACGTAGTTTTTCTGGGTGTATAGATGTGCTAACAAACTTAGGTAAACAGACGCCTGGCATACTTAATTCTTGCAAGTTATTTGAGAGCATGTCTGACTGTTGGCCAAAACATTTTGGTTAGCCACACGCCATGTTGGCCAACAGAGCAGCTTCAGTTCAGCGCACTTGACTGTTTAATTGCCATGGCCCCGTAGAGTGAAAGTTTAACTATGACCATGGGATTGGCAATGGCAATGCCAATGGCAATTCATGTGTGTGTGTGTGTGTGGGTGTGAATGTGTGTGCGAGTACGCCAGCGAGTGTTAGTCTGTCTGTCTGTCTGTGTGTCTGTACATACGCATTGAAATCGGCAAATGGCTAATACTGCTCAACCAAGTAACGGCCTTTGGTAAGCTCTGGTTGTGTAGCTGCAAATATTTTTTTGCTCCTGTGAAAATCCTTTAATCTGTCCTTGCCATACACGCATTCGGACTAAAGCACTTGTACACACACTGAGAAAAAATTCAACCTGAATTTTGGAAAATTTGTCCTTATTTTAGAAAAGATTTCGAAGTATAAGAAAATTCATTTTTAAAAATAATTTCTAACAACAATAGTAATTAAATAAGAATAATACTAAAAATAAAAGTAATAATAATAATAATATTAATAATAATATAATACTATTAATAACAATTTCTAATAAGACTTCTTATATATGAAAAAAATGATAAAAATTAGAAAGGCTTGCTTCTTATTTGCTTTATTTTGAAAGAAATATTTTCTATTCTATCTATAGAGTTTAGTTCGAGTCGCCTTAAAATCATAATTTTTTTTCTAATTGAATTAAAAAGTTTGTATAAGTGAAATCTTAAATTATTATTCATTATTTGTTTATTTAGATATATATTTCCTGACGAATAAAATGAGTTACCCCTTGCGATTTTTTTTAAGTGTAAACACCCGCACCTACAAACAGATACACTTTAACTGAGCAATTGAATTGTTTCAATTGCTATTTGGCATGGGTTCAGTTTCAGTTTTCAAAGACCACCATTCGGGCTTTTCTTGGCTATCCACAACATTCTTAATGAAAGTCAATGTATTAAGGGGGGAAATGTAAGCATTCCTTATTTCCTTACCCTGTCCTGAAGACGGAAATTGTAGTTGTGGTTGTGGTTGTCAGTTGGGTTGTTTGCTCGGTCAGTTAATTGGCATTGCACTAATATTGCAATACTAGATTTGCTTGTAATTCTCTTGCATTGCAAATTGTGGCTTACATCGACTATTTAGCTGACAATTGCAAAACTACGACTAGCACAACTAGCTGATAAGGATGCATAAACAGCAAAGAAATAAACATTTCAATATAAGCATCACAACTGGATTTTCTTTAATGAACTGAAAACAATGAAATTCAATTAAATTAAGATAATCAATTAAATAAAATATTTAAATGTAAGCATTGAGTGAAGGAAATGTTATATTACCTAAAATTTTGTGATAAGAAATATATATTGTTGAAAACACAACTGATAAGCGCATAAATACTTTATTCAGAGTGTTGAAATGAAAAGCAAAATTATGTAAAAATACTATTAAAACTACGTTTAGGCTTTAAGATGGTCAAGCTTAATGCTTATGTATAGTTTTGAAATAGCTATAACATATCCCTCGATTTCCTACATATTTGCAGCAATGAGCGTTCATTTGCTCAGGTATTTGGGCCATAAATAAATGCCTGGCTAAGCACATTTAAGTATCTTTATGACATGCCCTCTGATATGTGATCTGCAAATAGTTTGTGGGTATATGTAAGGACTTGGGTTCATTTACTAGTGATTTCAGCTTGAACCCTTGCCTATTTAGTTGCATTTGTTTGCTGATGGCCTAAGAAAACATTCACATGGATATGTGAGTTGCTTTTACGCTGTGTATCTTTAATTAAGCTAATGTCAATGTAAACATTACCTCAGGTGAACAAACAGCAGTTTAGCTGCCAGTCTCATTAAATTCAATTTACCAGCTAAAGCCAATTGTTGGTAAGCGATATGCCTATAAATAAGAGTGCACTCCTGCTTCGCACTAGTCTGAGGCTCTTCACGATGTTGCTGCCACAGCAATTTACGCAATTGACCAGGCTTATCCACATAATAAGTAAGTTTCGTGGCATTATTTGTTGTGTAATCCACTTCGAGAACTCTACAATGATTACAAATAGACCTTATCGCGTAATTATTGCCGAGTCCTTTGTTAATATCAATAAGAGCTCAATTTAAGTCTTATCTGGCCAATAATAGTTTTCTTTGTATTCATCCTCCTTTTTTTTTTTTTGTCTGTTTTCTTTATAATCGTTTAAGTAATTCTTATTTTTTAGTTACATTCAAATTTTTTGTGTTCACTGACATTAGTTGACGTTTAAAATATAAATTAAAATGTTTCACTTTCTATTTAATTTCCTTTAATCTTGCAACAGTAAGCCAATATTTTGCGCCACTCTCCTCGCTGCTAATTGTTCACAATAGCACTCAGGATACGACTACGCTGCAACTGGCCTATCTGGAGGCTGTACAACTGGCACTGCGTAATCTCAGCCAACCCATCTTGCTACAGTGGATCAATGTGGCCAAGTTGCCTCAAAATGCAACCAAGGCGAATTCGCTGGAGTGGCAAGTTTTAGCTGCCGTTAACTCCAGTGTGACTGAGGTGTGTTATCCGAAATAAATTTTTATCTCATTGTTATATCATTATAGTCACTTTTTTATTTGGGCAGGGTTTTATAACGATATTGCCGCAGACAGCACAGTTTCTTCATGCTCGCTACTTTGCCACACGCAATGCTAACGTGAGGCTAAAGGATAAACTCTACTTGTTTCTGTGTGAACATGAAGATCCCAGGGAGTTGCTCAGCCTAGAAATATTGCAATGTAAGTATAAAACACAACTAAAATGATTTATTTCCTATGTGAATTGATTGGTGTCAAATACCATCAAATATAAATTTAATAACGCTTATTATTTTAAGTGAGTCCCAGTTTTTGAGCTTGTGAAAATGTATATTTAGGTCGCCAGAAGTTTTTGGATTAGTTGAGTTTGATTTTAAATTATGTGTTTAAAAATATTTGGAAAAATTTAAAAAAAGGCTTTTTAATTTTAATTTTCTGTTCTTCGAAAATGTTCTAGCATGTCTAAAAAGCCTTTATGAATTTTAGAAATCTGTTTTAAATAGTAAATATATCTAAAATAGTTGCAAAGCGAAACCTAACCGGAATCGTTATGTTATTTTTATAATAATAATAGTTACTTTTAGTTATAATTCGCACTAATCCTTTTGATGTTTACTCAGTTTAATACTTGAGCACTTAATGTTTGTCAACACAATTGGCATTAGTTTTTATTTAGTCGACAATAGTCGTTGTTGACTTGAGTGAGTCTCCCAGGGGCACTGATGAAAGTCAAGACAAACTCAACAAAAACTTTGCGACACACTTGGAGGGACAAAAAACAGCCGCGGGGCACATGAGTTGATCAAACTTTCAACTTTGGCGACTCTGGCCAATAATTTCCACGCTTGACGGTCTGTTCTTCAATTGTGAAGTGTTTTTTCTTATACTCTGATACAGAAGTCACAAAAGAGTATATTAGTTTTGCTGTCTTCATGCTGTCTGTCCGACTGAAATCTTAGCCTTCAAACTTGAAACAAACAATTGTGCGCACTTGCATCAGACTAAGTTTTACAATTTTGGGTGTATATCCACTAGGCAGACAGGCCCTTAAAAACGGTGGAAGCTTACATCTCCTGCAATTTCTAATTTATGGAAAGCATTTCGCATTGTTGAGGAGTGTAGGAAACTCCTTTTCAGTTCTGTGCACTCGTTTCTAGCTGGAATTAAATTGTTATTAGAGTATCTGGCGGTCAGCTACGCCCGACTGCAATGTCTGCCTCACTTTTCCGTTTTTTTAGGTTGTTGTTCTTGGCTTGGAACTTAATTTGTTTTTTTGTTGTTGTCGGTATTTTTGGCTTGTTCGATGTCCTGTAATGCGGACTTAGTCTACCCACACCATCTGATGTTGCGGCCAGGAGAGCCGGCAAGCAAAGGATATGCCAGAAGTGGCAAAGCAATTCGAACTGGTGGAGTAGTTGAGGCAACAGCTAGCTTGCCACACCCACACCGCGACATCAATTTGGGGCTTTGGACACAAAAGTTTGTCGGTGCCAGTGGAAATTTGGATGCTGAACTCTTGGACGCATTCTTGCCGAACGAAACTTTTGTCAACCAAGCGCATGCCCAATCCCAATCCCAACGCCAACTTTATCCCAACAAGCTGCTCAATCTTCAGAGACGCACGCTGCGCCTAGGCTCCATTACTTATGTGCCATACACAGTTACTAATTATGTGGTAAGTAATTGCCGGTTAAGTTTATATTTATCGCTGATGCTGCTGGCAAACAGTGTCGTGTTTATTCTGTCTCATCTTGTTGTTGCTGTTGTTATTTTTATACCCTGCACCCATTGAAAATACATAAAAGGGGGTAGAATGGATTTTTGTTCAAGTATGTAACAGATAGAAGGAAGCGTCTGCGACACCACAAGGTAACATAACAGCACCACTAAGAGATTCTGTCTTACGATTCTAATCTTAATTTTTATTAAAGGGGGAATTTCCCCATAATTTAAAATTACTTCTGTTTCTGGAATTCTTATATGGAAACAGCTAAAAAGTAGCAAAAAAAAAAAATAAAAGCAACAACTGCACTACATTTAACTAGGTATATGGGTATATAGAAGTCGAGCTCAATCGACATACACTCAGCATTTTTATTTGTTTCTCATGCCCATATCCAAAATGTAGCTTCTTATTTTATAGGTTTTCATAACTGTTATATGAAGCCAAGGGCAATAAATTTGCTTTGTGTTTAATTATTGTGTGTCAAAAATATACTAACATCCAAATGCTCTAAATGATGTTGTTTAGTTGAAAACAAAACACTGCAGATTCCAAATTATTTTGAATAAATAAAGAAAATATTTATTGTGTTATACTTGGTTGAGTAAATCGCTTTAAAGGGAAATTTGGCAATGAAAATAGAGTAGATTTGATAGCAAAATGCATGGCATATCGTAGTCGAGCTTACTCTTACTTGTTGTTGTCGGCACTCGCACAACTGTCGCAGAGATTTGCACGCCGGCATTAAGCAAAGCCAATTGGTCAACCTCAGCAGCCTCATCGTTTTCCATATTGTTGTTGTTGTTTTTGTGTTCTTGTCGCATTAGGGAGCTCTATGAAATGGTCATGAATAAATGGCCAGTGGTTGTTTACCCAGAACCCCCTTCCCCCGGTCAGGGGGAGTGTTGTTGTGTGTGGCTTTTGGTGACTTTATAGAAAGTTATTTCCTGTGTACTACTTAGTTGGAGGCAACGTTTTCGGTAACTAAAAGCATACACTCTAAGGGCGTGCTCTGCATCTATATCTATATAAAATATAAACATATGTTATATGTATTTACCGCTTCCTTTTAAGTTGTAGTTGAAATTAATCCAATCATTCCGATTGTGCATAGCGCAAATTTTGGTGGGTATAGTAAATATATTTGTGAATTAATTATAAATTATTAAATGGCCATCATTTTAAAACTAAAGTAAAACATTATATATGCTATAAATGAGCACCGCAATTTCAGTTTATTAGAAAATATTTGATACTGTTTAGATAAATAGATTGTGATTTCACGCAAATATAACTGCAATTTAAGAATTTAAGAGAAATCGTTTTTTTAAAAAGTAAACTAAAGCCAAAAACATGATATAAGTTAAATAAGATAGTTTATATCTATTTTTTATATGGAAATCTGAATGAGATATGAACTTTAAAAAAAATCAATAAAATATGTATTTCTTTGATTAAAAATTGAAATTACTGAACTTACTGTTTACACGAAATACTTCATTACTTATCTATATATTGTATAACAACTTATATATGTATATATAAATATGATATTAATTTAAATACGAATCGAAGTAAACACATTTCAATTTCTCTGATATTTTCAATCGCACATTGACCACTGTGCGCGAGACCCTCGCATAAAGGACAAAGGACACCGAACACAAACAAAACAGCAGCTGCAAAAAAAAACAAACAAAAAAATTCTTTGTTGTCATTTGTTGGAAGTTTTGTCCGCACTCAATTGTTTGCCTTAAGGACATTCGCACATTTGTAAACACACACAACCAAAATACACACTCGCACATACATTCGCACACATACACACACACACCCACACACACACACACACACACACATACAGATGGCCGCAAGCGTGTGAATGTGGTTTTGTTTACGGCCGGCTTTAGCACAACATTGATTTAAATTACGTGTTTCCATTTAATTGGCGCCGAGTGTCGATGTCCATGTGGATGTGTGTGTGTGTGGGGGGGGGGGGGGGGGGGGGTGCGTGGATTACATTGTGTGCCATCACCATTACGAGGCCATTTAGTAAATTAGAACAGACACTTCAATGACCAACAATGGACGCCAATTAGGGCACCCCCAAAAACTTAATAAACTCCCGCAACTTCCGCAACTTCCGCAACTCCAATCGCAGGCAGCTGGAGCCGGCAATGAGGATCCAATTAACCCGCATGGCGCCAATCGCTCCGTTGCCTACGACGGCTCCGAAGCTAAGATTATGAGCACCTTCTGCGAGGTGCACAACTGCCACCTGCGTGTCGAGGCCTGTAAGTGTAGAACTTGAAGTACTGACTGATTGTCTTATAAATCAAGTAAATATCAGTTTTTTTTTCAATTTATATTTAATATTAAATTTTATTTTAATTTTGATTTAATAAATTTTTTAATTTTTGTATTTCTTCCATTTTGCATTGGGGTATTTAACCCCAGAAAATCTTAAAAGTCCATTATAATGTTTAATTTTGTTCTTAATTTAATTTAATCTTGCTTTTAGCTTCTACATTTTTTTGAGCCAATAAATCTCACTTAAGCCATTTTCATTTCATTAATTGTTACACTCAGAAAAAAATGCCTTGAGTTCTAGAGAATCACAAAAACTTATCCGCGTTTTACTGTTTACAAAGAATATTGCTAAATCCGGTAAATATTTTTTCCAAAATGTATAAAAAATGTTTCTAATTTTCAGGGGGATTTTCCTTTGTACATAACTCTAATATAAGCTTTAATTGCCTACATTTTTTTTATTAATAACGCATATAAACAAAGGTTTTAGTTACACTCATAATAACAATCGCACTGAATTTTGTTTTTCATTACTTTTTTCTGAATTTCTAAAGCAAGAAAAATGCGTTCAAGGCGATTTTCTAAAATCAGGGTGCTTTTTTCTTCCGGTGCATGTTAATTTTTATCTACGATTTATTTTGTAACACTAGTGTTTGCTTTAATGATTGTGATAGTAACACCGGTTGTAATTCATAGATGGAGCCGATAACTGGGGTGCCATTTACGAGAATGAGAGTGCTCATGGCATGCTGGGAGACATTTACAAGCAACGTGTGGAATTGGCCATTGGCTGCATATACAATTGGTACGATGGCATCACGGAGACATCGCATACGATAGCCCGATCTGCAGTTACCATAATGGGACCGGCGCCTGCGTACGTGATCCTTTAATACTCACAATACTGATTCCAACAATAATCTTTAATTCATAGGCCATTGCAAGCTTGGCGTACTGATCTTATGCCATTTGATGGAGGCGCTTGGCTTCTGCTGATTTTAACGATTATAGTCTGCAGTCTAGTTTTGTCTTGGCTAAGATATTCAAGCCACTTTATTGTGCAAGGCAGGCCAAAGTGTGACTTTGCGCCGGCAGAAAATGTGGAAAAGTCTCTCATCGATATCTTTGCGCTCTTCATTCAGCAGCCATCAGCGCCCTTAACGTGAGTTGCTTATCGATAAACCATTTTGTTAAAGCTTTATAGGCTAATCACACAAAGCAATATTTTGTATGAATTTGAATTTTTTCGACGATTCACATAGTGGAAATCATCATCAGTTGCTGCAGTTAGTTGATAGAAAAAAAAAATATATATTTAAAAATTAAGTTGGAATAGAAATCATAGGTTGTAATCTTAAATAAAATATTTTAAAAAATTGTAATTTCAATTCCATGCCATGGATTTGTTTCGTATTTTCATGTGAATGCCAAGTATTTGTACTGATAGTTTTTTGAGTGAAACAAAATGATTAGGAAATATCCTTCATACTGATGAAAAATTAAGTTTTAGTTAATCGCCAAATTTGGACGCCAATCGTTATTTTTTTTTAATTTATAAAAAAATATTTTTAATTTGTTTTCGTTTTACTTGTATTAATAATAAACATAAGTTATTGTAAATTTCACATAAGCACAAACATTTAATATAGTTTATAAATTCAAATACTATAATTTAATAAAACCTATCACCATATTTTAGGGATTTAGGTCATGTGTTTCTAGATTTTAAAAATATTTTCTATATACTTAGAAATTATTCTTTATATTATATTGCGATTAATAAAAGTTTAGATCGATTTTCTATCCGAATATACTGATGCAGAAATTATGCTGCATTTTTAGCAGGGTAAAACTGATGATTTACGTTTGATATCGCTCAGTAAAATTAAATTATAAATTGAAATTTTTTAAGGTTTGATCGCTTTGGCACACGCTTCTTTCTGGCAACGTTGCTGTGTGCGACAATCACGCTGGAGAATATTTACAGTGGGCAACTTAAGTCTCTCCTTACTGTGCCCTTATATGATGCACCTGTGGACACCATTGAAAAGTGGGCACAGGTCAAGTGGAAGTGGGCGGCACCATCGATAGTTTGGGTACATACGGTGGAGAAGTCCGATTTGCATGCGGAACAGATATTAGCCGATAAATTCGAGGTGCGCGACTATAACTTCCTCTATAATGCAAGCTTTCGACCAAATTATGGTCTGGCAATCGAGAGATTGGCATCCGGCGCCTTTAACTTTGGAAACTATGTAACATCGCAGGCCGTTGAGAATCGAATTGTGGGCAAGATCTTTATTGGGGGAACTGTTTGAGAATTTAATAAGTGCTTTTGCAGGTGCTGCGTGATGATCTCTACTTTGATTGGACTCGAGCGGTTTCCATTCGAGGCTGGGCGCTGATGCCAGAGCTGAACAGACACATCCGCAGCTGCCAGGAGGCAGGTCTCTATGTCCACTGGGAATTGGAGGTAGTTTAGTACTCTTTATATTTATATATTCTATGTTAATATTAAATTCAAAGCTATCTACAATTCAGTCAGACGTCCGTTAGTAATAGCGATATATTTAGTGGTGATTTTTAGGCGAGAAAGTCCTTTTCATACACCCTCATAGAATTGAATATCGCTTTATAAATAGAAAATTCCAATTCCAGTTCATCGCGACCAAACTATATTTATTAAGTTCTCAAATTCAATCAGTGAAACAGCCCTGGATTAATTTCACTATTGAACTGCATAGAAGATATATGGCACGATAGGGGAGCTTGTTCCCTTAGTTAGCCAAAAAATATGAGAAAATATTATTATTTATTTTAATATTAAAAATGTTTTTCTTTCTGCAGCATGTTGTGAAGTATCTGGATAGGAATACAGGGCAGATACTGTTCAATCAGGCTATTGGATATGTGCCCAAGGAGGCGCCCAAGCCACTTGTTGTCGATGACATATCCGCTGCACTATTTGTGCTGGCCTTTGGACTCAGCATAGCTGGATGTGCACTGCTTGTGGAGTTGCTGCAACACGGTTGCATGCAATGTGGGCGCAACTAATTTGCGGTTTGCAGTAGGTGCCTCTGCCACTGCAGCTGATCACCGATTGTTTGCAGGCTGGCGGCTCAAACGTGTGGCACAAACATTAAATCGCATAGACACCAAGCAAACATTTTTGATAGCCAGCCTGCAGGTCAATTTTTGGATGCACATACCCCCACCCAGTTGCATGCTGCAGCTAAGTGGCAAGGTTTCAGAGGATATGCAAACCTGAAAATGTCTTTTGCTTCGAATTGGCTGCTTGGTAATTGGAAAACCGTTTGAGGCAACGCACACACAGACGCACTCACACACCCACACACACATCAATCTCGACCAGTTGAAATGCTGTCGCTGCTCCTGGCAATTAGGCACGTTTTAATGATGCACTTAATTACCGCTAGGGAAATTATTCATTATCACTAATTTGTAGCGGGTTCTGATAGCACTTGCATGCTCTCTGTCTGCCTGTCTTTCTGACCGTCTGCCGTCTTGCGGTTGAGTTGGGCCAGTTGCCAGCTTCTTTAGCACTTTAAGCTATCAAAGTGAATTTCATAAATCTTCCGGCAAAGGATGTCAGCGTCTCATAATTTTGCATCCTTGCTGCGCTCGTTAGCGACTCGTTTGAGCCGGGCGAAGCTATGGCAAAATGGCAAACTTGCCAATGGAAATTGTAAAATCTGCTAGACGATGCAATACCCTATAGGAAATTGCTCAAGCAAGTCACTAATTGCATTAAAAATGTGTTTAATAAAATTCTCAAATCAATGTTAGAAAACCTTTCAATAGGTTAATCAACGTTTCCAATATGTACGATACATAAAAAATATAATAATACAAAAAATTATTAAAAATAAAATTATAATAAAATAAATAAATAAAATAAAGGATTCTTTGTGCTTATATAAATGTTTTAAATAAGTCTTTATTGCGCCAATTAAATGTTTTAAATACTTAAATAACAAATAAAATTAATGATTTATTTGATGAGGATTATATTTATATTAAAAAAAATTACATAAATAACTTTGGATTTTATAAAAGTAGTTTTAATGAATGTTTAAATTCTCGAGTGACTTTTGTTTTATGACTTTAGTTAGGACTTCGCTCGGTGGCAATGCAATTTTATAGGGTATTAGAAACATAAGCTAGGTGAGAAAACCTGGCAAGCTTGCTCATTTCCCGTTTTCGACCCGAGCTTTTGCATATTTCCGTTATGTGTTTGGAATTTTTAAGTGAGTAACTCAACTGCGCTCAACTTTGCATTCAGAATTGTTGTTGCAGTTGTTGATTTTGTCGCTGTTGCTGCTGATTTGAGCGTGCTAATGCAGCTGTTTGTTTCCGTTTGTTAGCATTTACTTGTTTGTTGCTGTTTTTGTGGCACGACCAGGCTTTAACAGTTGCGACTGTTGCACAACATTCTTTTTTTCTATATAACATTTGACATTTGCTGAGAACAAACTGCATTTTTCTTTCTAATTATTTTCTTTTTCATCCTCACTTTTTTTGTTGTGCAGTCAAAGTGCTCGTTGGAGAGTTAACAAAATTTGATATTCCGTATTGTGTGCTCGCAGAGGCGTGATTCTCAGATACTGGCTTGGTAGAAGCCAGAGCCAGGGAGACAGAGAGAGACAGAGAGAGAGAGACAGAGAGAGAGAGAGAGAGAGAGAGAGACAGAGAGAGAAAGAGAGCGAGGGAGAGAGAAAGAGAAAGCGCTGCTGGCACTTAATTAAATTGCTGGCCAAGAACTTTCATGGCTCAGATTTATGAACACCTGCCAACAGGCGATAATTGAAATGATATAAAGGGAAGCTACTTGACTCTGCCGTTAAATGAAATAAATCTGTACGACAGGCAGACAGTGGCGGGTGGCCGTCGGGGCAAAGTGGCTGTGTGGTACGTGCAACTGCAACAGCCGATAAAGTATGAGCTGAATCGACCCGGCCAATTGCGAGTAGATTTCCAACTGCCGCCACTTCAGGCCTTCAATTGAATTAGCCCAAGCGAAATTTCTCATGAATTTTTAATGGCGCTATCTTTGAAATCGGTTCGAAGTATCTTGCTGCTGCTGCTTTTATATGCGACTCGCATCGATCCAATTAGATGCTGTACATTTATTCGCACATAATTGCTGCGCTCTCTCTGGCTCTGTTTTTAACCTGTTTTTCAGCCTGTTTCGGTGGGTTGCCCAGAACAACCTTTGGTGGCTCCCACTTTGCTACTTTGCTCATTATCAGCGTCGCGACAGTTTTTTTTTTCTCTTTTTAACACGCCTGCAAAATTTATCGCTCATAATTATTTTATTTTACAGTCTGCTGAAGTTGGCAGGCAACGACCTAAACAGGCCGACACTTCAGCGTCTTGTACTCTTGAGCTCTCATGCTCTTTAAGGCCAACTACTGAGAAAAGCCAGGCTAAAGAAGTTAAGCAAAGTGCTCAGTTATACTTTATAAATGAAATAATAAAATAATAATCATTGATGAGGGAATTGCTAGTCAACGAAATTGAAGGCGTTGAAAATAAATAATAATTAATTATTGTAGTAATTAAATGTTTCAGCCAAATGATAAAAATCCAGAATTTTTTGTTTTAAGTTATTCAAAGCGTTAGAATCTATTCGGCTATTATTTGCAAGCTAAATTGTAACACCTACTTATTATGCAAAGAGCATAACTTTTTTTTGCCAAAAAACTTAATGCGTAAAAATCAATTTTTTGGCTTAGGCTCAAGAAGATAAGCACAAAATATTAATGATGAATGAAAAAAAATATATATTATACAAGGCAATGCTCCTTCGACTAAGGTATGATATTTAAAAATTATAATTAAATTAAACTAAATTAATTAAATTAAATTAGTTTAATAAATTAAATTTCTATGAATAAACATTAAATATGTCAAGCAAATAATTAAATAATTAAATAAAGATTTACTATGCCAAAACATGGAAAGCTTAAGAGTCTCATTTTTGGCTTTTGTTTTTAGTCAAACAGTTGCACCTGCAAAAGCTAGCGCTAAAAAATTATGGAAATATCATAAAATAAGGGAATTTTCTTCAACAAAGTAAAAAATGGCTTTGCATATGCGTTAAATGTTTAGTAAGTTAAAATCTGTAAAGTTCTTCTTACCTTAACATTTAAGGCTTAACAATCTATTTTTTTAATTATCTTTCATTTATTTTATTTTCAAGCTGAATTGTTGAACGTACTTATTATGCATAGAACGAGTAACTTTTGGTTCGGGATAATGCCACTTAGAAAGTATTCCACAAATGCATTGCATTTGCCAAAGCCTCTGACACAGTTTTCAATTGTTGCCTTCTCCTCTGCTGTTGTTGGTTGTTGCTTACCCTCACACAGCTTCTCACCCCTGTCCTGATCCACCCCTGTCCCACTCAGCTTCCTTATTCCAGGCTATGCAGATATGTGTGTTCAACAACCATGCAGCAGAGCACGCGGTTCCACCAATCACCTTACACAATAACAACACGGCAGTGCATGAGGCTTAGCGAGGGGAGGGGTCGCTCTTTACATTAGCATAATAAACGGAGTAAGATGGGGTGTGCTCGACTAAAAATATGACACTAACCGATAACCGATAACATCGAATACACTATTTCTAATTGAAATCTAGCAAAAAGAAATGTATTCATAAGCTTAAGGTAGTCTACAAATTCATTAGCATAATAAACAAAGCAAGATGAATAATGAAAAGAAGAAAAATGTTGTTTATGGGAGACATTATTTTGAATTTGGATAATGGAAAAAAAAAGAATTGATTGTTAAGCTTGAAGTGGTTTTAAAATGCAGACTCAAAAAAAAGAGACGCAGTAATAGCTGGTAACATTAGAAATGTAAAATTTTTGATATAGGAGACATTATTTGGTACTTAACTCTTGAAGAAAGAATTGCTAACCTGTAATGAATATCGAAAAGACGTTTGTGGGACTTAAATATGTAGCTGAGCATACTCTGTTAGTTTCAAGTTCGCGTACAGGGTGTGGAAAGCAACTAGCCAAGCTTTTTACAGCTTTGGCTGATTTTACAAGCATGCCACAAAAACAACAGCAACAAAGTGTTGCATGTGCAACGGCAAGCGGCATTAGTCGGATGAACAATTAAGTTGTGTATATGTTTACATATATATATATATATATAAATGTATATGTATAATGTATATTCAGATATACATATATATACGCGTACACACATTGCCCAAACCAACACATATATACATATATATTTATTTATATATAAATATATATGTATATATATTTGTGTATGTTTGGGCAATGTGTGGATGCGTTTTTGGGTAAATTGTTTTGCACTTAGCTAAAAGTTGGTCTCAAAATAAACAGAGTGTAAAAAAAGTTTCTTCGGTTATCTGTCGCGTTGGTTTACTTAGTTCAGTCTCGTTTTTTAAGTGTTATGTTTTTGTTTAATGGAATTGTTGGCGGTGCATTAAATCGCAGGCGGAGGTCATTAATCAAAATGTTGGTTTTAAACTGTCGCCAGCTAACAAATATTTATTGGTATGCCATTGACGACACTCTTATAATTGAGGAATTACAATTTGAAAGCTACTGCGCATGCAACTTTCTTGTTATGTAGGCTTTCAAATAGGCTCTGAGCCATCAAACTGACAACATGCAAAAAGCGTATAGAAATGGGAAAATGGAAAATGCCGCCTTTGGCAATAAAGCGAATGTAAATGGGCTCAACATTGACTATCGAAGCTGCCGGCAGAAGACAAATTGCTCTTTGCTTGGTCTCTTATGCCTCCTATCTACACTCAGAAGGATAAGACGCACTACGTTTTAAAAATTCGCCACGGGTAACTATTTCTAAAAATCATATTTATTTATTTTTCTTATTTCATGTTACGTTTTTCAATTATTTAAAAGCATATGTTTTTTTTAAGTTGTTTTTTCAAGCAATTCTAAGTTAAGTTTTTTGTTGCTTTTATTATTTATAAGCATGTAAAAGAGTTAGTAAATATAACTACTTGTTTCTGAGATATAGAAATGATTTTTTTCCATGAATGAGTGAGTGCATTTTTATTTTTAGGAAATGCATTTCTTAATAATAGAAACTATTAGAACGGCTTATGGTCTTTTATAATTATTTGGCATTTTTTTCCTACATTTAAAAATTATTTGTAAAGGCAACACAAACTTTACATTTTTTTATGAGTGTAAGAGCCAAAAGGCTACAAAATGAAACAGAGTCTCAAACGGGAGTCCTTCCTCTCTTTTTGGTCTTCTTCATTGGCTTTATGCTGTTGCTGCAAAGAGTTGATCTATGGGAAAGCAACTTAGCCAAGATGAACATAAAGCCCAGCTCTGTCGGACTGTGACTGACATTTCACATTCAAATGCTGCGACAAAAGCAAAAGTAAAAAAAAAAAAGAATAAAAAATAAAAGTGAAATTGAAAAAATTGATATATATGCAGTCAAGTCGAAAAGTGTATACACTGCCAGTTTAAATCAAGTTATATCACAATTTTGTACAGCAAATTTTAAAACTAACAAACACGTTCCGGGAGTGCGAAATGAATCATATATTATTATATAATATAATTCGTCTTAAATTTTTGATCAGTCTAGAAAGTTTTGAAATTAAACACCCAAAGAATAGAAGTTGAAAATGAATAATCAAATTTCTCGCATTTTCCTGCCCGATTTTAAATGTTAAATCCTTTTTTAACTTAATCACAGCAGCTATAACTGGTTGAGAACATTTTTAAGAGTCTTACAATGCGAAAAGGAAAGCTCTCACAGTTATTTTGAGTAAGAATTATTAAAGTGCAAACGGTCTGAATTATGAAATGGTCTTCTTTATCTTCCTTATTTTCAATTCCTACTTGACTTGCTTGGTAATTTGGTGGACTCCTTTTATTCTTTAACCGAACTTGAGTCACCTTTTAGTTCCAAATTTTGTGTATATAAAGCACTTCAACCACTATCAAATTCTTATAGAAAAGCTACTAAAAAATAAATAAAATAAATATTTAAAAAAATTAAATCGATTAGAAAAATATCAATTCCTTTGATAAATTGCTGATAAATTTCGTTTGCATGCAAAACAGAGGACAAAGGAAACACTCCCAGACAGATTAGAGGCCATATTGAATATGTATTGCAACTAAAGTCTGGCAGGCACCTCCGAGATGGCTGCTCTGGATCCAGGCGAAGAGTCGACTCGCATCGCCACTTCTCTGATGGCATATAAATTTTGCGGTCTATGGCCATAAATCAGCGTTTGGCTGTCAGCCGTTTGTCTCCTGTAAATCGCAGTGTCGAGCAAAGTCTCGCACTGCCCCTCAAGGCTTCTCTTTAACTGGTCATTAATTACAAATTATGTACAGCTGGAGTTGCCTCTCAGCTGTCTGGTAAGTGTCGCTGGAACAAAATAATACTGCTGCTGCTGATGAAGATGAAGACGATGACAAAATGCTCGTTGCCAGCTGCAGAAATGTATTGAGTGGACTTCTTCATCATCTGTGCACCTAAAAAAAAATTCGATACAAAAATTAGTGAGTTGTATTTGCTTTTTGACATTCATTCGAAATATAAAAAAAAAATTTTTTAATTTAGATAGGCTTGTACTAATTGTTTCAATTGTTCATGTTTCTAAATGTGGTACTTTAGAATTAGAAGAACGGAGTAAAACAGAACCCAAACATTCTTAGCTTTGGCTTACATTTTAAAATACTATACTGTACTATCTTCGTACTATACTTATTTGTACTATATTCGACCAAAAATCATGTTATCAAATTGTTATGCAGCATTTACATAAGAATTGAACCAAGCTCAAAAAGAAACTGGTCAAAAAAGTTATGGCTGTTAAAAATCAGAATTTGAGCAGAAAAAGGAAAGAAAATAATTAAAACTTGCTTTCTTTTGGCAATTTTTTTCCGAGTGTGGAATTGAAGTGTGGCTTCATTAGAAATTGTTACCCAGGTAACCGAATGGACAAGTGTGTTGAATGCCCTAGAGGAACTTACAAGTCGCGTAAGAGACGCTTAAATAATTAATAGAAAAATGCGCAACGCTAGGGGCACATGTTAAGGTTGTGTTAAATGACTTGCCACTTGCCAGTTGCCAGTTGTGCTTGATGCCTTTCGGTGTAAGGCAACTGACTATCAACTCAACCGCTCGCTCGGGTCTTTTATAAGTTGTTTGCTTATGCAAATATTTGGCCTCATCATCATGATACTTGCCACTCCCATGCTGCGGCAGCAACTCACTCACATATTCCGTTTCAATTTCAGAAAAGTCATTAAATAATTTTCCACACTTGCACTTAACGTGTCCTGAGTTGGGCCTCACTCATAAACAGATATCACATCACATCATGTTCAAGTGTGTGATATACATAGAAACAAAATGTAATAGTATTTTCATTGGCCTCACCACCTTCAAAACTCGCTACAATTTGTGGCAAATAGTACATGCGAAATATGTAAATTGTCTTCATGCTCGATGAAATGGTGAATTTATACTGTTGCGAAAAATAAAAATAGCATCACTCTAGTAAGCAAAGTAAAATTTGAAAGTTTAGGGAACTAATGAATACGGTTTTGGATGTGGAAGGAGACTCTTACAAACAGTGATTAAGAAAAAGACAAATTTTGTATGCTCCGTTTTCAAATTATTTAAATTTTACATTTTATGAAGAGCGAAGAAAAGTAAAAAGAGAAAACAAAATAATATCTAAATTTTTTTTCAAATGCGCTATTATAATTATGAACGATTTCTATAATTATTATAATTTTTTATTCGCTTCTTTTTGAAACTTGTTACTTCAAATGAAAGACAATATATCTGAATATATTGAAACGAATTTCAGCAGAGGCAATAATTTATAGGGATAATACTAAACAATATATTAAATATCAATTTGACCAAATTTTAATACAGTTGGTTAGTTTTCGGGTTGCTTGGAAAATTGTCGTAGTGGTGTTATTCTTTTTATCGCAACTGTAAATACGTTCCGTATACTTGATACTTAACACTCAAGTTCAGCTTTCAAGTTTTGTGACGTCGCATTTAATTGATTTCTAAGCAAGTTTCGAATGACATTTTCAATTTGTGGCTTAACAGTTAACAGTTTGAGTACATGTGAAATTATTTACACAACATAGGCGTGTGAATAATGCGATAATGTATATATAATATACATATATATGTATATCAGCAGACAATGCCAAATGGAGTGGAGTCTGTATCATGAGAAATACCGAGTGGCATCCACGACCAACATTTCCGGCTGGATTGCGGCTTATTTGATTTTCATTAGGCATAACTCAATTTGAAACAAATAAAACGCGCTCAGCCGCAGATGAGCTACTTACACAACAAAGGACCAACAGCAACAACAACAGCAAGGAGGAGGAGCAACTTCCTTGCCGGCTTACAGTCATGACGAATGAAACGAACGGAAACGGAGATGGGCGTCAACAGACGGAGAGCTGAAGAGCTGGAGCCACATGGAGCCAAAGCAGGTTAAGCAACTTACCGACCACCAAGTGCAGATGATGATGATGATGAAGCTAAACTACAAGTCCCACGAACAATGTGGCAAGTAAAGGAAGTGGCAGCAACAGCAACAGCAGCGGCAACAATGCTACTCGGAATTGGGGAAAATCAAGTAAAAGGCGACCTTTTGATTTCATTTCCTGTTAATATTGCCCGGCTCGTGGTCCGTTACCCGTAGTCCGTCGCTTGTACGGAGGCCAGTCAGCTTGGAATGGCAAGCATAAGCAACTTTGGCAGGCGATTAAGGTGATGCTGAGAAATGCCGCAGGAATTTCAATCCACTGCAGCAGCGGAGTACACAAAAATAAATATATGTTGCCAAAAACTAGAAATTATTGTTTTTAATAAACAAGAGCATTAAAAATATTTATAAGCATGAAATACTCTACTTAAAATATTCAATTTTTCAAAACGATTTTAAATTTTACTAAGGTTTTTTTGAATTGAGCTCGATTTCGTTGAGTGTAGCCGTGACGAAGTAGCTGGTTTGTACCCCAGGGGAGATCATTACATCGTCAGTTTGCCTATGCGCCCATTCCTATGCCAAGGATGGTTAAAGTTTTCAGCCGACTTCGACTTCTGTACCCTTTGCGGCTGATTAAGTATTTATGAGCACGCATGCTTGAATGTGTGTGTGTGTGTGTGTGCCTGTGTGGTGAGTGTCTGCGTGTGTGCCTAGTCCTAGTGTCCATGCAAATACCAAAAGCTTGTTAACAAAGACAGGCCAACTCACAACAATAACGTTCAGCTTCAGATTAATTAAACAAAAAATCATTTAATCGAAATGTGAACTTTAAGAAGACTGCGCAGCTGCTCTCTCAACGAATTTTAATGGACGGGTTAATTAATTGGCAGTAATGATTTAAAAATACTTAATAACCACTTTTGTCGTGCGCAAAAGCACACACTAAAACATTCTTCGTAAATGTATTGAGCATTGCTGATAAACTTTGAGAAACCCTGCATGCCCCGAGAGACTTTAGGATTTAGTTTGTGAGAAGTTTTCTTTGCTGTTTTATACACATTATTTTTATTTATTTATTTTTATTTTCGATGCACTCTTATTGGGAATTTACCAACTTTGTCTTGCTTTTGACTTGAGTTTTTTTTTCCTTAGCTTGGCCGCAGCTCAGAATTCAATTCTGTGATACTAATGCTCATGCTGGTTATGCTCATTATTATTCCAACTATTTGTTCAGAGGTAAAGATTTATTTTCGTATACATTTTTGATAAATATCCACAGTTTATTTGCTGTTTGCCACGATTCTTGGCTGACTTAACGGATGACGCTAAAGTTTTGTACGTTTTTAATTAATCAACTAGTAGAAAGTGATAAAAACGCTGGTTCAAAGTAACTTCAAGATATATCTATACAGTGCCTCAATTAAATATAAACTAAATGCCGCCTTTCAGCGTTACATGCCACGCACACACACATTCACACACAAACACAGAGACAAACCCACACACATATAGAGTGCCCACAAAACCATAAAACAAAAGCCTGAACAAAAGCTAATTAAGTTTATGTCACCGGAAATTTGTTTCACCTCAAAAACCTCGAATTGTGTTGAGTTCAGCAGCAGAAAGATAAAATGCACGTGGCCCCCGATTTCAGAATGTGACACAGACCGAAACCGAGGACGGAGATGGAGACCGAGAAGGAGATGGATCTGGAGCTGGAGACGTGAAGTGAATAAAGCCAAAACAATGAAAAAGTTTTCTACTCGAACTTGTACACACTCATTGGCAATTAATCAGCTCTGCCCTCAACAGACAAAGAGAAAGGTAATGCGCTACGGGTCTTGCCACACTGCCCCCAAAAGCTGCCTCTCTCTTTCTCTGTGTGTCTGTTGCAATTTTGGGTTGCATTTGTGCAGCATTTGTCTGACGACAATTTAATTTTCATGCTCAGCACTCAGAGTTGCTCGGGGTGCTAATGAATTGATTGGCTTAATTTGCAGCTGCTCAAGTTCAATGGACATAACTTATGCCGGTGTCAAAAAGAATTATTAGTTACTATGCCCGGGCTATAGTCGCAGATTGGCCTGCTGGCAGCCTGCCTCATTTGATTAACGGCTTTTGAGTGGTGCACTCAGAAAAAATATCATCGCTAAGTGTAATTCAAAAAAAAAAAAAATGTATTGTTGTGACTTACTAAAAAACAGTGTTTGCATTTTTTAAAAATGTGTTTAATTTTCAGTGTGTTTGTTTTCTCTGTAAGTATGAAAGAATTGTTACATTTACTATTTTCATATCGTATATATGAAATTATATGTATATTTTTTAATATGCATATATAATGATATAAATTGGATTGATGAGATAAATTAATTGATCTGTTCCCTCTTAGCCCGTTACTTCCTTCAATCATTCGTTTGATTAGCCTTTCAAGTACTCTGTAATGATAATAACATTTCAATAATTAATAATTCAATTAAAAGCATTTTGTTCGTGAATAACACCTTTTTGAGCATCTTAACAAATGCTAACCTATTTTATTTCTTACCCTGGTTGAGCAACAAATGTTGCATCACTTTGCATTCCTATAACCGCACAAATCTTAAAACTATTTAACATTTTCGACTTTTTGTATGCTTTTGTGTCGGCTGACTTTGGTTGACATTAAATAAATTAATAAATATAAGAAATGAATAAGGCAAAATATTAATAGAATTTATACAAACGTTATACATAGTATATAAGTTAAACTAACAAAAATCGAGCCAGTAAATATCATTAAATATTTCTGAATTGCATTTATTATTTTGCATTTATACTTCTTAGAAATATTTAATATCATCTCTTAATTTGTTGATATTTTGTATATTAAATATAATTCAATAATATATTTAATAATATGTATAAATGTATTACATTTATTTTATTGGTTTCTAAAAAATAGAAGAAAACACCATATTTTTAAAGCAAAATTGAAAAAAATGTTTTCTAATATTTCGAAATTATTTCACTCGAATTTTTAAGGGCAAATTTCTAGAACAGTGGTGGATTTTTGTCCGAGTGTTGGGGTCGCAGCTTGGGCGACATCGCCGACTTCATCGCATATATATATTTTTATGGCCTTGCAGCTTGGCAAGTTGGCAAACTGCAGCTAGCGCCAACCTATGGGCCATATAAACAATCCGACAAACAATTGTTCACACAACTTTTCGCTCCTAAAGCTTTGCTGCCTTTTGGCCCAATCACAGATGCCGAAGTGGGCTTTAAAGTGGGCGTTGTAACCAAAGTCAGGAGAAGCATCGCACTGCTGACAAGCACTCTAGAAGACTATTGAGGACAAGTCGTGTGTGTGTGACTGCTGTCAGCATTTGAAGTGTGTACTTAGAACATTTTTATTTTTATTTTTTACTTTTTTTTTTTCGACTTTTTAGTGACTTTGGTAACTTTTCTTTAGGGCGTGTGTTGGCACCTTAGCGGTTATCGCTTGTCGTCGCCTGTCAACAACTCAAAACGTTTCCGTGCAATCGCTTTTTACAGCTTCCGAACAATTTGATTTGATTCCATTAAAAAGTTGCTGTAGTGATTTCCGGTGGCGCCGCTAACAACCTGCCCCAGTGCGAACACTAAGCTACAGCTGCAGCTGCAGCATGCAACATCCCTTCGCCTTTCACCCTTTGCTGCACGCGTCGATGGGTAGCAAATAATTGTGACATTGGCAGCGTCGTCGAGTGTCGAGCATACTCTTGATGTCCTTACACTTGGAAAAAAATACGATGTTCTTAGAAATTATGTGTAAATACAAGAAACAACACTTCAAAAAAGTAAAAGGACTTTTTTTTATTTTTTTTTTGGAAATAAATTGCTTATTTCTTTGCGATATCCTTAGTATTTCACTCCACACAGAATTTTATAAAATCTTCCCGGAAACTAGAAAGCTGTTTTTTAATAAATAATTTGTAAGTTTAAGATAAATTTTTAAAACTCATAAAAGTTTTTTTGTTCTTTTTTTCAGAAATATACTTTTTACTAAAAGAAAATATTTCTATAAAGTGGATATGCAAAACCTGATTTAGACATATTATCTTTCTGATATTAAGAAAAATATTAATGAAATTTCATCCCGCGATTGCTAAGTTAGAGTTTAGAAATCGAGTAGTTCAGTCTCACTCACTCGTGAACAACGATCCCAATTAAATTATTTTAATCTTAAAATACTTATATTTAATAATGAAGTAAGCATTAAATAACATAATTCTAGAATTCAGTGTGAACACACAACACATGTTTTCCTAAATTAAAGAAAAATTTACCTGAAATTAAGAATTAAGGTAAAAAGTCACAACCACCCCTTTTTGCTGTTCGTCACTATGACTCGGGTGTATAACCATACACCGATTAAATCCACAATGACTTTCCATTCCCAATTAATCGTCATACTATACTTGTAGTTCAATTACTAAATGGTGAATATTAATAGTAAGTTTTATTCTTAATTTAATTTAATTTATCACCTTTATTTTCTTTTTGTGTATTTCCGGGACATTATTTGACATTAAAGAAATAAATAATTAAATTCGGAATTGCAATTTTTTTTCTGAGTGTAGAGTCAACGCTGGTGCATGTCATGTGCTCGCACAATGACAAACTTTTCCATGTGTATGCAAGTGTGTGTGTATGGGTGTGTGTGTGGGAGCTGATGTATTAGTTGCGCGCCATATTGAACGTCGAAGCGCGTAATGAAAACTTATAACTTTTGATGCGATGCAATTTCAATTGATGACACCCGACGACAACGGCAATTGCCGGCTTAATACTGACAAATATGCCATCGAGAGTCGCGTTGCGAGAATATTGTTGTCAATGGCAAATAATCATGATGGAAGCCGTGTTGATGTTGGTGATTGCTATAAAATGTTGTACAACAGCGCAACAACTCTATTTAAAAAAAGAAAAGGATTTTTAAGCTGAGAGCAAAAGTGGCACAGCTGTGTTTGGCGCTTAGAGAACAACATTTATTCGGGTTGTTTTTCGCAAATGCTCTGACATTTTATGTAAATCACAAATCTGGCTAACAACATTGCTCTGGCTGCAATTTATTTGGCCAAAAACTGTTAGTTATATTGTCATCATTCGCTTCTGCAATTTACATTTGACATCCGCCCACAGTTAAACGGTATGTATGTGTCACATTTTGTCGAGAATTCAAAAATATGTATATCAAAATCAAGCTGGTCTATTTGGCTTAATAAAATGCTCAACTAGCAAATATCGTAGCTAATATCCTCTAAGTAAATGAATAAATATTTAAAAGGAATTTCTTATCGATTCCGTTGTGAATGCTGCTTAACATTAATTTATATTTCTTAATTTAAAATATTAGCTCAAGAAATTTATTAATTAATCTTATTGATTCTATTGTGGAAGCTGTTCATAAATTTCGGTTTTTGAAATTAAAATATTACCTTTAGGAGTCAGAGATGCACTCATCTATTTATCCATCTAATAAATTATTTTATGGATGCTTTTCAGTATATATTTATATTTCTGTATATAAAATAAATAAAATACGCTTAAGGTGTCAGAGATTCCTATTGTTGCTGCTGTAAACAGGCAAATTCATATTTTTCAAAATAAAATGTTACCTTTAAAAGTCGACTTGCCTTACAGTACCCATATAACCCGTTGCATAAGTGCGGCGTATTTGGAGCTCAGAGCAGCAGCAGTTGCCACATCTTTGAGGAGCATATGAAAAAGTTTGCGTTTAGCTTTGGTTCCCATGCTGCCGCATAAAATTTATGATGAATTTTCCCCTCGACGCATATTGCAGAACATTTTTGGGACCGTTACATGCCTATGCGTATGTGTGTGTGTGATGTACGCCAATGTGTGTGTGTGTCATAGGGATTTTGTGTATTTGGGGAATCGTTGGCAACCATGAAGTGCAACCACAGCTGAGCTGGGCAGCAGCTGCTTCCATTGCGATGTCGCTCAACATTTTCGTATTATTCGGTCTATGCGTGAAATTCCATCATGCCCCATGTCGTTTATACTTTTGTTGTTGTTGCTTTTTTAGTTGGTTTCTTGTTTTTGTTGTTGGTTTGCTGGTTGTTTGACCACATGACGGCCTCATTCTCAATGCAATGGAAGTTGTGGACCCCCCAGTTGCGTGTTGCCCAATTGATATTGTGTTAGTCCCCAGTACTTGGAATGAACAACTGTGTTGATATTTTGATCATTAGCAAAATACGTGACACTAAATGTAGAGTAAAGTTTGCGAAATATAAATTATGTGTATATGTGACATGTTATATGTAAACCATTAACCATTAAGTGTTATATATAAACCATTAACCATTATACCATTAATGTCAGGTCTTCTTTGTTTGTTTTCCGGCTTGGATGTATTTACATGTATTAATATATACATTTTTATGTTCATTAAGGTCAACATAAAAATTTATTTATGAATATACTTATTTTATATAATATTTGCTCTTCTTGTTTATTATTATTACTATTAATATTAAAAACAATTTCGATATAAGAGTTAAAGTTTTATAAAGTAAAATGGAAATGACTGTACTTTAAACCATTTCAAGTCGACTCGAAGGTTCCATAAATTAAAGTAGAGCCCATTACAATTACAATCTAGAATCCAATAACAATTATTATGATGTGCTCCTAGCGGCATTGGATATCGATTAAATTTTAAATAAATATTTAAAAACAAATAATTATAATTTCTATGCTTGTAAAATAGAGTATTACAAATGTAAAATGTTTGCAAATTAATTGAAATGATTTATGATTATGTAATGATTTCATTACGATTGCAATCTAACGCAATCTAATCCGCTTAACGATAAATGTCAATTGTATTGATTTTTATAATGATTTCAATATAATTGTAATCTATCTGTTATCTAATTTATCCAATAAGCTTAACAAATGTTTAAGTTTGTTTTTTTTATATCTATGATAGAATTTTTGAATTGGGAAACATAAATGTTTATTGCAATGATGTAATGCAATAATTTCAAAATGATAATTATTTCTCTGTTATCTAATATATTCAGTTTGTTTGACTTATGTTTAACGGGTTGATTTAATATAACTATATCTATACGATTTTTATAACTCGTTTATCTAATTTGCTTCATAGTTGTTTAAGTGGTATTTAGAAAGGCATGCACAAAGTATATTCGTATATCTGTTTATCTATAGATGGTCGTGATGGAATATAAATAAATATTTGTGCGTATAAACAAGACTGATTGGCATGCAAACATAGTTAGCAAGGAGCTGAACTGTGGTCCCCATCGCAATTATTGAAACAGCCCCTTATCAAAGTACTGGTGGTGGTCACCGACTCTAATTGAGCGTGAACATATGATAAATAGTTCTAATGAGCCATAATGGAAATTGTGATTGGGATTTGTGAGAAACACTTTGAGGCTTCAAAGGTTTTTGCAATTATCCCTAAAATGGCCACAAAGCAAATTGTCAAAGAGCAAGTGAAATTTGTTTACAAACCAATTACAAGAAAGCGTGGCAGACAATGGCAAAACAAATTTCAGTTTTTAGATCAGAGATTGTCTTAGATTTTCAAGCGGATGACCTTTGGTGGCCTGTGTTGGTGACAGCTGCCACAGCAGAATTAAGCAGAACGCCAAAAATTTCGTTATCTTAATGAGTTTAAACGTTAATCAGACTGTGGACCGTGGGGGCGGGGCAAGCGGGTGTGGCTACTGCCGCAGCGGAAATGTGGCAAAGTTTTGTGTGGCAACTGTGTCGCGGACGCCGCTCGGAGCTGGATGCCAACTTTCTAACAACAAAACGAGTTGTGGCTGCCACAAACGGAAGTCAAAGTCCAAGCGGCACGGATACATATTAAATTAAATAATTTGACCTCAGCGCAGCTCGCCGTCCGCAGTCCGCACTCAAGGCATAAGCCAAAATTACAAAAGCATCCGCTGAGAAAGATTTTGGTTTACTGATTGCGGCAATGGCAAAGGACAATGCCACAACAACAGCCATGTTGCACTAATGTTGTGTTCACCAAACGGCGTCTAGCGAGATAAACAATTAAAAAACTTTCGCAATTTGCGCTAATTTCACTTCAGCCACTAAGCGCATTATAATATTGGGACTGCTTGCGACCCACTTGCAATTATTATTATGTCATAATTAGGGCATCTAAATTATATTTATGCGCTTCTTCTTCGCTTACTAAAAGACTGACTGAATCACTGAACAACTGACTGATAGCTCAGTTATGCACTCATACAAAAAGTCGATATGAATCTTAGAATGTCACCAAGGGCTCCTCACCTTATTATAAAGAAAGTAAATATCTAAAATTAAAGTTGTGGTTTTATTAATTTCCATTCGAATTTTTCAAAAATTTTGAAACATGTGTCGACCTTCAATTCCTAAGGAATTGAATTTATACCTTATATATATGCATATCTTAATAATAATAAAAATATTTCAAAATAAATCCATACCTTCCTTATATTTAGAATTCATTTCTATGACGATTTTTAAAAATTCCGTGCAATATTTTTTTCTGAGTGTGTCGACTGTCCAGTCGCCGGTGCGGCTGACAACATCGTTATCACTGCGTTCTTATCTTTTGTTTACTGATTGAACGCTGCACACGTTTCTGTTGACTTTGCACACGATAAAATTGTTCTCCTAACTGAGTGCAAAAATTTAGACTTGCAGCTATAAATACGAACCGCTAAATCCTTGTAAGACCAGTAACCTAAACAAAGCTTCAGCTTAACGCACTTTAAAGTTTACAAAGAAGAAAATCAAACAACAACAAAAATTGAAATGGTTTGCAAGGGCTGTGGTACCAGTAAGTATAAAAATTGACTTATTTAATTTTTGATAAATACATTTTATTTGCAGACTGCAAATGTTCGGACAGCAAATGCGGTGACAACTGCTCCTGTAATCAGGACTGCAAATGCGTCTGCAAAACAGGTAGCAAGGATCAATGTTGCAGCACCAAAACCACGTCTAACTGAAATATTTCTTAAACGGAAATGAAAATACTTTCTTTTTTTTTAAATTATGATTGCAAACTTACGCATAATAATAATGAAATAAAGTTTTCTTACACCCCATTTTGAATGTATGTTCTTGATCTATCAATATGTGGGCCACAGACGAGTTTTTGTTCTGAGGAGAAGCGACTACCGAAAAGTTCAGAAAGATCCACATATGGATAGATAGACTTAGTTGCTGGTGATTTTTAAATATTTAAAATAAATTATGTGGAATTATGTGGAAAACATCTGGATCTGTTAAAAAAATGAAACCTATTTCAAGTTGCACTTAATTTTTTAATGAATAGAGAAATAAACAAAGAAATTTAATTAAGTCGCTCTCGCATTCGAGGAAACTTCAAACACATAGAAACCCTCAAATCAACAAAGCTTCCAACACTTGCGTAGAAGCCAGGGTTGATGGACGAGCTATAGGCTCACAAGGGGGCTAATAATCTAATAGGTCGCAGTGCAGGTACCCCAATTATAATAATAATTCACGAAATTGCTGTACACGTTTGTGTAATATTATTATTAAATATACGTAGTTATTGTGAATCAAAATATGTTTTTTTTTTTTTCAACTTGCATCTCTTGGAGCATATTGAGATAAGTTTTATAATGCATGTGCCATAAAACTATATTTTCTTCAATCTTCAATCAACATTTAAGTCAAAGGCTAGCATTAAATCTCTTCTAAATATGACGACCCACCTTATAGACTCGCCAAATGCCACTTTTAAATCAATTATTGTTCTTCTAAAAATAAAACAAACAATATTTGACGTAGACGTCTAATTGGTTTTTATTTAGCCCGAAATATTTCGCTTCATGAGTGTAGAGTTCTATTTTTATTATATTTTATTGATCGCTTTGATCCATTATTCGTGAAATTGTTGTTAATCTCTCTACAAATAAGTAACATAAATAAAATAAACAAATCAAATAAAATAAATATTAACTAAACATAAGTGTATACAAAATTAAAAAATAAATAAACTAAATAAAATAAATACGGTATACGAAATAATCAAAAGAAATAGAAATAAATTCAATAAATACAATAAAATAAAACAAACAATATATAAAACAAATAATAAGCAAATGGTTGCTCCTTTTCAACTATTATAAATAGTGTGGTTGTAATTACAAATTTCAAATTTAATTTGAGCGCATAAATGGTATAAATATTTGTGCGGCAGCATGGAGTTGCAAGCCGCATTTGATAAGGTGCCATATCGTAGCTACGCAGACGGTTCATTTAAATGCGGAATGGGTTTTTGTTGTTTGTTTTGGGTTTTTTTTCTGGCACTAACAGACTGCAACATCGTTGAAAAAATAACATGCAACACAACAATGCAAAAATGATGACATTTGTAAGTGTGCGAGAATAATTTGGTGGACAGAATGAGAACACGTTTTTGTTGCTGCCACTGCTTGTTATAAGTAAGTACGCGCCAGATGACAGTGTGTAACCATTCGAGGGTAAAGTACTTAAACAATTAATTAACGCTGCTTGAGCTAAACATTTATGCAGGAAACGGGAAACAATGAGAGGCATGGCTAGACAAAAAGACGCTAACACCAGCGCCACAAAATGTGAAACTGCCACAAAGCGTTGCGCCCCCTCAGCGCTGCGGTAAAGCAACCCACAAGTACACTCAACAAAAGAAATCAAGCTGTATTTTAGAAAACTGCCTTGAAAACTAGAAAGTTTTTCTTTTCTACAGAAATCATTAAAAAAAAAATGATTTATAAAAATTTGAAATTCAAAATTCAAAAATACTGTGTTTTTTGTTGAAAACTTATACACAAAAAATTGCACTGAATCACAGAATTTTAGTAAACTCCGCTAAAATTAAGATCGTCCTGAAAACCTTTTCTTGTTTTTATAAATAATTCCTATGTATAAGAAAACATATTTCTGAGGATTAGAAAGGCTTGTCCCAAATTGACATTATTAAAAAATAAAGAAAGGAAATATACTTTTGGATTAATAAGCCGAGTTACCTTTCCTCAATTCCTAAAAGTCAGTTCGATTTTTCGCTGAGTGTAAAGAGGGGGTTGTGGAGGGGATGTGTGGATAGCTCGTCTGGGTGTTAGCTCATTATAAGCTGCAGTTGCCCCTTAAGCCGCAAAATAATGAACACTAAAAAAAACCCAACATTGTTCCATTGGGAACTGGGTGTGTTAAATGTGGTGCTTGCTGCTGCCTCTTCAAATTGTCTGCACATTTCTAATTAGGATCTTGAGATTCTTACTCGCTTAGGGTTGTGATTAATGCCGGCATTAGTCTTTAGTATTTGATAATCAATTAAGACTGATAGCTTATAAACTTATGTGCCGATTAAGTGCTGGTTTTTGTTGTCTTTTTAACCAAACTGAAACTGGCCACGCAAACACTTTCAATACTTTCGATGAGCACAACTATATCATAAAGTTTGAAACACTTTTTATAAGGTTGCCTTTCGCTCCATCTCTCCCCATTTTTTTCCACAGTTTAATGAGCATCCTCCACATCCAGTTTTACTTCATTCTGTGGCAAGTGTTGTTGTCTGGTTTATTGTTGTGGCACCACTTTATTTTGTTGCTGTTGTTGTTGCTATTGTCTGTGCGGCACTCTCGTAACTTTGCCGCAAAATTGCTTGTTTCCGTTTCCGCATTTTCGCTTCTTGACGGCTCTCGACCGACGCCCACTGATAAATGCCATTATGACCTACCCTTGAGCTATAAGATTTTCTCTTTTCTTGCCGGCTGCCATCTAACAAAAAGAAAGTGGGCACTGCCAACAATTAAAGCTAATTATGCTGAAATGTAATTGTTTTAAGCAGATTTTTATTTTTATTTGTTTTGTTGTTTGCTGTTGGCTCAACTTAGCCTTTCACATTTTGATGACACTTTTTTTTGAGGGGGAGGGGGGGGGGGGGGTGCTTGTACTTGTCATATAAATCTTAATGAACACCCCAATAAAGATTGGAGTATTTTTAACATATTACATTTTAAAATCACCAATTCAGTTATTTCCATTTTTTTAATTTATTTTATAATTCATCTATATAAGTTAAGTCGTAACTTTAATATTATCTCCAGATTTATATAGTTTACCGCTTAACTTATTTATTTTTTTTTTTCATTTGATATTTTGAAGGTATTTTCTCACTTTTCATTTCATTTAATTAACATTGTACCTGCAATTAAATTTTTTTTATTATTGAAAAGTCATTAAAATGTGTGTAAATGAATAATTCTATAACTTGTACTTGTCATATAAATCTTAATGAACACCCCAATAAAGATTGGAGTATTTTTAACATATTACATTTTAAAATCACCAATTCAGTTATTTCCATTTTTTTAATTTATTTTATAATTTATCTATATAAGTTAAGTCGTAACTTTAATATTATCTCCAGATTTATATAGTTTACCGCTTAACTTATTTATTTTTTTTTTTCATTTGATATTTTGAAGGTATTTTCTCACTTTTCATTTCATTTAATTAACATTGTACCTGCAATTAAATTTTTTTTATTATTGAAAAGTCATTAAAATGTGTGTAAATGAATAATTCTATAAAAATATTCGTCACCAATGCATTTGGACATATAATTTCTCTCCTTCCGGATATTTCAGCACCCATCTATTTCTTTTATTTAATTATACACCAGCTGATAAGTACAGGGTACCCAATGCATAACTTAGTCAAAGTTTCTACTGTGCTTAGGGGTCACATTTAAATCAATTGAATGCGTTGCTTAAGCGCAATTTGTAGCGAGGCCCGTTTAAATAAATTGTCACAGTTCGGTTTAATTAAAAACTTTTCAAATAATGTGTGTGAATGTATGTGGGAATGGAATTTCTATGGCATTGTGTGTGTATGTGTGCGTATGTGCCTTAAACACAATAATCGCATACACGTTGTTATTGTATATAAATGTATACATATACAGTTTCAACAATTTCATTTCAGATGCACGAAACACAAAAACAGAACCGAAAAATAATAAAAAAAAATTCACTAAATCGCCCTAGAGGGACAATGTACTAAATGTGAGTGTGAGCAATAAAATTTATCGTTGTAGTTGCAATTGTTATATTTTGTTCTTATGTCGCCCACACCAATGTTGACTACGACTTTTATTGTTGAGCCACATAATTAATTGTCGTAGTTTTCGGGTGTTAAATAATTAGAAAACAAGTTTTCATGCCATTAATCACATTGAAGGGATTCTCTTAGTCTACACATAAATAAAAAAATATATTAAATAATCAACTGACTACTGTCCAATTTAATGAATAAGGCTGGCTAAACATATACAGCTGCGGACAAAATAATAGTTGTGTACACATATGTTTTGGAAAATTAAAAAAAATAAATCTTTAAATATAGTTAAAAAACTATGAAAATTTGATTTAAGCACAAGAAATTAATAGCGAAGATAAAAAAACATTGAAAGTTACTATTATTTTGACCGCAACTGTGTATATATATATTGACATCTATATACATTTCTACTTACATCAACACCTTTACTTGGGGGTGTTGCCGACAAATTGAGGCAGGCTGCTTTGTTGGTCAACCCCCATACTTGGACTGTGGCCAGCAGCTGTAAGTTGTTCCAAAATCACAGTATAATCCTGTAATTTACATAATGTATAGACTTGTGGCCAAAGGGCCAGGGCCAATAAAAAGGACACCCATAGGGTTTGTGTCTCTATTTCATTGGTTGCTGCCACAATTTGCCCCACTCAAACATCATTATGTCATAAATTGTTCTTAAATCCTTGATCATTTATGAAATTTGCCCCATATTGAGTGTGTGTTCGTGTGTTAGTGGGTGTGTGTGTGGGGTAAGAAAGCAAATATTAACAAGTCCAATTTGATATGCGTTAAACCTACACTCAGCAGAAAATAGCCCTAAATTTTGGTTAATTTTACCAACATCCAAATTGGAAAGATTTGCTAGTTTTAAGAAATGACTTATAATATTAGATTTTTAAAAATCAGAAGGGCTTGCCCTCGACCATATAGTTTCTTTTCCCACTTTCTCTTAAGCGCTGTAGTAATAATTGTTTTTCTATTTCATAAATGCTTTCGAGTATTCTGTAATGTTTTTTTTGAATTTAATGTTATTTAATTTTTACTCTATGTATTATTTTTGTGTTGACTAACTTTAGTTGACATTAAATAAAAAAAAATAAGTCCATAATTCTACTCAAGTTGATTTTTTCTTTTATTGTTTTGGAAATATATTTTATTCAAACCCTTGGCCATTTACTTTTTTTTTTGAGTGCATCAATAGTGTAATAACGACAAAGAAATTCGCAGTCAAATCATCATTAAATAAGGTGACCCTGTTAATTATGAGTGCAAGTTTAAAATGTGAAGACTCGTTTTAGATATTTGTATGGTAATGCGCTTAAAAATGCTGCTAATGAAACGTCAATTATGTGCCCTACTTTGGGGCAAGGCACGTGACCGTCTTGTCAACGCAAGAGGCATATCCAATTTAACCCTCAAATGACTGTTATTATGACAGTACCTGCGGCAACAACATCAACATCGTTGTTGAAGGCAGCTCTCGTCGCTCTTTGCCACTGAGTTATTAGGGAATCGTGATTGGCATAAATCAATGCAGACACAAAGAGAGGTAGAGAGAGAGAGCAAGAAAGAAAGAGAGAGAGAGACAGAGAGAATTAGATGCACCTGGTCTGACATTCTTCAAACTCAACTTGCCAGTTCTTTTCCCCCAGATATTTATGACCGGCATTGTTGGTCTGCACTTTGCTTTTACTGAAGGGGGAACCACCCTTATCATTTGGCATCGTTAGCTGTAAACTAGTTAGACGGATGTTCTGCCCATACCTACACTCAGCAAAAAAAAAACGACCTGATTTACTCATAATAAAACACTATCTAAAAAACTACCTACACTGTTTTTAAATGTAAAATATTACAAAACCTAATATTCGAATTCAGTCTAAATAAAAAAAACGCATAAGAAAGGCAATATTTTGAAATCAATTAACTCATTTAGGCTAACACGTATTCATAAAAACAGAATGCGATTATTTTACAACAAACTCAAAACACAATAGTAAATTTAATTTCTTTGAATTTTTATGCAACTAAATCACAAAAAATATTTAATCCAAATAAAAAATGATTTTCTTTACAATCCTTAAATCTGAAAGTTCAGGGATTGGTTTATTATATATTTAATATATTTTAAATTTATATCTCACTTTAATTTTAATAAATGTAATTCGTAACTTTAATTTAAAATAAGTTTATTATCAGTATGTTTATTTATTATACTCTATATTTTACTTTTATTTTTATCCTTCATTTTAAATTTTTTATTAAATGTCACCCTTTTATTTTTAATTTAAATTCGTAACTCGAACTTTTACTTTTACTTATTAATAATTTTTAAAAAACTTCTGCCTGTTTTAGGTCCACGATAAATTCGTCATCTATTAACAGCTTAAACTGTAGACAATATAGTAACATTTTTACCTGTTACCTATTAATATGTGTATACCCCTTTTGGCTGACAAGAACAGGATATTGGATGTATAACTTAAGCACGCAAACATCTAGATGGATATCGGTTATTTGGAATTTGTGTTGAAAACGAAAGCATTTACATAACTGAAGCGATATTCCGAATGATGATAATGGCGCATTGCAGAGACAACGACGAGGAGAACACTTTGATTTGCATATCATTATAGCCAAGAAGAGCTGTAGTTTTCTTTCTATTTTATTTTTGGGCTTGGTCTATTTATGCAAAGCCATTGTGATATCAGCTAAGCGACTGTTACGTTGGCAAGAGATTACAGAACGTGACGACCTGTTAATCAGTTCGGAATAACATTAGTCATACATATTTTAGTAGGCCACTAGCACTAAGCAGATAATACATACAGGCGTCAAATCGACAAAAAAGTGCTTTACGTTTTTTCTGAGTCTCTGGACACAATTGTGCGCAATCGGCGATGCGTCGAAAATTTTGCGATTAAAGTGCGAAAAGGTAGCTGTCACTCAGATCCGTGAATGTGTGCAAAGATAAGATACTCGATTTTACATTTTTCAGTTTTTGGGCCCGATAACCTTTCGTAAAGTGGGGTAGCTTAACTGTTGTCAACTAGACAATGTATTGTCTGCTTAGTGTCATTAGCGATGTAAGTCAACAGGGCCCTCTAGTGTTGCAGTGCTAATATCTGTAATAACAGTTGCAACATAACATATCGATCGATCACCATTTTGAAGAAGAAGAATAAGTGGCAAGCCACTAATGTAGGTTAACAGGGAGAACAGATAAGTAGCAACCTGTTAATGCACCAGGGTAATGTAGGTTACCAGGTTGCCAGGTCACACTAGTAACGTAATATAACATCTGTAATATAATTGCAAATACCATACAATATCGACGTAGAACGATCGCCAGCTTAAAAAAGAAGAAGGGTGAAATCATAGAGTGAGCGGAAATATTTTCAAGAGTTATTTGCTACAATATATACAATTGCGGTCAAAACAATAGTAGTGCATTTAATAAAAATATGACTCAATTTATGGCGATAAAATCTTCAATATGATGACCCTATTATAATGATTAATTTAAATAATAATTTAATAAAAATAAATATACATTAATTTTTTGTTTCTTTTTTGTTTTCATTTTATAGCTATGCCAACTATAAATGTTTACTTGTCTTCAGTAATAATTGCTTGTGTTCAAATCACATTTTCATAATTTTTCAACTATATTTTAATATTTTGCTTAACATATTCTAAAAGATACGTTTACGCTAATATCTTGGCCGCAGCTGTGTATAAAAATATATATACAAACTTCGCACAAACATTTTGGTTTCATTTAGCAAACAGTCGGCGTCACAAAGGATTTAATTAGTTTTTCTTTCATTTTGCAGGGCATTCATTGTAATTGCTTTCAACACTTTGGCAGTTTGAAGCACGATAGCCAAAAATGGAGCATTCAAATGTAATTTGAATTAGCAGCGAATGGCGATTGGCGACTGGAAAATGGCGAATGACGAGCTCACGTCCAAGTGCTGCCACGGTTAGTTCGTCTAATGAAATACTTCGTGTCGTTCGCCTGTCCACATTATTACCAGCTTCCCAACTTTTCCGAGGGATGGGAAGAAAAAACCAAACTAAAAACTACAAATACCGGCAACATACACTAAACAAAAAATCACCTTTAACACCCTAAACATTTCTAAAATGCAGAAAGGTTTACCCTAAATCCACAACCCAAATATTAAATTAAATTTAAAAACTTAAGAAAGATTTATAAGAATTCCAGGGGAAATGGAAATTATAAAATGCAAATTTTTATCGGAAATATAGGTAACACAAGCTAGTATAAAAAATATTCAATTTATACAGAAAACCCTGGAAATTAGGTATAGTTAAAAAAAATCGTAAATTTTCTCCGAAATTTAGAAAAGTAACCGTCGATTTTTAGAAAGCCACAAACTTCATTCAAAGAAATTTACTTTCTCAGTAAGTCAATTTACTAAAATTAAGTAAGAACTTATTTTCTGAGTGTATACACGGAAACAGAAGAAGCTTCAGTAGAGTGCGCAAAGTGTATTAATTTTAATTTGTAAAGAATTGAGTTGAGCTGCAAAAGCCACTGGTACCTTGTTGATAGCGTTCAACAGTATTTAATTCAAATTTTTGGCCCTAAAGAAAAAGGAAAAATACTGGCTTGGGTCATGACCATGTTAGTAGATGTAGTGCTGGCGCATGTCAAAGTCGTAGCCAAAGTTTGTGCAACATCGTTTATTTATTTTCCTTGTATATTTATTTTTTTCTGATTTTTTGTCAAAGCAGCGAATCGACTGTTGTTGCCTGGGCGATATGCATAAAGCCAATTTATGCGATTTCCTTGCATTTTGTGTAGGAGGGCAATATTCTCTGTTGGCAGCACAATTTATGCGCAAATTTATGCATGATATGTGCTTGCTTTTTGTCTGCACAAACTTCTCAGTGGAAGCTCACAAGTAATAACGTATTAAGCATTGTGTTTGAGCTACTAGAACAGCTCAAGGATTAATTGTAAATCAGTGCATTGAAAATTTTAAATTTGAGCTAAAGCACATGTTTATACAAAATGAAATTATAAATTAATTTTTGTACTCAGTGATGAGCCTAGTTGAGATTAGCTTCACTATCATTTATTTATTTAGGATTGCTTCGAATGCATCGAGCACGAGTTAATGCCTTGCAATGTTCAGCTTTATTAGGACTTTATTTGTTTAAGATTTCTTTAATGAATAGAACACACAATGAGTTACAAATGTTTTATTACTCAAAGGGCATCTCGCCTGTTCGTTGTTATGATTAGAAGTGATTTACAAAAATGAATGTTAACCGAGGGGAACCGCTCCGCTGGCGAGGGGAACCGCTCCGCTGTTGCTGAAAGTGCAGCATAAGTACTTCAGGTGGGCGCTCAAATTACCAAACGAATATTGTTGAACAAACTTTCGCTGATCATTAGGTTGTTGCACTTGCATAAGTACTTACGCAGGCATATTACCAAGTGGATATTGTGCAATAAATTGTCGTTGATCGCTGGGTTTGTCACATTTGACAAGAGTATCAGTGATCAGTGTATTTGGAAAATGGGCCAAGTGCCACTGACCACTGGGTCCACCGCCGTTCGTGAGTGTGCTGCATACGTGAAATACAGCCAAGGCGGAAGCTGGTAGTTTATGGTTAACTTATATACTATTCATTAGCTTATATATTTAAGATGGATTAAAAATAGCTTACAGTTCTTACAAAGATTTTAATAAACAAAAATTTTTAAAACAAAAATAAATCTGGGAGATAAAATATAAATTAAAAGTGGAATATGAAATTAAACTTACGAATTAAATTATATACTACTAAAAGTAGGAAATAAAATTAAAATTCTAAATAAAAATAACACTGTGGGCTATATTAAGCCAGAAACTTCTCATTTTCATTAAGGAACAATGCTTCCACAGTTTCAAATTTATATATTGTGTTAATAAAATAAATAAGAAGAAGCCGATGGCAAACGAAGAAATCCCACGATATTCAATATTAGGTGTTTTTAATTTAGAAGAAAGTCAACTAGTAAAATTTACTGTTGTGGCTGTTGTGTTATTTTGTAATTGCAGGGTATATTTTTCTAAAATTTCGAAAAAAAATATGCCTACATTTTACTTTTTTTTTTATAGAATTCTTTCATCTTATAAGGTAATTTAACTTTTATTATATTCTAAATCGTTAGCATTTTAAGATATATATGAATAATGAATTTCATTACTATTTTCTGAACGGATTGTTGCACTTCTGCAAGCCATTCTAATTTTAGGAAAAACATTTTCTTATATTCTTAACACAAGAAAAACTTTTTAATTTTCAGCGTCACTCAATTTATTTGTGGAATACTCCCATTTCGTCATTAATAATTGTGAGCATATGGAGATTAAAATTTACTTCTACATCAAAAATGTTTAGTCTTCAACTTAATACCTTTTAAATATTTCAGTTTTTATATACGTATTACCGAAATCAACTATATTTTGGTTCAGCATAAACGTCACGTCTGAATTTCAAGACAGCCAATGAGCGAATCAGGGATGAGTGTTGTGTTTATATGTATATCTTTAAGTAAGAATGTATGATATAATATTTCCCTCTTCTTTTCTTTTGATTATTTATTTTTTTATTTATATTCATACTTGCTTCGTTTTGTGTTGCAACATTTTGTTGTTGGTTTGTGTTGGCTTTTTGCTTTGTTGTGCGAAGCTTTTAAGAGTTAATAAATCCTTTTAACTTGTACCATATTTCAATGGTTTTGCTGTTGTGGTTGCAACTGCTGCTGGTATTTGTTATGAACCGAGGATGTGGATATATGGATGTGGATGTGAATGTGGATATATCCGGATGTGAGCTGCCGTCGAGCATCGCGTATCGCCCACAAAAAGGTCGAAGATGACGACGACGGGAAGCCAACCGAATGAAGCCAATTCCATTTATTGAACAGCATTATTCAAATGGAGCAGTCCCCAAGGCCCCCAAATCTGACAAAACGGATATATTATTAAGTTGTATTGTGCATTTTATTTGTTGTGCATTCAAATTTGTTATGTATTTGTCGACTGTTAAAGTCATCCATCCCCCTCCCACACACAAAACACAAACTCAAAACTCATTCATTATATTAATCCGGCATTTGGCGTTGTCCACCATTTTACTGTCCATTAAAGATTCTATTTATTTCACTTGACATTCACTCAGTTACCTCTGTTCTTGGCTCATATATTAGCTGGCCTTATCGTTGTCATCCATTTCAGGCCTGCACTAAGAAAAAAAAATTGACCTAAAAATAATTTCTAACTTTAAGAAATCATTTTCCTTTAAAATATTTTTAATATTACATTTAAATTAAAAATATAAAAAATATTTATAAGATTTATAAGACTTCCCGGGGGTATTTTAATGCCAAATGGTCAATTCAACATTTGTTGTGAGGATTGAGGAAAACCAAGTAAACCCGCATTCAGACCAAAAAATAAAACAAATTGTTAAGTGTATTGGTTAATATTCTAAAAAGTGGTAATACTAACCGCGATTTTTAAGAAAATCGTTTTCTTAAATTCGGAGAATTATAATAAAATCTTTATTTGACTTTAGCAGCTCGTTTCTTTTTTAAATTTTATGTGCATGTTATAAACTATGTAAAATATGGTTGTATATGATTAATCTTAAAATACAAATGTTGAATAATTAATCAAAGTAACATAAAAGGTAATTTAATAATTCTGCTTATTTTAGACATATTTTTGTTTATAAATTAAAGAGAATTGCACCGTAAAATAAGGATCTGCAAGGCTCTACTTTTAAAAAGCCATATTCATAAATTTTTAGAAATTTAGTTACCGAATAATAAGACGGGGCAGTTTTTCTCTGAGTGTAGGAGCGAACTACAACTAAATGCTTTATGCTTGAATTTTTGATTTGTTGTGGCAGCGCACATTTATATTCCTTTAAGTAGGAATATTTCGCCGTGCTGTGGCCTCTGCCAACAATTCATTTTTTATGAAGCTCTTGACTGACTTAGAGTCGGTAAGCCCAGTCAGAGTCAGAGTCGCAGTCCCAATTCCATAGACATCGGCATAGACATCCACTTGGGCCACTTGGCGCTCTTTTGTTGCCAGCCTGGCTGCCTGGCTGCCCTGCTGCCTGGCTGCCTGCTCCATGTATTTTTATTATTTATTATCCGTTTTTAAATCCCAGCTAAAGATCATTATACACATCAGTGCGTCCGATTGTGAGAATCGCAGTTACTCTGATTTTCTGATTTCTTGTTTTCGACGTTTTTTGCGCCCCCTTCAAATCCACCCACTCTCCCTTCCCATCCTTCTCCTCCTTCCACTCTCAACTCTAATCCAAATCTAAAGGCACACAAGGCTTGCCCAGATTCTCAGAGAGTTGACTTCGAGGAGCTTGAGCATGGAAAACGATTTAACTGAAAATTGAGGTTGAACTTAATCATAAATCAATGCTAATGATGCTAAAATGCTAGAGAGAGAAAATTTTTGCCATTTCGAGTGGATATCACTCGGTGGTGCTTGGTGGTACTTGGGAGTTGAGCAGATTTTGCACTGCTGGCATTTGCCAACTGGGCTGCCCTTTGACCCCACTTTGCTTCCCCCTTTGCCCACAAATTTGCAGATGTCTGCTGTCATTTATTACAATAGCTTTGACTTTTGTTAGTATGTTGTCCTTGTTTGCCTTGCTGCCAAAAAGGACTCGATTATTGGATTTTTACTTGGCCTTACTTGCGTTGATCTCTGCCCATTATTGCGGCAAGCAGTTGCTCTTCGGATTATGCATATATATACATGAATACATATAATGCTGAGTGGGTGTCGTGTTTATTTAAAGTTATTTAAAACTTTGAGCAATCTTTAATCGAATATGCAAAATATGCAGGCGAAATGTACTTTTCGTTCATTTAAATTATCATTTACAAACTAAAAAAGCAAAAGAAATGTTAAAAAATAGTTACAATATAGATCGAAAATGATGCAAGTTTTCCTTAGACATAAGCAGGTACATATTGAAAGATGGGTTAACTTAACTTTAACTTTAAATTATTAACAACAAAGCATAACTTGCACGTAAAATTTATCTTAATTAATCAATTGTGCAAATGAATAAAGAAAATTATAGTGAAAATGTTTTAAAAATGTTTATCATGAAAAATTTGTTTTGCAATATTCTGTCAAAATTACAGTGCAGCAATTTGTTTTGGAAAATTAAAAAAAAAAAAAAGTTCAAATAAACTGTTTAAACACAAGCTATTAATAATAATGATGGATATGCTTTTCCTAATATTTAAACAATATTCTTAAAGGCAAGAAAATATTATTATTTTAAGTGAGATTTACTAAAATCTATACATGTACGTACATATAAACATATTTGTGGTATAAGGGGAATCTCATCACTTCGAGGGGAGCAAGATTTACCAATAGAAAATTGAGTTAGTCGGCAACAACAAAAACACTCAAAATATGTTTAAGTATTCAGTATTCAGTATTCAGAGGTGTTCGTTCTGAACTGAAGGTGCGTCGAATTTGTGGAAATTGGCTTTTTACGAGCATATTAGCATGCCAGTATAATACAACACATATATTTACATATGTGGATGTGTGAGTGTGTTTTGTGTTTTGTGTATTAGCGTATTTGCATTTGTGCTTATGTGTGTGTGTATGTGTGTGTGCGTTGGCCACAGCATCGGCGTCTGTCTTCTGGCTAATGTGTCCCCAATGAATGCCCGCAGCACCAAAAAACGACCCTGGAACGTTCTCTGTGTATGTGTGTTGTGCGGCAGATAAATCAATTTACTTTCATTTTATTTGTGTGCATAAATTTGTGCCTGAGCGTGTGTGTATTGGTATGCGTGTGTGTGTGGGGGCAAATAAGTAATAAACAAAGTGACTTCGTCGTCGCGACGACGACTCGCATTCAGCAAAAGGCGTTTGAAATGATTTTATAAAGCGTGTGCCGACCATAATTCTCTTAGCCCCCTCCCCCTTCCCCTATCCCTTCTGTCTTTCTTTCTTTGTCTGCCACCTTTTTTATTGGTGCCCCTTTTATACTCTGTACGGAAAAGGAGTGAAAAGCATTCAAAATGAATGCAGGCATGTTGAGTTGTTACACATACCGAAAGAGGAGTGTGGCAACGATCAATTTGGAATGTAGCATTTTGAAATATATCTATTGAGGAGTGCGGCGGTTGGCGATCGATATGGGAGTGTGGCGGGCTAAAGATCGATATTCGAGTGTGGAAGTTTTGCGATCGACAACAGCTGTGTAATATTGCGCATTTAGATTTGTTAAATGTATACACATTAAGCTAAATGAAATGTCCCAAAATGTATGTAGATAAATCTAATAAATATTTCTAAGTTTATTAATTGAATTTCAATTAATTTATTTTACATCAAACTCTTTGTATTTTTTTGTGTCGACTGACTTTAGTTGATTTCAAATGAATAAATAAATAAATATTATTTAATTCAGTTAATTGTATTTTAGCGCTTGGTCCACCTTTATAAATTGATATGCTGTGCTTGAAGATGTTTCGGATTGAATTTATGCATTATTGAGCCTCAGACGTCTTTCTGCATTTTCTATACTTAACTGATATCATTACGCGCCACGATCGATTACATGCTCTTAACAGCATTTGGGAGCAACGGCTTCCAACGTTGCAGTATGAGTTTCAATTGGTTTAAATATTTGCTGGGTATTTTTGCAGCGAGAACTCGCGTCTCTTTTATTCTAAAGCTAGCCCAGCACGCATTTAATAAAATTTCAATTTACACACGCCCGCAGCTATACTACAGATTTATATATGTGTTTATATTTATATATTCGTTTCTTTTTCAACATTGTTATTTGCATAGGAGAGTGTTTGCACATAATTATTCAATTTGCGAGCATTTGGCGAATGCTTTTGTTTCATTTTTGTTTTTTTCTGAACATGTCAGACCAGATTTAGCTGACGACTTGTATTTTGTGTGTGTTTATGTGTGTGTGTGTAGCAGCTGCCCCAACGGAGAGTAGGCAACGACATTTTGTGCCACACCTGCATGAATCTGCCACTGAATAATGACAACAGCTAACAAAACATTTTCCAATTCATTGAATTTTACAGTTGCCGTTGTTGTTGCCTTTAGCTTTGTGCCCCGCTGATTTTTGGAAGCCTTGGCCTCAATTGGATAGGAATGGCAGAACAATTCCGCCCTCTCCCCCTGCCAACTTGCCACACACATGCTACATAGTCACGTGCCACTTTGAGAGGCGTCGATCGAATGTGTCTATACACAATTTGTCAAATTGTTTAAAAAAAAACATTGTTGGCAACTGGCAACTGGCATCTTTTGGCCTGCCCCACTGTAGACCTCGATTGCTTCTGTTTGCTCGAGCGTAAAAATGAAATTAGATTGACATCTGATATATATACGTTATATAGGACGTATATATACATATATATGGCAGGCAAGTGATTTGCCCCATTCCTCACTCAGCGGAGCTGGCAGCGCCCTCAACGGCTTGTCAGCTGCCACTTCAAATCTGCGGCAGTCTGTCACAGCAGGAGCACCTCAGGGATTTGCTTATGCACACTTGACACGCTTACACTAAGAAAAAAAATCGACCTGAATGCAGAAACATTTTCTGTTTCTTTATTTTAAATGAATTCTAAATGTGAGAAAAAAATGTTCTATAAATTAGAAACATGAGTCATAGTCAGGGTCAACAGCTGAGTCGATATAGCCATGTCCGTCTGTCCGTCCGTCCGCATGTGCATGTTATTGATCAACTTCCCAAATTTCATTAAGATCGGATAAGAAAGACCCAAGATATTGTCGAAGATATACTATCATATTGATCTCATTTCTATCATCAGCAGCAAGCATTTTTGGTATGCATAAATATGCGAGCGCATATGAGAGAAAGAGATGACATGATAATCGAGCTTTATTACCCCGTAACGATTGCGTCAGCGTATATATGGATATATTTATGTGTATGCACGTGTTTGTTGCCAGTCAGCTAGGATCAGTTGTGAATTGAAACATGCACTGCTCGTTTATTTTACTATTCAGTGACTGAGCTTGGAATAAGAAATGAGTGCACTTGCAGGCCTGCTCACATTGGGTGCAAAACATATTATAGGGAAATTTGCCAATACATATTGAGCTCACTCAGTCGAGTGACCACGACTACAGCACTTTTACTTGTTTCTATTTTTCACTGTTTATTTTTTTAATATAAATAAGAAAATTCCTAAAAATTTGAGTTATCTTATTGTTTTAGACATTTTTAGAAATTTAATAGACTTCTTTTGTAGTTTTCAGAAACATATTTCAATAGAAAGCTTTTTTTTTATATTTTTCAGAAATATATTTCTTAACAATAGAAAATAGTTTAAATAGTAAAAAATAGACTTAAAATGAAAATCGCTCTAAAATCTTTTAAATTTTTCTGCCTTTAGCAATAATTTCCCAATTTAACGAACCAATTTATAAAATTAGAAACGTTTTTTTACAAAAATATATATTTCGCAATAACACAAACAATTTAAAACAAAAATCGAACGTCGCCCAAAATAATCATGATGATGAGATTCTTCTAAGAATGAATTTAGTATAATTTGTATATGTAAAATGCTTGTATATTTGATATCTTTACAAACTAATATTTTCATAATAATATAAACTACCAAAATGAGCGAATAATATTTAAAAAAAACCCTGCAAATTAGGCATATATTTTCGAAATTTTACAAAATATGTTAAGATTCGTACAATTGCAATTGAAAGTACTAATGCAATAACCGCTCCTAATATTTTAGGAATAGAAACAAAGATCACTCGCACTTAAAAATTAACTTTGTAAAATAAAGGATGTCGTTCATTTCTCCGAGTGTACAATCGCGAACCTGTGCATCAATATCACAGCATCGTTTGACATGATTTCGATTTCTGCGGAAACACAGGAAATGTCGCAAAATCGAGAGATAAAAATAACACAGCACTAAAGTGATAAGTGTGCGAAAACACGAGAAACAATTTACAATTGACATGTAAATAAGAAGAAGAAGTCGAAAAAGCAAGTGTGGCATAATAACACAGGGCTCAGCTCTCTTGGCAACTGCTTAGGCAACAGGAATTTAATGGGAGTAGCCCGGGAGAGAGTCCTGCAAGTCATCATTGGATTAAGTAATAGTTACAGTTGTTTCGCTCCTAACTAATTGAGCGTTGTCCGGGCAATCGTTATGATGTGCTTAAGTTTCTCTTATCAAGCCCAACACGTTTTCGCACTCAAATCTTTTAGTCGCGCGAAATGAGTATTTTGGGGCAGGGCCATAAAATATTTAAACGCTTTATCATGCACTTTGTCAACACTTTCGCCGCCAGACCGCCTTTGACACTTCTGCCCAGTATACATTTTTGACCTCTATACGACACTTTTTTGGGGCACATCAATCTCGTGGCATGCCCCATGTCCCGCTTTGGCGCAATTTCATCATCAGCAAAACTAGCGCATCTCCAATTTCGCTTTTTGCACTTTTTTTTTAGTGTTCGGCTCTTGTCTGTTGTCGGTTCTTGTTCGACAAGGTCAGAGTACTTGCCTTCTACACTCGGAAAAAGGTCGACCGATTTTAGTAAATCGCCAAGGTTTCGTAGCATTATTATTAAGAATGTTAAGTTCTAAAGTTTATGATTTTGACTTTTTAAAACCTAGGATTTGCATTTATAAATTTATAAATTGTTTATAAATAACAGAGTCATGTTTTTTATGTGCAGAATTCTTATATTAACTTTTTTGTTACTTACTTTATTAATAAACATGTGTACTTTAAGATTTCACACCTCAGAAATCTAAATTTTACATTTTTTAACTTAATTTAAATATTGAATTTATTTTTTAATATCATTTAATCGATTTTTTACCTATTGTATTTTTTGTGTCGACTTATTTAAGTCGGCATTAAATAAATAAACAATAACATAAGTAACTTAATTTGAAAATTATTTAATCTTTTATGGGAAATTTCCTTGTTTGTTTCCGAACATTATAAAGGACTTTTTCAAGAAAATTTATTTTTGATATTCTGAAACTATTTCTAATAACTTTCTTAATTTCAGGCTGATTATCATTTTAAGGGAATTTTCAAGCTTTAGGTTTATATTTGTTCTGAGTGTAGCTATTATTAATGGACAGGCAGCAGTTGCAGAGATTGCCAGGCCACCTCCTCTCCTATTGACTTGGAGCGTGGCAAGTTCCATTTTTCTTCATTTAAACGAGGCAAAATCGCAGCTTGCTAGCCTGACTTGCTTCGTCTGTGATTTATTTTTCGCTGCCAAAATGTTGCACTTGCCGGCAACTTGCAACCGGCAACCTGCAGACTGCTGTAGCTTATAAATATTTTAAGTGCTTGAATTTTGGTGCACGTGTGCCGCATTATCATCATTGGCTCCCGACCGTGCAACACAAATTTCACGGCACCTAACTCCGACAATTTCTTCTTCCACGTCGTCTTTGTCATCGCCTCTACAGATTTTCTACTCTATTTTCTACCCTTCTAGGAAACACCGTGGCTATTAAAGCACCAAAAACAGCAGCTGCAGTAGCAAAGGGGTTGAGAAAATGTTGCCTCTCTCTGTGAGTTGCAATTTGAATATTTAAAGCTTAGCTTGAGCCTAATTAAAGCAAATTACGCAACACATTTAAAGTGTCATAAACAGCATATTGCGCACATAAGTTGTCTTTATGGTTTTAGTAATTTAAAGGCAACAAACACGCATACACACTCCGTACACACACACATACACACACACACACACACACACACTCTTCAGCATAGATACGTGTAGAATATTAACTAACGCACACACGTTCTAACTAAATGAAATTCATGGCATATGTGCGTGCGTACACTCACAAAAATATTAACGCTCAATTATAGAAAATCAGCAAGGCATACTCACCTTATTAATCAGAAAGTAAAGTTCTTGGTTCAATTTAGCGGACTCAAAATGGTTACAGCGATAAAAAAATAGAGAGTAAAATTCTCAAAATCAGGGATTTATATTCTTAATTTCGAATTTAATTTCTAAAATGTTGAAAAAATATCTAATTGTACATAAAAAATAAGTCTGATCCGGTATTTTGCACTACTTGATCCAGAATTTTATAAAAGCTTTTTTAAAAATAAGTGATTGCAGATTAAGAAACCTTTTTCTTAATAATAGCAAATACTTCTAAAAAAAAAATAAAAAAGAATATCATACTTTTGTGATTGTCAAAATCATTTTAAATTTTTAGAATTTGGCTCATTATAATTAAAAATAATTTCTAAAAGCAAGATAAATTTCAGAGTTTTTTTTTCCTGAGTGTACTGAGTGTGTGTGGTGTAAAGTGGCTTGCGTTGCATAGTGATAGTGTCTAGATGATGGTTGCCGTAACAGCCGCAAGACTTGAAATAGCCTTTTATTATACTCTTTTTCCCTCTCCCTCGCTTTGCCTTCCTCTTTTACGGGCTGTTTAAAAATTCCTAAGCCGCTGCAGGCCAAATGAGATTTAAAGTACATGCAGGAACACACACTCATACACACATAAACACACACACACGCACACTCACAAGATAGGTATATTTGTAGAAAAGTTTTTGGTGCACTTTGTGGGCCACACTTGGCCTTATTTTTCTGGGGTTCTGGCCTGGTCTGGTCTGGTTTGGTTTGGTCTGGCTTGGTGTTTTTTTTTTGTCTGCTCTTTAGCATATTCCCTTAGCATATTTTTATTTGTAGCATTTATAAGTGAATAAATGCGCGAATTTAAATGCCACTGCTGCCACACTCACATGATTCGACGTAAGTCCAGCCCGATATGGGTTTGTGTATTTGCTAGGGTTTATGTGTTGGGTGTCTCCAGCCTCATTTCGTATGCAGTGGAAATGTTTTTTTGCTGTTGCTTCTGCTCAACATTTTATGCACGTTGTGCCAATTTATAAATCATTTTTGTTTTTGTTTTTTTTTTTTCTTTTGGCAGTCTGGTTTGCATTTTGTTTGTGCTCAACGTGACTTGCTACGTGGCGTATACGAAGTATCTGCCCTTCCCTTCATACTCATTTTTAGTGGAAGAATACTTTATAACATGATTTATTTTAATCATTATGCTAAATGATTTTTTTGCGCCTCATTTCTCATTTTTCTTGACAACAAAATAATTTTCTAGTTGCTTATATACATATAAATATTTTTTTTTATTTGCTGGAGCACATTAATAAGTTAACGAACGAAGAGAGTGCTCAGCAAACTTTTAGGTTTCGTCTCATTCATCAAAATTTATCTAGCTAAAAGCATTTTCTTGTCGCTCTTATAGATTCTCGTGTCATTTGATTGCATTGTTTTGCGTTAAATTTATTTCGTTTTGTTCTAAAGCAACTCCGAATCTGAAAACCTTTTCGTAAAAGTTATAAATGAGTCGCATATGCCGAGCTCCTGTTGGACAGCCTGGAAACACTTGTGTCGACACATCTGCAAATGATTTGAATCTACTCTTAATATTGACGAGCGACTACACTCGAAAAACAACCGCCCTCAATTTTAGCAAATCGAAAATTTTTAGAAATTTTTAGAATCGAATATTTAGAAACTATTTATAAAGCATGACAAACTTTCAAAAAATTAATATTTTTACTTTATAGAAATGCATTTCAGATTTTTTGAAAATGTTTTCTACTCTTTAAAAATTATTTTAAAAAAACCCAAAAAACTTTCTATTTGGGGCAATTTTTTAAATTTCAGTTCGAATTTTTTTATTTATTTTTTTCTGAGTGTAGGCTGAGGGCGCAAGACACATGGCTGACAGGGTCGAAGCTGGTCAGATGGTATAGATGGGAATGGGAATAGCAATGGGTCGAGGGAGTGTAGCGGGTTTGGGTAGGGCAGGGGAGTGTGCCCACCACAAGTGGGCTTGTTGTCCGCTTGTTGCGCCCTGAATTATTTATTAGGCATGTGTGTTCCCTGTTTCTGCACAAGGTGTCATCTTTTTGTTGGTCAGCATTGCTTCGTATTTCTCTCAATGTTCTCACATTCTATTTTTTTCCCCTTATCATTTCTTGGGGTACTCAGTTGATGGCACTTTTGCATTTTTTATGACCTCGCAAATGATGCAGAAGAACAAAACACAAAACATGTTCAAATCATTTGGCAAATTCACTTTAATTTGTGTTTCGTCTCGATCGCTTAATTGGACTCGAGATTTGCATAATGTGATTGCGAGACAAGTCCACACGTGTGTATATATATATAAATTTAATATATTCTTGCACTTTTAATTTTTTGAAAGCAAGCCGTTGTCTTTTGTTATGTTCAATCTAATATTTTGCAAAAAATTGTCAAAGTTGCCGGCAAAGAATGTGCAAAAAATTACATTCGAAGATTTCATATCTCGCTGGGGTGTTGAATGCTGCTTGTGTTGCTGCTTTTGCATCGGCTTCTTTCTGGCACTGGAATGCAATCAATTTGCAATTTTTACTACTTTGCCGCGTTTGCAAATGTTCAAGTATTTGTCTCCTTAGCATTTTTTTCGTTGCTGTTACCGCTTACGAAATCCCTCTTGCTCCTCCCCAACACTTGCCTTACTGTTTCTGTTTTCTTTATTTTTTTATCGAACGTTGGATCAAATCCTGCCATTGCTGCCGTTGTTGCTCCTGTCTCTGTGTCCAAAGCCATGCCAAGCTTCAACCAGCTAGCCCCATAGGGCTATGCAAATGATGCATGGCTGTCCCTTGGCAAGTGCACTAAAAAAAAAATCAACCGGAAATTTTAGAAAATTGCGCGAAAAAGTTCTAAAGATTTTATTGTTTTCCAAAATAGTTTTGAATTAAGAAATCTGGAAAATATGTTGTGCTTAGAAAAAAGATAACATATTTTTGAGTTACAAGTAATAAATTTGACGGCTTTAATATTAAAGTTTAGTTTAAATACCCATAAAAACGCAATGAAATTTATAAACTATCTAAATTGTTTGCATAATGAAATTTTAAAATAAAAATACCGAATAATTTTGCTAATGTAAGGATTTTTCAAAATACACAAAGAAATATCTACCCTTTAATTTAAAAAAATGTAACCCAGTTATTAGAAAGTCACACGCATAAATTTTATAAATTGACATTCGGTTTAACTACTTTCTAAACATCAGTGTGTTTTTTTTTCCAAGTGTGCCATCCAGCTGGTTGCTTTGTTTGTTGCATTCGCCTTCGCCTGTGTCAGAGTCAGTCTGTGTGTCAGTGTCTCGTATTTCTGGCAAAGGTGCTGAGTTTGGCAAATGGCGTTGTAATATTCGCTGCAATTGAATATTGCACACTGTTCACTGTTCACTGTTCACTGTTCACACTTGCAGCCAAGTTAGCAGCCATGGCCCATTGTTCATTGGCCAACAGTTGCGTCTAATGAAAAGTAGGCTCTGCTCTCTGCTCTCAACCTGAACATATCCTTCTTTTTCTTTCGACCACCCATTGCTTTTTATGCACATCTCTTTCTTTTATATTTTCTTCTTTTTTCCATGTATAAAATCGACAAATAATGGATGCCGTTCCCATTGCCGATGCTTTGGCATTTTTGCAATGCGCATTTGAATATCAATTGAATTGAATTCTTTGTGCTGCTGCAGCGCATATTTTGCAGTGCCAATGTGGTTGCATGGCAATATACATTCCCGCTGTGTTATGCAAAGGAATTCCTAATGGATAAATGTGCCCCACAAGAAGAAAGTTTCTGATGCTGATTCACTTCTTGGAGCTGTCTGCTTAAAAATATTGCATACTTTCAGAAACAAATTTTGCATACTTTCAGAAGAATTGACTAAAATTTGTAATTAATAAAATGTTGCAAGCCAGCTTGTTCTGTGTGAAAAGCATTAACAAGTTAAGTTAATAACAGGATTTAAATACTTGCCACTAATATTACAATTAATTATATTAACGACTATATAAACATTTGTATATTGGATGCTTCCAATGCTTGCCTCTTTTAGGGCAGTCTGCTGAACAATGTTGTCATAAAAAAGTCAAGTCAATAAACGGATTTAAATACTTGCGACTCATATTGCCAATAATTGGCTGAACAACAAAAACCTCGCACATACATATTTACTCATTTGTATTAGTCAGGCAATTGGCTTTTGTATATTTGAAATAAATTATTCTGCTCACTCATCAGCCCTTTGCGCTGTTATAAACACGTTTTTAATTAAAATTGCAAAAACAGGCAAAACGTAGATGCTGCAATAAAAGGAAAATCAACATACAAGCCATGTGTGTGGGAGAGTGGGAGCAAAACACAACAACAAAAACCAAAGTGAGAGAGAGAGAGTGAGAGAAAGAGAGAGGGGGGAGCGAAAAAAGAAGAAAAATGTGATGGCAGCAACTTCAATTAACAGAAAATAAAAGGCAATTCCAAGCAGAACAAAGCACTGAGCAGGAGCAGCAGCAACAGAAACCAAACAAAGCATAACACACAGACAAATAAACAGACAGGCACAGAGACAGACAAAAGTTGCGATTACCGTTGCCATGGGAGAGAGAGCGCCACTGGGAAGGGGCATGCAACAGTTTTAGTGATGAAATGGCAAACAACAAGTAATCATGGCAGTCAGATAGATAAATGTGCGTGCCTCGCCTTCGTCCTGTTTGTGTCCTCATACCCAACTGCATATATAGCAAACTAAAAAACACACACAAAACCCCAGTCTACAAGCATTATTTGCTTTTTAGTTATTTATCTAATGTCAACAAAAGTCACTCGGCAAAAAAAAAAATAAATTCGAAAAGTAAAAATTCGATAATGTTAATACTAAAATTAAATGTAATATCATATTTCAATTAAACAATTAAAGGATTCCTTAATCTATATTAAAAAGTCAGATTTAAAAAATTTAAGGTTTCAACTTCGTAAAACCCTGGGTAGATTTTCTTAAAGTATAAAAAAAAGACTTATTTCGGGGGTGTTTTTTCCTATGTGTATACCATAAGAGAATTCTTATTTTAGCTTTTTTTACATATATTTTTATAATAAAAGCATTTTACATAGTTTAAAAAAAATGTATCTCAATTAATTTGAAAAAAACTTACGATTTTATTTGTTTCTGAATTTCAGAAAATATATTTTCGGAAAGTCAGCTTTTGCGTTTTTAATTTTTGGAGAAGTATTTCTTAATAAAAGAAAATAGTTCTAAAAAATTAGAATAGCACGATATTTTTGCGATTGTTGATGTATGGCAGGCCTTTCTAATTGTTACAAAAAAATGTTAATCTTATTTATAAATTAATTCTAAGAAACTTCCAATTGTAGTGTGATGTTTTTCTTAACGTATTATTTATTTGCTTCAGTTCAATATATGAATGCTTGCCGCATTATTTGCCATTTATTAATTGGACATTTACGTAACACAGAGGTACAAATTCACCCCCCCTCACACACACACGCACACACACATACACATACTCAAAAAGAGGAGGCGCGGCCAGCAAAAATTTGTTTACAAATTTTCAGCGCTTTTGTTGGCAAGCGAATAATTTGCCGACTGCTGAAAGATAAGACTTAAATTTTAATAAACGAACAAGGCACATACAATAAACTACGTGAGTGTGAGCGTGTGTGTGTTAGTGTGTGTGTATGACTGTTGTTCATTTGTGTAACACTTTAGCCTCTCACGTGCCAAATGAATTGGCTGCTTGTCAAGTTTTCTTAGCTGGTTTTTCTTGGCTTGCCATCGAAATTGTACTCACGTCTAGACATAATTTCTTCAATCATTTATTACCTAATTAAGTGGAAATATAAATGCCAAGCTCAGCCACCTCCAAAAAGGGGCGAAATGGGGGCGCCAAAAGGGGCATCTCAGGCCATTCAGGGTCGAATTGGCTACTTGTTTTTTTTCCTGCCTGTTTTTCTTATTGCTCCTTTTTGTGTATGTGAATTAACTGGCAGCATTCCAATGATTGACCTTCCTCTGGTTGAGTGTGTATATGTGAGTGGTGTGGTATGTGTGTGGCTGGCTCTTGAGCTTAAGGTCTTGCCTAAAGCATGGCAACTGCCTTTGTCTCGATCTCATCTTTTGTTCCATCTTAGCTCAGGCATTGTGTGCATTTTTTCTTTCTGTTTTTCTGTTGTTTGTGGCAATTTTTGCTGTGTATCTTTTCTTGCTGTTATGCCAAACAAAATGCCGCTTCAATTGTTTTTTATTGTATGTTTTTAGCCATTGTTCGTCATGGCTTCGTCTTGGCTCAATTGTGTCACAGCTTCCACAAATTTGTATGGCATTTTTTGGGGGTCAATAATGAAGTGCATGGCGTGGAGAGAGATACTTGAGGAAAATATATTGAAAAAACTTGCAGGTACTTTAAAAATGTTAAGTACTGTTTAATAAATAAGCTACATTTAATAAATAAAAATAAATTCAAAATTTGTTGCTTTCACAATAACTGGATATTTTTCTCAACTGGCGAGTTCCCTAAAAATGGAAAATACTGCCTTTGAAGTAAATAAATAAGTTGCTCATTGACTAACAGCGTATAATTTATATACAATCCAAGCCAGCAAAAATAAATTCTATTTTTTACTTTCGCTAATACTTACATATGCACTATTCTCGAAATAAGCAATCAGCATTTCTTTACACTTGTTTTTATTTGTTCTTGTTGCCGCAAAAACAATTGAAAATTTTTCAACTTGCAGATACTTGCAGATAATAAACTTTGTTTAGCTGCTCCTGGAAATTCAAATTTATTTTTTATATATACTTAATACTTACTTGTCCACAATTCTAGATATAAGCAATCAATTTTTTCTCATACTTTTTTTTTATTATCATTATTTTTGCTTTTGTTCCTTTTACAACGCTTTTTTTCTTTCTTTTTTTAAAGTTTTTATTATAAATATGCCACGGCTCACTTCTGGTCGGCTTTCCATCCTGGACTTTTGTTCACATAGTTGTACAATACAAAAAGCCTTTGACTAGTAATACATACAAACATCTGTGTGTGTTTATCGCTTAATTAAGTATATTCCAAATATATATTAATATATATATATATATATATAGATATTAATAAGTATGTATACATATATATATATGTATATATATATATATATATACACATATTTATATGGTGTTCCATGTTTAGTTTGCTGTCGATAGGCTTAACTTGACTTCGTCAACTTATTTGAAAACTTACGGAGTATTACGCGATATTCCTCCTGTGTTTTTTACCCCCCATTTGCTAACATTGATTCTCTGACTACCTTGTCTATGTGTTGTATCTCATCCTTAATAGCAGAGAATTTTATTTTATTTTAATTTTTATTTCTTTTTAACGGTACTTTACATTGTAGCTACGCCTTGTGCTGTGTTGCCCCAAAGAGCACAAAGTAAGAGAGACACAAACAATAATCGATTGGCTAAAGCGGATTGATATACATACCTATATATATATATTTATATATACAGTTCTAAAAAAAATAATTGCACCACTCTGACATTTTTTTACGAATGTGAAAACCAAACAATTAGTTTCACAAATTTTTAAACAATTATTTTCAACATATATTATTTAGTATCTATTGCTCTTGGAATTATTTGTAATAAAAATGTCTATTTTTTTTTATTTGAAAGGAAAATACCAAACTGAAGCGAAAATATTAATACCGCCACTTACACATTCTTTATAGAAATCTTTTATTTATTTATAATTTTCAGAACTGTGAGTGCACATTTGAAAAGTGGTGTTATTATTTTTTCCTTAATTTTCCTGTTGGGATATATACTAATTAATTACTTAATTTTCTTACTCTTTTTGGTTTCTCATTTGAATATGATTTAAATTGAAATAGGTTGAAAGCGGGTAATAAATTAAGTTTTTTTTTACTAACAAATTGTTGCTTTAGAGTCGCCTTCCACTTCTAAAAACGCATTTATAAGTTCCTTAAACAAAAAAATTAAGGAAATTATTTCAAAATGTTTGAGTTTGCTATTATTTTTTTCGCCAACTGTATATACGTAGATATATATGCAGATATCAGAAGAAGTTGTTGTTGTGCTAGTGTTCTGTGTAACCTCTTCAAAATTTAAAGTACTTTCATCATTAAGATTGCAGCTACTACTAACAACTGCTGTTATTTTATTTAAATTCGTCTAATTATAAGTGGGCTACAAACTTTTTAATAAGCAAGTTCTCTCATCGATTAAAGGTCGCTTAGGGAACTATTCAAGTGCAATGCTCGAACATAAGTTGAGTATTTTTTATATTGGTACATAAGTGTATCTTTTTATAGGTTGTATATATATTTATATATATATATATATATATATAACTTATTATTTTTTTGGGCTTAAACCTCTCATATGCATATGTATTTTTGCTGCTTTAAGGTATTCTTTTTTATTATTTGCTTTAATAGTGTCAACAAGTTATTTGATAATTGCAATCATTTATTTTTTTATAATTTTTGTTAGTCTATTATTCACTAACTGAAGCGTAGGCTAGGGTGCACTGATAGCGTTTTAACGTATATAGGTAGTATATATATAGGTATACGAGTATATTTATATAAATATGTATATTTATGTAACACATATCGTCATGTATATGCATTAAGGAAGACATTTTTTCATGATTGTGACCATTTCTTCAGCGCACTCTTTATACTTTACACCTCTTACTGTGTGTGTGCGTGAAATATGTGTGTGCTTAATGGTCAAGCTTAGGCTTAAAGTGAGTGTGTCTCTTTTTGTGGTAGTGACTCGAATACTCACAATTTATATTAATTGAATTTTGTAATTTAGTTTTACTATATGTATTTACAAAAATTTGAAGGCGCAACTGAAGTTCGCTATTGTAAGGATATTTCATATATGTATTTCTTGTAATTTTTTTTAGCCTGCTTCAATACTTATGTGTATATTTGATGTGTGTATTTGCATATACACATATATATGTGTATATAGAGGTATATACAAATGGGATTAGTTCATATTCGTACTCATTCTCTGTGTATATCTTTTTAGGTGTTCATTTTGATATGTACTGTTATTTTTAATTTTGTAAAACGAAATTTATTCTCAATTATTATTATTTACAGCATTTAAGGTTTAAGAGAATGTCAAAGGGCTGCATAATGTGAAACCTCTTTTAAAATGAAAACAGGTAAATGCGGAAACAGTAAAACAAAAAAAAAAAACAAATACAAATAAGCAAATGCAATGAATTAAGTTTTTATCTGAAGTGTTCATTTTGCAATAAAACCGCAATAATTTAAGAGTGTGCGTCCATGCAAAATATAATTGATAATGAAACCGTAATTCTTTTCGCCCCTTGCCATTTGTAGAGGAAAAGCGTATGAAAAACTTTTCAAATAAATCAACAATTACTTTTTGCATGTGCATAAGTAATTATGCGGAGTGAAAACGGTATGTGCACGGAAGATGTTCGCAAATGAAATAAAATTGAAAAATTAAGTGTAAAGTTATTACTTAAAGTCATTAATGCAGATGCAAAAATATATATTACAGCAATGAAATTCAAGAATGATAAATCTGTCTATTCATTTGATTACTTGTAAAGAAGAACTTTCCAAAAATATTTCCAACAGCGTTACAGTTAGTGGAATTCATTAAAAATGCAATCAATTTATATTATGCATTTAATTGTGTTTGAACTTATGTTTTAAATTTAAGGCGAAGAATTAAGAAATACAAACGATTGTAAAAACGAAATTTGAGAACGATAACTCTGCTTATGCGTTTGAACAATTTCAAGGAATTACTTATCAAAAACATTACCAAACACTTTAATAATTAAGAAATAAAATAAAAGAAATTATTTTTTGTATTAAAAGGTGTTTTAATTGTATGTATTATTAAATTTTAGTTCGCGATCTTTGAATAGTAAGAAATATTATAAATAATTCTTGCAGAGAAGTACTTATCGAAGATATGGCCAACAATTATATAACATTAATGAAAAAGTCAATCAATTAATCAAGTTAACTGTGTCAAAAATAAAACTAGGTAATAAATTAACTCGGAGCTGTGGGATTGGCGATGATAATGAGTGTTGAATGTGAGTAAGTTGATGAATATATTGAATAACTTTTATTGTATAAAACACTATCTACTTTTATGCATAGTTTGATGTATGCAAGAAATGTCAACTTTACAGTTCTTACCAAGTCTATTTACACACCCCTTATTTATTCAATTTCTCAATTGTCTTCATTATGAATATATTTTTAGCTCTAATATCATTATATGTAAGTAGATATATATATAATCCATTAGTTGTAATATAATTATTATTTAGACAGCAGTTTCATTTCATTCACTTCTGAGTATATTTAAAGATAATCTTCTCGTTATCGTTATTCGATTAGTATATCTTGTTACTTTTAGTACGTATCAAAAAGTAAGATCGCATCTGTAAGTTAACAAAAAAGCGCCCCAAATATCTGCCAATATCATCCTAAAAGTATACAACACATTTTGCTAATTTTTATTTTATATGTATATACGTATATGTAGACGCCTAACTCTAGACTCTAACTCACATTTAATGCTGCTCGATATGTGAGTCAAAAGACGGGCTTACACACGCTGTCAGTACTGCAATATATTCTATGTTTTAGCTAGAAATTGCATATTAAATGTTGCAGTGGCAACTCTGCAGATAGAGACCAATTTTTACACACACTGGCGAGGGTAATTACATTATCTGGTAACTCAAAATTTATAAAATTATTTTTAGGCTAGGCTTTTTGACCAATCTTGTAACTAAAAATTTGCTAAATTAGTAGCTTACAAACTTTTAATGCATTTAGCAGCTAAAAAAAAAAGAATATAAAAGAAAAGACAATGGGTTAGAAAACGGTTCGCCCAGAGAGAGTATATTGGTTTTTATGTTTTTACCGTCTTTAGTTTTACTCATAAACTTAGAAATGCAAGCACCAGATTTTAGAAAGCCACAAGCTTCAATTTGAAAAATGTTCATTTCGAATAACATAATGAGCAGCGTTTGGCGCCAATGAGATCTGACAAGAGATCATATTTATTTTTCTGTTCTTTCATTTTAATTTGCATGTGTGTAAAATCTTCTGGTGTGTTTCTCTTGCAGCTTGCAGCCATATATCTCAGATTAAGTGTTTAGATACGAGCGATAATTTCTGGCGAAAGTGTGTTAGATGTTCACGCGTATCTAGCAGCACTCTTCACCAACCTATGACATTGTGCGTAAGCCCAGCTTAACTCACGTTTAATTCTGCTGAATATTCGATAGGCTTTTACTTGTTTTCTTCTGGTAGCTTCATACAACTACATATTATTATTTTCTTTCTTTTTTTTTGCTTTTCATATATGCGCTATGTATATAAGTATTTTTACGTTAGTTTATCATCGTATTTAGTGAGCACCGCTCACAGCGCCAAAATTCCACATTTTGTGTGTCCCAAAACCCCAAACCCAGCAATCACCTTACAAGTTAAGCTACATACAGTTACCGTTGCAGTTTCAACTGCTCTGTCATGTTGTCGACGTCATCGCCAAAACATTACTCATACGCAGCGTGGACGCACAATGGACGGTGACTGCCAGGGCCAGGAGCAGGAGCAGCGATAGCAGGCGATTGCCTGCCGCTGTCTGGCCACTTCGAGCGGCACTCGTACTTTCCGGCCAGACAACATCCACCTCGGACATTTTGAAAATGCTCAACAGTCGGTGGGATTGGAGCTCATTGTGCTCGGTGTTGATATGATGACTGATCGTCTTCAGTATCGCGGTGCATTCGTCCTGCAAATAATAATAATAATAATAACAATAATAACAATAATTATAATAATTTTAATAATAGTAATAATAATAATAATTATAATAATATTAATATTAATATAATAACAATAATTATAATAATAATAATGTTAATGTCAATGTTAATATTAATATCAATAATAATAATATTAACAATAATAGTAATATCAAAAACAAACCTTTTCCTTGCGCAGCAGTTCAATGTCCTTTAATTTGCCATCGTGTGGCAGCCGTGCGGCAATTATAATGTTCTCCTCGGTCATATTGAATAGTGTCAGTGTGCATTGGGTCTGCAATTCGCAACAAAAAAATATTAAACAAATTTTTTATGATTTTTTTTAGGACAAAGTGCTTTCATGTTTGGTAACTGTATCATTAAAATAGTTGCGAAGAAAATAATATCACCACTCTCACAAGAAATGTTTTCAAAGTATTTTTTTTGTTTTAATTTATGAATTTACAGAACTTATGAATACGTTTTAAGTTTAGCTGACAGACCCTTTAAAAAGTGAGAAAGAAATCACCACCAGAATATCCAAAAAATTACAATTAAAACATAAAATAGCCCTTAGTCGGAAGGGGTATTTAACTCTGCTGCCGCTAACTCACCTGATTATTGATGTAGGTTGTCACGTATTGTTGCAAAGCACGCACAGCATCCTGGACCCCCAGATTGGTATGGGGTCGCAGTAGGGCCTCGTCTGCAGCACTGTAACCCAACAGAAGAAAGATGCCACCTGCAAAGAGAGAGAGAGAGAGAGAAAGAGAGAGTTTGCCATAAATCTCAGCAAATGTGAAATGCATGATTTACACGACGACTCCAAGAAACAGATGTGCTCGGCATGAAGACTAGACCAATACTCAACCTTGGACAACCTGATTTTTTTTTTGTCGGATATAAAGCAACGACAAAGTGCAGCTGGCTGGCCTGCCCTAGTCTGGACTGCCATAAGAATATAGCATCAGCCAAGGGCTGTTCTTTTAAAATATTGTTATCCTTAATCCCGGAGGGAACTGTCTGGCAAAATGGAGCAGACTTGTGTCAGCTACGCTCCTTTTCCGTCATTTGGCCTGTCGCCGGCGATAATCGTAAAGTGCTCAACGGCAAATGGCTAACAGACTACTTTCAGAAAGGCAAAACACACACACGCAAATTTATGCTTCAGCATATAATGGATGTGACGACGCATCAAACGAACGGCAACTACTATAGTTGGATAACTGGATGACTGACTGGCTGGTTGCACTCAGAAATAAATCGAACCGAATTTGAAAAAATCGACTGATGCCTAGCGAGTTTTTCCAGAGAAGAGTAGTGCAGTCTTCGTATATTTTTAATACAAAATCGCCATAAGATGATGTTGCAAATGTGACCCTATTGTATGCAATGTAACAATCTGGCAACTCTTTTTTAGCTTATCTTAAGTTTTGCATTGTTCCTTGATTCGTAGGTACTCAAGAGTTAATTTCACAATAGCATGAAGTACACTCCGTTTTAGACTGCCGAATAAGTCGCGTCGTTATACAAATAAATACTTTGAAACGCTGTGAAACTTCGCCCCAGAAAGTTTCTGATTTTTAAATAGCTTTTAAATGTGAGAAGTAAAATTCTTGCTCTAACTCTAAAAAGCCAGTGTTATGTTTTTTTTTCTATTTTTTAGAAATGTTATATTTCATCAGGAAAAACATTTCTAAGCTAACAAAATAAATGTAAAATCGTAAGTTTTTTCAAATCAAATTATATGAATTTATAACCTATTTCAAATATAATATAATAAAATTATATATAAAATATATATTTTATTTTAAAATTCCGGTGTTTACTAATAAAAAAAAGAAGAAAAATCCTGATTTTGAAAAATATATTTTCTGAATAATAGGGAGAGTTAGATTCAGGACTGATTTTTTTTCTTTCTTTTGAGTGTTTGTGGCTGTTTGGTTGCAACATACCTGGTAGAATGTAGTCCCCGAGTGGCGGCTTCATGCAGATGAAACGTCCCGAGTAGCAGAGGCAACGGCCACGGAACGCCTGATAAGCCGGCGAAGCGTGACTGTAGAATGCCAGCGCTGTGCGGCAAGGAGCGAAGGGGACGCAAAGAGCGTGGCAGGTGAGGGTGAGGGAGTCGCCACAGCTGCACAGTTCGCTGCATTCGGCATCGTCCAACGAGTAGATCTGCAAAATAAAGTAAAGTTGTAAGAAGTTTTACTCGGGGTACTTGTCAAAATTTTTCGGGCCAAGACGGCTCGTCGCATGTGGTAGGCATTAGATAACGCATATGCCTCGATGTTGCAGGAGGTAGACGGCACTAATTGCATTGCACTTGCCACAAAACGGCTGTTGTTGGCTAGTGAAAAGAAAAGTGGCCAAAGTGTACTTCTCTTATTTATGTTTATTGTACTCTGTTACCGAATACATAAAAGAGTATCTTAGTTTTGTGCAATGTCAGTCATGCTGTTTGCCCGTCTGAAGTTAGAGCCCGGTAATTTGGAACATTTACATGTATCTGCTTGGGTCGGACAAAATGTTATTTGGAGTGCTACGTATAGTATAGTCTTAGATCGATTTAGCTACATACAGTTAAAAAATAATAATAGCACCCCTATGAAATATTTTCTTATGATTGAAAATAAAATAAACCATTATTTGTACAATTTTTCATATGCTGATTTTTAATTTAAATTATTTAGTATTCCTCTTCCCTATAAGCTAAAGTTAGCGCAGCTTCTCAAATCCTTTTCAAAATACTTTTTTTTACTTGAATGGAAAAATTTAAAGTAGGGAACAAACATTTGCAAAACTTTCGCATTCTTTATAGTTTTCTATTTTTAATTTTCATAATTATAAATGAACATTTGAAAAGTGGTGTTATTATTTCGTTAGTTCATTATCTTTACTTTCTTTCCTTTAAACTTTTTTTATTTGTATTTTGATTAAATTTAAATAAATTGAAACTTGCAAATAACGTTATGATTTTTTGTTTTTCACTTTTCTTTAGAGAGACTTATTCATAAGTTTCTTTAACTTAAAAAAAAAAAACATTTCAAAACATTTTTTGTGGTGCTATTATTTCTATTCGCAACTGTATGTCCCATAATTTTAAAGATAGACTCACCAAACTCCTAAAAAATATCTCAGAAATCTGAATTTGTAAGCTAGAGTATCACAAATTTTGAGAGTATAATACCGGTAGTTCCATTTACTTATAAGTATCAGGGTATTTCATTGTCGGTTACGCCCTGCAACTGTAACATTCTCACGTGTTTTTTTGCACATATTGTTGTGTTGTGTATGCGTTTCCATAGCCTCTTTTTTATGGCGTTGTTAAATGTGGTAATATCTTTTCGTTGGGGCACGTGCCGACACGTAAGCGAGACACGCATACACACACACAAATACACTCGCACACACAGCTTCAACTTGTTGGGCTGCAACTGAAAGTTGTTTCGTTTGTTTTGTTTGCAAAACTTTTCAGTTATGCAAATGCATTTTAATAACACTTTCTGAACTTTGCACGAAAACAAGCAAGGTTAAATAAAATGCGCCCTCTGTTGCTAAAAAAAGGCTGGCACACGTTTTATTCAAATGAAAACCTTTTAATTGCTGTAAATTGTCGACGATTTGTGGCAGTTGCATAAGCGTGCACAATTGTAGCCTACATATATGTATATAAATTGATATGAATAATATTAATTCAAAGTATCATATATTATTGTTATTACACACCCTTTTGCTGCTGCCTTCGCGTATCAATTGATCACTCTGATGAGGTCGCTGCACCACGCAGTTTCCTAGAAGAAAAGAAAAGAAAATTACAAAGGTGTAAATAAAATATTGTAAAATAAATAAGAAATGCAACAGCTTAAATTTACCTCGGTTATGAACGCCGTTTTTAATTTAAATGCAAGTTGATATCACTTATATTTACATATTTACTTATTTAATATCAACTAAAGGCAGTCAACACCGAAAAATTCAAGAATTAAAAGATGTATATTACAAATTCAATTTAAAATTGAATTTAAGTTTAAAAAAAAAAGAAATATTTATAATTTCAGAGGTATTAAAATGTGAAATGATCCAACATTTGTTGCGTGGATTGGTGAATAGCCAGTGAAATTGAAAAAATATTAGTAGTTGTGAATTTGTTTAGTTGCCCAACTACAAATACATGCGAAAATGTATACAGACTTCTTTGAAACTAAACTTTATGGGATTTCCTACTAAAATTCTATCGTGGATTTCTGAGTATACGAATAGCAGAACTAAGAACGCGATTGTATAAAAAACATTACTTTCTAGAGCTTTCCTAATCACCTTAATTGTCTCGTGAATAACGTTTTTTTTTTTAATCTTAAATTACTAAATTAACATAACGAACCATTCCTAAGTGTTGTTCTGATTGGAATTTTTCCGAGGTTTTCTCCAATTCATGCAATAAGTGTTGGATCATTTTGCATTTAAATAACCCTTGATATCTTGTAAACATATCTAATTTTTTAATTTTAAGTTAAAGTATAACATTTAGGATTTTAATTTTTTTTTTTTAATTTTGAAATTTTTGAGTGTCAACTGACTTTAGTTAACATTAAATAAATAAAGATTTTCTTTTTACCTTTACTCTGAAATTATTGGCCTGCTGTGCGTCATTCATTCAGAGAAGCCATAATTTTGAGCGATGGGGTTGGGAGCAAGTTGGTTATGAGTTTGCAACAATATTGTGCATGTACGTCGGTCGTTGATAGGGGTGCCCCCTTCGATGGGAGAGTGTGTTAATTGCTGGCCTGCAGGCCAAAGGTGTGCAAAGTATTGCCTGAACAATAAAAGCTAACGAACCTTGCCCAAGCTATTTTTAGTAGCGCTCTGGGCATTTACTTGGCCCACAAGTGCAGCTCAAAACTTTGCCAATAAATCAACAACAAAGCAGCTCAGATCTTATTTACATTTTTAGTTAGTCATCTATGTTTTTTGCTTGAGTGGGTCACTGAGTTGAGTTAAGTAAATAATTGACAACTATTTAGTTTGCATTACACTTTAAAGCAAACTTTTAAATTCTGTTGTTGGCCTTAAATCAATAATAGATGAGACATGCAAACTGCACAACTCGACGACTAAACAACAAACAATTTAAACAAAATGTACACGCAACTGTCCCAACGGTCTAAATAACTTCTAATGGCCGTTTATACATATAAATACATAAATATTTATGTATATAATACATGTGCGTGTATGTAATTCCATTGATAGACGTGCAGCAAGCAAACAAACTAATTTGCATTTGTAATGCAATTTGTAAACGGGTTTGTCTGTAAAATGCACAATTTGAAGAAGTACTTATTAAATGCGGAAAGATAAGCGATAACTCTTCGTGAATTCAATTTAAAAACCACAATAATCTCTTATTCCCCAAAAATATTAGATTAACACTTGAGATGACTATTTCCCAAAAATGAGCTTTACTTTAAATTAAATAAGTTAAATATCAAATGTCAGATAATAATTTAACTGGAGTATTTATAAAATCCGAAAAGATAAGCGGAAATCGAACTCTTTGTGGCTTATTATTATTATGTTAAAAACTTACATTAAGCAATAATTGCACAAAAATATTAGAGTACAACTTGTTTGTGTAAATGAAATCGTTAAATGCTAGTATTTATTAATAATATTTTTTTCATACTCTGGAAATTAAACATATTTTTTCTTAAATTCTACAAAAATGAGCCCTGAATTTACTAAAAGTATACTGATATATTCTGATTAATAAGCTCTAAAATTCAAGTCAATTTTATTTCTGAGTTTGGATTTTTTATTGAATGTAATGTATCATTTCGAAAAAAATCGCTCAAGTGCTCGTTTGTACAGTTATTTATCCTTATATTATGGATAAATTTGATTTAAAATACACGCTCGTTGACAATGGTCATATTCGGGAGCTGTGCAATATGCGAGAAATTGCCATACGCCCCAAAAACAAACTCATTTCCGGTTAATGGTTGCACACACACATACACACACACACATACGCAGTCATGCGTGTAATGCTGCACTTTAACATACAGTTACATTGCAACATAAGTGTGGCATTCACGCCGCGTTGAGTTGTTGCTTTAATTAGCCACAGAACCACATCGACCACATGAATTATGCAATTTTAAAAAACTGAAATGCGTAGTCATTATAAAGGGAGCTGAGGGAAGAGGCGGTTTTGTTTAAGAACTGGATGGTGGTGATGCTTATCATGACTGTCTCGTCCCACGGTACACGCTAATTGTGATAAAGTCGGCAAAAATTTAAATGACAATACATAAAGCAAATCACTCTTGCGCTCTGTCAAAATATAGCAGAATATTTACTTAATTTTTTTTGGTCCGGAAAAGGGGATAAAGCTTCCCATGAGAGTGCGCACTCAAAAAAAAAACTTTCTAATTGACCTTATTAATTTCACAAGGTATATTTCTCAAAAAAAGGAATTTTTTTTTTTAGTTGGAGGATAATAACCCAATTGGATTAAACTCAAATATCGATCAAATTCCTTTCAATTTATATATTATTATGTCCATTTATTTGAAATAAATTTCCCTTCCATTATTTTTTTTTACCGTTTTATAAATTGTTTTCTATTATTTAAAGTTTTTATTATTTTGAAACATTATGTTAAGATTTTGCATACACAAATATTTTAAAATATAAATTAAAGAATGACGACAGCATCCAAACTCTTTTATAATAATCGAGAGAGATTTTGAATAAGTATTAACTTAATTTGAAAAGGGAATCAGTATTTGCATTTCGCTCTCAGAAATAGTGTCTTTTATTTTCTACAAGCCTTTCTAAATTTTGGAATTTGGTCCTTTTATTCCATTAAGAAATATAGTTCTGAAAATTTAGGAAATACCTTTCTAATTTGTAGACATTTTGTTTCTTATATTCAAGCATGTTTTCTAAAAAATCTCCATTTTCAACTTTTTCGAAATAAAATAAGTTAAGAAATATGTGTCACAATAAAAATTAAAAAAAAAGCTTTCCAATGTTTTTAAAATTATATTTCACATAATTATAAATTGTTTTTAAAAAACAGAAAATCTTGCTAGCTTTCAGAGCGACATACTGTGCAAAATTTTTCTGAGGGCAGTAAACGGCTGTCGACAGCCTGCGGCTCTATCTATGTGTATATGTGATAAGCCAAACGCACTCGACTCGGATTCGCACAAAAGGGGGTTTGGCATGAGGTGCATTTACTTACTTGGCGGCTGGGTTGTTGTTGTGGTCAGCATTGTTGTGGTCGTTGTGGTTGTCGGCTCTGTGTGGCTGATGCTGTGCACAAATTCTGTTGTTTCCATTTGGTCAACAAAAATTACCGGATCATCGAAATCTACGCCCTGTCTGCCCTGGCCACCATTTTTATTGTTGTTGTTGCTGTTCTGCCGTCGATTTCCATTCCCATTCCCCCCATTCCCATTGCCATTTCCGTTTCCGTGTCCATGTGGATGGGTCTTGCCGTGATTATTGTCGTGTTCATTGCCGCCATGATAATCGTCATTTCCGCCATTTCCGCTGGCATCGTTTCCGCTGTGCAATGGCACCGAATCGGGCGGATCGAGATAATTGTGTTCCACAGATGCCGGCTCCGATTTCTCCTTTGCCTGCTCTCAGTGGTGGTTTTCGGTGGTTTTTCAATTTTGTTTCACGGTTTTGTGTTTTTTAATATTTATTTATTTACATTTTTTTTTGTGGTTTTGCGATTGTTATTATGCGTATAGTTGATATATGAAAAGAGGACAGAAAAAATGTTTTTTTTTTAGTTTTCAATGCGGACTCAAGAATTATTTTATTTTTATTTTTTTGTTTTATATTTTTGCGAACGGCACTTAATCTTTTTGCAGCAGCAGTTGCTGCTGCCCCTCCTCCTACAGCAGGTCAGAAATTGATTGCTTTGTCGGTTTGCATTCAGACTCGATACTCGATGCTGTGAGCCACAATATATATAACAACAACATTGTGCGCTTGGCTTTTCATGCCACTGATTGAGTGCTGATTGGAAACAGATGGATTGAAGCTTGGATTGAAGGACAACGAATGGTGAAAGGACAAACAAACTGGTGGTGGTAACTCTTGTTAAATCTTGTTAATCGGATAGCCTGACATGCTGTTGCCAGAGTTCTTGCCACACATAATTAGCTTCACTCCGCGGCGTTTACCTTGAAGATATGCGTTGTTGGTTTCCTTGGCGCCTGCTTCGCTTGCAAGCTGTTTGTTGTTGTTGTTGTCGCTGTCGTCGGTTTCGGTGGTGGTGCAGGTGGTGCTGTTACTGGTGGAGCACGTGTTGTTGTCGTCGTTGTTGTTGTTGTTGTTGTTGTTGTCGTCGTCGTCGTTGTTAGGAAACCCAATTCGGCCAAACGCTTCATATGAAAATCCTTTTGTGCCTCAACTGCAAGACATGCAACATTCATTTCCACAGTTAGTTTCCTCTTCCCCCCAAGTCGAGTTCCTCCCACTCTCTCTCTCTTTCTTTCTCTTCTACTCACCCACACAGGGGTTCATCCAGAGTAGACGTCGCCAGCCGACGCACTGGTAGAGATGCTGGGTATCCGTGTTCTGGCAGGCGCATGTGGTACGCAGCATGGTGCCCAGTATGCCAATCATTGCGCTCCGACAGCCACTCGGGCGGCCAGCACACTTCTTCGTCACACTGTCCACGGCACAGGCCTGCTCGTAGTACTCCAACTTAAGTCTGCAACGATTAAGTAAACAGAGAAAAAAAAAACAAAAATGTTAAAATGTGTTTCCTTTTTTTTAACTTCAAGTTAAGTCTGGGGTAAAAAAAATTCGAGTGTTTAATTTTTTTTTTATACTTCAACTTCAATTTCTGGAGACTTTTGTTTTAATTCATGAATTAGTTTCGAATAGAAAACAGAAAAAGAGTCAAGGTGCTCACAAGTATTTAATTAACTTAATTTTTTTATTTCTTTAATACTTGAACTTAAGTCTGTGTCAAAAATAAAAATCTGAGTGTTATTTTTGATATTTTATTTTTTTTTTTGTAATCCGGCACTGGTCTGTTCATAATGCTCCAATTTGAGTCTGTGGCGATTAGAGTAAACACAGAAAAATAAAAACCACAGTTTTAACATATGTGTGTGCTTGCCTTGGTGGGTATGCACTTCACGTCTGTCCTTCTGTACACTCAGAAAAAAAAACTTTGAATTTAAAAAGTCGGCCAGTATTCTAGAAAGTTTTTCTTGATATTTTTATAGGAATTAAAAAGGCCTGCCTAAATTGACAATCTATATATATATATATATAGAAATATTTTCTATTATTAAGAAATGCATTTCTAAAAAGTAGCACTGTAATACAGCACTCTCAAGTGCTATTTTAGGGTTTATCTGTCACATCCTGGAAATTTGACATATTTGTTCTTCATTTTAGAAAATCTGAACCGAAGTTGAGAAATGCAAACCCTTAGATTTTAGAAAGACTCAAGTTTCCAGACTGGAAATTTAATTTCTGTGTAATAAGGTGAGTTACGCTTGGCGAATTTTCAATATTAATGGCGATGTTTTTTCTGAGTGTAAGTTGCAGTTCTTGTCTGTTTTCCAGTACGGCTGTGACTAAGTATACCCCGTTACCTGCAGTTTCTCCTTGTAGCTAGCTTGAGTTGGAGTCTGAGATTGATGTGCTGCAATTTATGTTGGCATTACTCTTGGCACATTCTACTGCATTTCATGGGACTGCAGATGTTTCTGCCGCACCACCGCAAAATAGCTACATACTTTATGACATCACGTTTACGACTCAGCTCACTCTTTCTGCTTGTAAAATCATTGATGCTGTGGCTTTAGTTGCAACACGGCGTATACGTAATATGCGTAAAACAATGCAGTGCGGACAAGTGAAACCTGTAACATACATGTTGCCATGTGAATAGTTGTTGCAAGCTTATCAACGAGCAGCAGAGTAATGATACCAAGCAATACGCATTATCTTCAGCCTTAAGCATAATTATAATTTCGAGCAGACAAACTGCTCAATATAATTGCATAATTTTGAGTGATTTTTTTTCACTGGACATTTGCCAATTAGAATGCTTATATAAATGACGATTCGATTACGTAAATGGCATTGCAATTCGTCTTGCCGCACGTGGCATGTTGAGCCAGCCATCTAAGCGGTAAAATAAAGCCAACTTGTCAACATCGACCAGGCAGCCATTCAAATGTGCCTCACAATGCTGCACATAGCACGTGCATGCAACATACACTCGGTAAAAAAAATCACAGTAAGTTTTTATGGAGAATCCGGAGAAATAGACTAAGAAAATAAATTTAAAAACCAGAAAAGTTTCCTTTAAAGCGGCAATTCCAAATATATTTTTTCTTTTATTAAGACATGCATTTCTCAAAAATTTAAATAATGGCCCTCATTTAAAAAAACAAACCTTTCTTAAAGTCGAATATAATTTTCAAATTCTGTTATTTATTTAGTTTTTGTTAGCTAAACTCAGTTAATGAAAAAAAAAAAAAATACAAAAACTAAAAAGAAACTAAATTAAATTTAAATAAAATTTTAAATAGAAAACAACATCCTGGAAATTATACATATTTCATCTAAATTGCAAACTAAAATTAAGAAATGCAAAGCTGTGTTTTTAGCTGGTCACAAACAACAATTATAAATTTACGTTCTGAATAATAAGGGGAATTTCACTAGAAGACTTACTAGAAATCAGGTTCATTTTTTTTTTGCTGAGTGTAAGCACTCGAATAGCGAATCGCCGACTGCAGTTTGACTTTACTTTAACACCACCCACACACACATGCACGCACATACACACATACACCATCGTTTAAATGGGAGCAGAGCAGCATACAAAATGAGCGTCATTAGTCCGATTTAGTTGTTTACTAAAGCAAGTGAGATTCACTTAAAAGGCAATTAATTTTCACAGCCACAGTCGACGCCACGTTCGCTGCGCTTGTTCAGCTGTAACATGACAACAAACACAAACGCCCCCATACACACATACACATACTCACACACACTTACAGTCATGACATGCATCGTATTTATCACTTTACTTTGTATTTGACACATTCGCGGCCTGGATTCAAGTTTTGGCTGCTTTGCTGGAGTGGCTCAAAGTGTTGCCTGCTTCCTATTCCTGTGTGTGTGTGTGATGTGTGTGGTGTGTGGTTGCCTCGTGCCACGTCGTGGCGTGTTTAATGAAGAGCTGTGCACAAAGTGGTAATTTAACGCCCCGTTTGACGATGACGCGCATTTTGGCACACAACTTGAGCTGTTGCCTATGTTTTGGGCTTTTCGGCTTTGCTTACACTGAGCAAAAAAATCACATCGAATTTTATTTATTAGTGTCGATTGTTATCAGTCGTCTCAGAAAAATATAAAAAGTAGAAAATAAATGCAGTTATAACACAAATAAAGTGTAGAATTTAAATTTAAATTAGAATAAATAATAAAAAAAAATGTTTTCCTATATTCAGAATTATTTATAAAATCAAGGAAAACGTTCTTATTTTCAGGGCGATTTTCTAAATTTTGGCTCGATTTTTTTAAGCGTGTACAATTTGAGTTATTGTCTGTAAATTTGGTGTTTTCGGCTGTGTTCAGCTTAATGGGTTTGGCAAAAATGTCATCATAGCAGTTGCAACCGCTCTCTGTTCATATAATTCAATAAGTACACGAAATTGAATTTTGTTTAATTGAATTGCGGACCCAAAAATGATTTACAAACAGACCCGCACACTCACAAACACGCACACATACAGAGAGATTAAAACAGCAGAGCGGATATGACATGCGATGCGCATATTTCCGCTTCCGCTTAGCGGGCATTTGAATTATGGAGAAAGCACTGGGCATATAACTATGACTATCTGAATAGGTGAGTGGACTCACCTGCACTCGCGATCCTCCTTGCAGCTGTCTGCCACAACGTGGCAAGCTGGCGGCGGATGGTAATAAATGCCATTGGAGCTGGCGGGATTATTGCTATCGGGTGGCCTCTGTGCGCAGACAGGATGCAGTTTTTCCTGTGCAATCATGCACATGTCATGCCGATTGCCATTCTGCTGGCTGGGACTATTATTATTGTTGTTGCTGCTAGTGGATTTTCTGGAAAGAGAGTGGAAAAATGTGTGCTGTAGTTGTAGTTATTGCTATTGTTGCTGCTGCTGCAGCTGCTGCCACTTACTTGCATAGACAAAAGGCAATGTCCAGATTGAGGTCCTCGTGTGGTCCTTTGTAGAATGACTGCAATGATGTCATGCACGCATTACGATTACAGCGATGCAGCTCACAATGCATCAGCATCGGCTGCAATGATGTTGAGCAGCCGGGATCCTCACGGCAGCTATCCAGTGCTGTGTGGCAGGTACTCTGCAGCACATTTGTTTTTTTTTTGTTGTAAACGAAAATTGTAAAAACGTTTTGCGCAACAAACATATATTCAGTACACTCAGAAAAAAATATAGCCCAAATTTTAGTAAATCGCCTTAAATGAAAATCACCTTTATTACTAGAATGTTAGTTCTTGGAAAAAATTGGAAAATATAATGTAAATGCTCATTTTTATAAACAAAAAAAATGCAAACCTAACCAAAATAAGAAATTTTTTTTAAACACTCTTTAGTTTTCAGAAATAATTTCTTAATATTGGAAAACAATTTCTAATAACTAGAAAACCTTGGCATAAATTAACAAACTAAACAAAATTAGGCGATTTTTTCTATTTTATTAGAAAATTTTTCTTTTATTGAGAAAAATATGTTTAAAAGGAAGAAATGCAAAGCCTTTTATAAAAAATCCGTTATACAATTCAGAGGCAGGCATTGAAATCTATTTGCGCGGCTTTTATATTAGAGTTTAATTCGGATCGCCATAAAATCTAGAATGTTTGTATCTTTAAAATCTTAAAACACAATTGCTTATTTATAAGAAACAAACAAGTCCCCTTTTGAACACCAACAAAACCTATTATGTTAGACACATTTTTCTACATTTTAAACAAATCCATCTATAAATTTTAAAAAATTACTTTCTGATTTATAGGGTGAAGAATCCTTGGAGATGTACTAAAATGTTTTGTAATTTTTTTTTCTGTGTAGTCTCAGTACTTTTCGTTGTGTCTGTGTCCGTAGAGAGCAAAAATTATGCATTGGCATCTGGTCTCAGCTTACCTGAAAGTGTTGCTTGATTATTTCCGTTGAGAGGTCAACTTCAACATCCTGACCACCTGCAGAATCAGACGTGCCCAAGTGACCAATGCGTTTTGGGTTTCGAGTTCAAATTGCATTTCGACAGAATGAGTGTTCAGAGTTTCAGTTAGTGCCATAATTGTTGAGACCGCAGTGATTGTAGAAAAACGTTGGAAAGATGTATCCATTAGCTATCGTCTTTTTGAACACAAAACACTCGAATTATATTAAAATTAGCACATTCAGACTGCGTCCACCAACATGAACGACCAACATGACAAATAAAATTGGACAGTGTGCCAATTTAAAATTGAATCGTTGCTTAAAATTAGAAAATATTTAAGCTAATTACATATATTATTGCTTACGCAACATTTATATTATTTGGCAACAACTATAAATTATTATATTATTGAGCATTTGTTTATGTTTATTTTATTGCATTTAAAATATATTAATTAAAATTAGCACAACAGCAATTGTTCATAACTCAATTGCGTCATGGGATTGACGGTAAATAATCCTTATTAGAAATGATTATCGAGGAAGGGCTAGCGGGGCCGGTGGAAAAGGGGAAGGCGTATCATGTTGGAGGCAACATCTGGTGCCAGTTATGGATTACATTTTAATTAACCAACTTGCAGTCGGATATCACTTCTATTCAAATTCATAATCATATTTCCATGACCCAGACACATAGTTCCCATCCCATAAATTATCGAAATAATCGTATAGTAAAAACGTAAAGCATAATTAACGAAATTAAAAGCAATGTATATCTATATATATTTTCATATATATATTCCAAATTCGTTGCCTACAATTGGGTTAATCGATTCTCATTACTTTTAACTGCAGGGAACGGGGTGGAGCAGGGCTACAGGTGCAGCGGGGCTGCTGGGGCTTATTTAAAACACAACTAAATACTAAATGTATTTTATTTATTAGATATTTAATAGTAGATAAATAGATTTGTCGGCCTTTAAAAACTACAACCTACTCGTAAAAATATTTGGGGATCGCCGGGAGTGGCGATATTATTAACTAACGATGAAATTCTGTTTAATGTAAGTGTGTGTGTTTTTCTTTTGTACTTTTGCTCTGAGTTGGGAACAGTTAATTAATGAAATTAGTGTGTTTAATTTGATAACTGACTGTAGTATATTCTGACTATGAATTAGTATTGTGTGTAAGTAAAAAATCTGACAATGCACGCAAAGCCAAAAGGATAGTAAGAAAAATTATAAGTTTTATGAGGGCGCAAAATAATTTTTTAAACATTTAAAAAGAAAACGCAAATTATTATTTGAGCGGCTGAGATGCAAAATGTATAATATTATTATAAGATCAATTTTTTTGAAGCCCGTTCTTTTCAAATTGAACTATCAAAATGTCAAAATGTTTTTTGAGTTGAGTTGTGCCTTTAAAAAATTTATAATTTTCTTTAAATGAAATGAATGTTTGTTTTCTCTTGAATTTATCTGGCAATACCAAATTTAATGGTTTGAGTTAATGAGTAGTTCTTCTTATTTGTTTGTGTAAATATTGATGTTGTTTTTGTTGTTATTTAAATGGAACACGCAACATATGAAACATATTGGAAAAAAATTGCATTTGAACAAAATTTTTGAGTTTAAAAAAGAAAGGTTTGTAACGCATTTTCTTTGTACTTAGTAGTTGAATTATTTGTGATTGTAACTGTTTTTTTTTTTTATTTTTTTCAAAAAACGGGTGCATTGAAAAATTTTGTAAAAAATATTGTGCTTGAATTAAATATAACAAAAATGTATTTTCCAGCTTTTAAATCGATTTTTAATGAATTTTGTTGTCACAACATTTTTAAGTTTTCATGATTTTTATTTATGCAAATAAGAAACCATTAAAATTTTGTTTAACTATATAAAAAAAGTTTATACACCTGTTTCGCATTTATTTGAATTTTACAAAATATGCCAAACAAAATTCATTGTCAGAAATGTTCATAACGAAGTTGAAGCAAATGTTTTTGTTTTTAAATCGAAAAAATTTCCAAAACATTTTGAAAACAAACGGCAAGCTACATAAGAAAAAATTTAACTTATAACGAATAGTTAAAGTAAAGGCTGATTCATATATAAAATCAATCTTTGCATATATGTATATATATATATATATATGTTTATATAGAATAATGTATATACGAGTATGTAAGGCAGTTTCTGTTTTTGTTACTGTTTCGATATTTATATAAGTTGAGCAAATGCCAAAAATTATGCACAAAGCAAAGGCGAGCTCGGAGCACACCAGTTGTTTTTATATATTTTTGTTTTTATTTTTGCTTGTTTATTTAAATGAAAAGTTGAACAGTAAAAGTTGAATAATTGTTAATTTACCTGCAACGGGTTGTGTTAGTTAATTAGTTACAGGGGACGACACAAAACGCGCAAAAAAACGATTAAAAAATATTTAAAAAAAAGACACTATTAAACATAGTTACACATCGCTACCTAGAACGTGTAAAAAATCTGTCTTTTTGTTTTGTTCTTCTGCTGATCATATAACTGCTTTTGTTTTTACAGTTTGCCTAGTTTGTGGTCAGTTATTCATTGTTTATTGATTACGTTCATGCTTAAACATGTGCACATACTTTGATAGTAAACACCGGTATTTCCGTTTCCGTTGCCATTGGCATTGGCATTGCCGGTGTAGCCATAGCCCGTATCAACGATATCAAATGGCGACTCATTTCCGGCGCCGGCTGCCGCCGCCATGTGGCGCTGATGAAAGCCGCTTATATTGAACGGATAGCTGAGTACGCCGTGCAGCTGTGTGTTGGACACCGAGCCCGGATAATTATAGCTGCCGCTTGCCGCGCCGCCCATCGCCGCTATCAGTGGCGTATCAATCAGCGACAAATTATCATCGAAGATTCTCTGATGTAATTTCTCGTCCATGCCCAATATTCTTACTGGAATTTTAAGTTGCAAGAAGAAAGAGGGTAGAATTGTTTGTTGTAGTTTGTTGTTGTTGTACAGTGGCTTTTTTACTGATGTTGTTGTTGTTTTTTTGTAGATACGAGTAGCTATTGTTATTTTATTGTTGTTGTTATTATTGCTACACAGGATTGGAACTCAGCAATATTTCCACATCCAATCAATTTGCATAATTCAATCGATTTGATATTTTTGTTGTTGTTTTTTTTTTTTTTTGTTCAAATTTCATGGCTAACAAATGAAAAAAATTTACATGTTTATGTGTACCCATCGAAATTGTATGGGTTAATACATTTCTTCTTTTTTTTTTTTTGTTTAGTAGACCTTCTCAACAAACTCAAATTCGATAAACTGAACAAGTTGAATAATAGAAAATCAAAATTTATAATTTATAATTTACATGGAAAGTTAAGGGAAAACTGTGTGCTTCTATTTGGTGCAGTTAAAAAAAGGAGAACAGTTTTGTGAGACAGTGGAACAAAACTAGGAGTAAGCAGTCATAGGGAATATATCTACATTCTTTAATTAAAATTTAAAATTACAAGAAAGTTTGCTTAAGCGCTCTTTCAATTGCAGCTTAAAATTATCTGCAATGGCGAAATGAAAGGTTAAAAGCGTTTCATTAATGTGGATATATTTTTTAAGCAATTATATTAATGTGAGAGAATTATAGCTTTAAGTTGTGTCGATTTACTTATTTGAGCTCTCAGTTACAAAAGGTAAATACAATCCTTAATGTGTGGTGTGCGATAAAGCCCTTGCATGTATTTTATTTAAATAAAATGCAGTTTGTAATATCAACATGCAGTGCGAATAAAAAATATGCAGTTTGTTTTCCGCCAAGTAGGAGAAATTATAAATATTATTTTAGTTTTTAAACTGTTCAACGTAAAACAGTTAACTATCTGCCACATGCCACTTGTGTCATTGGCACATATTAATCGAGTGCTTGAGTGCTTATTTATGCAATTGTGATTTGTGAATAAACAATTGCCATGAATTTCTGAAAGTCACCTTAAAACCTAGAAAGTTTTTCGTGCTTGCAGATATAAGTTGAATTTATAGTTATGAATTTATAAATTATCTACAATTTTTATAAAGTAAAAAGCAAACACTGATTTGTATTAAGTCACAACCATACATTGTAATAGTCTATTTTCAGAAATTAACCTTGAATTATTTTTGCGTCAAATGAACTTAGTTTACGTTAAATAATTTAAAAATATAAATTTGGAAATCCACTATCTAAATATTATTTGACACTTGTTGTCAAATTATGTTGATTTTCTAAAATTAAGGTGTTTTTCTGAGTGTGATCTCAGCGGCATATAGCTCAACCGATTTTCAGTTCAATTTGGCCAATAGCTTATTGTGTGGCATGCCACGCACCAATTCCCACAGCAAAGCTACGGTTCTATCTGCTATCAATGTCAATGGCACAGGCAAACACAGCGCTTACAGAGACGTGCTGACTGTGCGAGTATAGGTGTTTGCTGTGTGCTGTGTGTGTGTGTGTAACTTTATGTATCTTTCAAATGTCATGCGCTGTTAGAGCGAGCAAATGGTAAACGATTCAATGGAGCCGTATTTGCAACCACAGCGGCAGCGAGCGGCATTTGCTTATCTCGCCAAGCAGACGCCAAAGTGCGCTTCATTTGTGGCAACAACACCGCTCAAAGGATACTCAAAGGAAGCTGCACGAGCCACGAGACGGTCAATGTGGGTGGAAAGGGAGAGTTCGTGGTGCTAAGTGGCAGGGATTTGCTATACCAGGCCAGCCAACTTTCCTGTCTGCGTTTTCTATTTATGTTTGCCGCTTATTTTGTCGAGCAAATATTTGCGCAGCAATCACTGCGTATGGCAACTTGAAGGGGAAATCGAGCAATCGTAATCCTAACTGCCCCCTCCTTGCGCGGGGCGAATCAGCTGGAAATGAGATTAGTACTGTTTGTTAAGTGTTATCGCCCATGTTAGCACTTGTCGACGACTGGATTGGATCTCTGTCAAACAATTGTTGCGTATATGCCATACAGTTAGATCTAATAGGAATGGGCAGCGTATTATGCAGCCTAGTAGGAATTAAATTAAAACGTTTAGTTTTTGAGAAATGGGCAGTTTATAATGCAATCTAATTATGTTTAAAAAATTATTCTGGTGTTCTCAAACAATTTTTGCTTTTACGCAATGGTGTCATTTCGGATCTAACATAAATTCTATGACTTTGGGCAGCCTACCCTGAAATAAAAATAGCCCATAATTTTGGAAAATTGACCAGAATATTAGAAAGTCGAATACTCGTTAAATTTTTTAAATTAAATTATATGAATTTATAAACTATTTTCACTATTTGTATGTATAAAATCTTAAAATATAAATGTTAATTTATTTATGTTATAAAAAACAATATATTTTTTTAGAGAAAGATGCCCTGAATTAAGAAAAAGAAAAGTTATGGTTTTCGCAATATAAGGTGAGTTGTCCTTGGCTAATCATTAAAATTGGGCGAGCTGCTTTTTTCAAAGTGTAACATAAAATAAAACAGACTCTTTAATTTTGTTTGGGATAAAGCACACTGAAGTCAATTTATGCTGGTTTTTGATGGCCTGTCACATCAATGGGAATTGCACATAAATACACAAATGCAGCATTCACACAGACAAGTTTAGCTGCGAACAAAGGCCATGCAGAAAATGGCGCGTAATTATTGTACAAAACTCATAAACAACTGAGATAAATTTCAGAATGCGCTATAATTTCCAAATAACGTTGGTACACAGTACACACAGTGCGTGGCAACCGTATGCGTACAGAATTGCTGCTTTCCATGCCATAATTTGTGTCTCGTGTCTCGTGTGGCACAGGCCTTAGGGGCTGCCACAAGCCTTGCAATATTATGAAAATATTTATTGCATGCAGGAACACAAACACAACGAAATGCCAACTAGGAAGTGATCACATATTTTTACTGCGAATGTTAAATATAGTTGTTGTTGTTAGCAAATCGCTTTAATTGCTTACACTAGTGCTTAATAAATTTGCCAACTGAGTGTGTGCTTAGCATCATGTAATTTACTTAATTATTTTTCTATGTTAATTTCAAAAACGAAATGTAACTTTAAAACTAGTCAAATTTAACAATTGCTATAATTTAGGGAAGCGTTTGGCGCGAAGTCGCTTGTTATTGCTGCTGCCATTAACTGAAAGTATCAGTTCGGTGGTTTGCTTTTTGCTTTATTGCAACTGCGTCTGATTACAATTTGTAATGCACTCAGAAATAAAACTTTTACTTAATTAATTATTCCTTGCCTGAACCTCTTCGAATACTCTGTTGTGATAACCATAGGCCTTATCAAGCAATTATGCAGTTCTGAGTCTTGTGAATAACATTTTCGTATAATAAGGTAAGCCAAACGTATGGCGAATTTCTTAAATTCAGTTTTATTTTTTTCCTGAGTGTAGCTGTTGACTGTGGCTGGGTCTCCTGTGAATAAGTGCGTATAAATCGAGTGCATATAAAAGCCTGTGAGTCGTCGTTGCAAGTGGCATGCATTAATACTTGCCAATGTTCACAATATCTGCATTACTCAGTTTACACGTGTGTATACATATGTGTTTATGTATGTGAATGAGTGTCCCAGAGTTGCATTGGCGAATGAAGTCACAATGCAAGCTAGCTTCAAATTTATAACCTGTGTCAGCAGATGCTCAACAAATGCCGCAACGCATGCAAAAACAAAAGGATCACTGATAATGATGTTGACGATGATGATGACTATAATGATGATGATGATGATGGTGATGATGATGATGAACGACCAATGACAATGGCTAGTCAAATTTGTGGCAATAAATATGAGCGAAAATGCACAAAATGCGTAACAATCAAAATGCCAAACAATCGTGTACAACACAGACTACGTGGGGTAATCGATTGATTGCAAATTTGGCGTGCAACGAGAGAAAGAGAGAGACAATGCAGATAAAGTTGCATGAATGCATTGTGTACGTGTGAGTGTGTGTGTGACTGAGAGAGCTGTAAATAAGCAGCAGCAAACTGAACTTAACAAAACATAATGGACCAAAGTGAACTGAGTGCACTTCATATCAGCATTATACTTGGTTAGATTTTTGGGGAAGGTATTTGGCGCTGTGGCAAACAAAATGATTATTTATGGCACGAGTGTGCATTGTGCCTGTGCGTGTGAGTATGCAACCGATTGCAGCGGAGAAAGCCACAACTAGAAAGCTAGTCAATTCAAGACAGCTAGTGGCAAACCAACAACAAAGCACACCCCCCCCCCCCAAAAAAAAAAAGAAGAAAAACAATACACTAAAATGCCCTTTAAAAAAAAGAAAACGTTTCTAATTTATAGAAATTTTTCGAAATAGTAGAACAAAAAATTTTAAGAGTTTGCCCCAAATCGAAAATAACAAAAATGGTTTTTTTCTGCTTATTAAAAATCGTTTTTTTAAAACAAGTAAAATGCTTTATTCGAGTGAACTCGACTTCGATATACCCTGAACCCAGCTGATAAATATATATTTTTTTAAATTATTGGCGAATTTCCCTATAAAATTTTTTGCACAAAAATGCGAGCAGGTCAGTAAATGCACTCATTTCTTATAGTAAGGTAGAGCAGCACAGGCACTGAAGACTAACAAAAAAAACTATAGCAGCGCATTGTTTATTCACAAGAATACAAAAATCATATCTTTCTAAAAAATTTCTATCCATCTCTTTCCCACACATGCGTTCGCATATTTATGCATACAGATAGATATAAGATCAATATGCGAATACATTTTCGACTATAACTTGGGTCTTTCTTACCCGATCTTAATGAAATTTTGGTAGTTGATCAATATGCATATGCATATTATATATTAATTAGAAGATTCTGCCTTTAAAATTTTGGCATTTATTGCTATCGGAAATTAAAATGAATCGATATTCGATCGGACGCAGTTGTCGATAAAATAAACCAAACCGGATATAACTATATTCCGAATTTTAAGTCTCTAGCTCTTATAGTCTCTGAGATCCGCGTGTTCATACAACTAGACGGACAGGCGGTCAACCGGACGGAGAGTTCAGGGTATCAAAATTCTTCCTATTTTTGGAAAATCACGTTTAAAAAGAATAATTCTACAATTCAAAAACAAGAAATTCGGAAAACCATAAATTTTAGAAATTTACTTTATGAATATTACTGATAATTACTAAACATTTTTTTCTGAGTGGAGTATGCCGCATTCGGATACAGATACAGTGTATCTGCACACTGGCCGCATTTTGGCCATTTGTTTGTTGTTGGCTGACGCATGTTCGTGCTTGGTGCCACAAAAGATGACAAATATATAAACAGTGGAGTGAGAAGACTTTGAGATACTGTGAACGAAAGTGCCTTTGGTGCAGTGTGCTCTTAGAATACCCACTAAACCAACCTTACCCTCCACAAATTAGCGTACCACAAAGCCCGGCTACTCTTATTTATTACCTCCATTCAGTTAGAAGTTCAACTGCCTTTAAATATGTATTTGCAATTTGGAAATTATATTACAGTGATGAGATTAATTGTAAAGAATTTATTATAATTTTTTTAACAAAAAAAAAAATAAATAAATAAAACACTATTAATTTAAAAAATACTTTTAATTTCTCAAATAAATTGGAAATTCATTTTAAAAATGAAATTGATTGATTGAAATTGAGAAATCATCATTATTACCTCATAATAAATAAATATATTCACAAGTGAGGAATGTGCATCCATTTATCCAAATATTATTACGAATATTCAATTTGCATCATAAAATGATTCACATTCGATGAGAGGCTTAACTTAAATGCATTTTGATAAATACAATGGAAACTGTTTACTATTTACTTACCCCTCTCATCCATGTTACCATTGGGCGCGGAGTGGGTGCGGTGGGCTATATCGCTACCGGCGACTAAATCGCCTAGATATGCTGTTTGGTGCAAGTTGGTGCCAGTGCTAAATGGAGTTGCAAGTGTTTTGGAAATTTGCAAAATTACTTAAGTGCATCATAAAGTTAGTATATTGAAAGAGAGAGAGTGTGCTGCAAGCTAGCTAATTAGATCAGTAATGTACTCAAAAGTCAAAAGTGCAAACGGTGCATTGGTGCTGGTGCATTTGTGCAAATGTGTGGGTGATTTTGCAAATTGAAATGTTTGCTGTGTTCACTCAAAGGAAAAATGGCTTTGTGTTGACGCAAATCGGCTTACAGCATTAGCAACATTTACAGGAAAGATACAGATAGAAAGGGGCAGAAGAAGAGAGTTTGGACTTCATCAAAAGTTGATGAAGCATCAAGAGTTGCTTTGGCTTTTCACTTCCGCTCCTAAATGACAATTGGCCCAAGCCGCTGGCATTATAAATAAGTAAATGCCAACCACAGGGGATACTCATATATACATATATGTAGATATGGGGACAAAGTCCATGGTCCCTAAAATCAGATTATGCTCCACATTGGACATCAATTGAATATTCATTAAGATGGCATGCAACCAGGAGTCGATTAAGTATTTAAATGTTCTACAAATGCCCAGGGATCTGGGCAATAGCTCAATTTGCTTGTTTCTGTTGTTGTTTGTTGGACTTATTCATTAGTTGGCTGCTGCCGCTGCTGTTTCTGCTGCTGCTGTTAACCGGAAACTGTGGTTTACCCAAGTGAGTCAATTATTTTAAAAGCTTTGCTGCATAAAGTTTGCAGCTGCAGCCGTTGCCGTTGCCGTTGCTGTGGTTAAAGCGTATTTGGTTGAGTTAATTGAAGAGCTTGAATGCCAGACTTGCGTGGCTAGCGCTAGCTCTTGGGTCAGGCCAACCATACACTTAGAAAAGAATCGCTCTGAATTTCAGAAAATCTCCCCAATATCTGGAAAGTTTTGCTTGATTTTTGAAATAATTTCTAAAAAAATAATTTTAAAACTGCACTGAAAGCTAGAAAGGCTCTTATCAATACCAAAAATATAATTAATGTTTTTATTATTTATTATTAGAAATTTGAATATTTTTAATAATTGCACAGCAAATCAGAAATACAGGACATGATTCTTTGAAAAGTCCTTTCTGAAATTCAGGAATTACACTAAATAAAATTATCTCTCTTGAATGTTATATAAGAATTAGAGAACGTAAAAATTAAATTTTAAATTTTATCTTTAATGTAGTTTCAAAATACAAGACCCAATAAAATTGGAATCTTCTTTTTTTTACTTTTGCACAAATCACACAGTAAAATCTAAGAAATTCAGTGCGATTTTTTTCCAAATGTAGTTCTTGGCTGGCTTCGACTTGGACTCGGCGTGAGCCGAGTCAAATACGTGTGCATACTTAGGTGAGTTGGAGGTGCGAGTTGTCGTTGTTGTTCCCATCGTGGTCGATGGCTCCACACCATGCGAGTAGTAGGTGTGCGTATGTGCATGCGTGTGTGTGTGTTGATTTTGAGCCGGACCCGTATCGACCACAACAACAAAATCATCGGCTACATCTGCTGCTGCTTGCTGCTGCGTCTTGTGGCCATGGTGCAACGAGGTGGGCACCTCGACAATCACATCATCATCCTCAGAAGTATGCGGACTGTGCGAGGCGAGCACCAAAGGATTGTTAATGCCCCACGATGGTGGATGCAAATAATGCGGATAGTTTGAATAAATTTCCGCTCTTATGCGATCATCATAGTCATCATCATCCGTATCCTCATCATCATCATCATCGTCTTCCTCCGCCCCCTCCTGCTCCTGTTCCTCCTCTCGATCCAATCTGTGCTCATTGTTGGGCTCATCATGGTATTGGTACTCGATGTTGTTGGATAACAGCTCGGTGCCATTGAAAGGATGCTGCCCGTTGTGATGTCCTGCGTGCTTTTGTTTCTGTTTGCGGCGTGATTTCAGCTTCGTTTTTGGCTTAGGTTTCAGTTTGGGCAAACCGTTGGGAAAAAATATTATTCTATCTGCAAAGAGCCAAGAGTGGGTGGTGGATAAGGGGAAATAGTGGGTGGAGTGCCATGCGTGATGTGCATAAAAAAAGTTTAGTGCCACAAAAAAGGTGCAACATTTCATAGAGTAAAGTTCAGTGTCTGTGTGCGTGAATCTGTGTGAGTGGTGCATGTGGTGCGTTTATTTAATTAATGCTATTAGTGGCCCGAGGTGCATTTAATCCGACGAGGCCTGAGTTCTATGGTCCAAGGGGCTCAGGATGCAAAGGTGGGGGAATTGAGGGTGCAAGGGATCAATGATGAGAAGGGTCCTTGATGGAATGGGTTGAGGAGATGCGAGGGGTGAACGGTGCGAGGTGTCTATAGTGCGAGGGGTTTGAAGGGTTGCTGGTTTGTAGGGTTACGGGTGCGGGGCGGTAAGGGAACTATGGTTTGAGGGGTCAATTGTGCGAGTTGTGAAAGCTGGGAGAGATCGATGGTGCGAGGGGACGATGGTGCGATGGGATGCTAGTGCGGAGTGCAGAATTTGTATAAAAATTAACCCAGGCATTAGGTTGAGTTGAGCTCGAGGTTAGTTTTCGGTTCAGTTTGTGAAATGTGAGATAATGGAAATCTATTTTTTTTTTCTTGGTTTAACGTGGTAAAGCAACGATTTTAGTTAGCTAATAGAGTAGTAGTAGTGGAGGAGGTAGTCAGGTGTAACCTATGCAAGCAGCCCCGCTAAACCTGCCCTAAGTCAAAAAAAAAATAGCAAATAAAATTAAACAAAATATATATATGTGGATACAAAGAGCGAGAGAAAGAGCGAGAGAGCGAGAGTAAGTTAGTAAGTACAGCGAACTAAAGTAAGACATACAGCTTAGCATTTTTGGACAGCATTGTAGTAGTTCTAGGGGTGTTCATAATTTATTCATTTATTTATTATCGGGTGCAATTCAACCAAATATTAATATCGATATCGTATAAAGCACAGTAACATAACCAGTTGGCGTGTGACATATCAACAATATTCAATGGGCTTGGTTTGGATTTGGTGAATGGTTCAGTTAAACGCTTACTTCTATTTATGTATTATAAAATACGATTGTACTTTCGATAGGTTGGATGTTGTGTGTGTGAGATAGAGAGAGAGAGAGAGTTAGAGATAGAGGCGAGAGAGAGAGAGAGAGATAGAGCGGTGACAGTAAACACGGCAGCTTGTTGGATATACATTGATTTAAGTTGTTGTACGTATACGTGATATTTTACGATATTACTGAGCATTGCTAATACGTATTTTCTATCCATATTATATATATTATTCATGTACTTGATATAGGCATATTTTTCTAAGTAAAGTTGCTTACTGATCGCATATCACGCAAATGTGAGTTTCATTTTTGACTAATTATTATTTTTTTGTTTTTTTTTTAGTATTATTATTATTGTTTTGGTTTTGATGCAAAAGCGTGCGATTTTTAGTTTCAGGTTTTTTTGGTTTTTGTTTTAAGTTTACTTTAAATTATTGGGCAAGTTTCAGTTTTGAGCGGCTTACAAAGTACCAGAAAATATAAAAATGAACAGAAAAACAGAATTAAAATTGAAATGAAAAGTAGACAGAACTGAAATCAGTTAATTAGATAGGTACTCAGTAATTGTTTAGAATTTTTTCAATAATAATTAGCTTTTAATACATTAAGATTTCAAAACAAAATCGTCGAATTTTATTTCAGACGAAGTTTCTGTGTTGTTCTTGTTGCTGTTGTAGTTGTAGTTGTTGTTGTTCTTGTCTTTGTTGTAGCTGTAGAACTTACCCACACACGGATTGTGATTAACAATATTAAAGATACGATCACAGCGCTTTTTCATGTGGTTATTTGGACAGATGCAGCCAAACATGGGCGATAAGCGTAAATTGGTCCAGGCATCATGACAGGCATCCCTAAAAATTGAAAAGTTGTTCATTCAGTACAAAAGTTGTTTACTCCTAAAAGCCACAGCTAATTGAATTTATATTAAGCCAAAGCACCCCTAACTAAACCTAAGCTCTAACCCTAAACCGAACCAGAACCCCAACTCGACTTCCGCAGCAAACTTTAAAATTGGCAATTGCATCAAAAATGCATACATAAGGCAGTTCAATTAATATTTTATCGCATACGTCGCACCAGTTGGCGGGTGGTGCGGTGGTGGTTACGTAGTTTTTGGTGGTGGGGTGGCGGCAGTCAACCCTTTGAAAGTTTAGACGGCGCCAGTGAAACTTTAAGCCAGGCCCAAGACGGTGCGCAGGCTACCGCAGAAAGTCATTTCGAGTTATTAAAACATTCACAACGTTTGTATTCGAGGAGAGTATTGAGCCAGCACATGCCATGCTGTCATGCCCGAAAGCATGTGGCGTACACTCAAAAAAAATCCAACCTTCAATTTAAAATTCGTTTTTTTTCGGTTTTCGAAATAATTTCTAAGTATTAAAATATATGATTTTTCTGCAATTTGCAAATTCTTAAGTTTCCACTTAAGTTTTTAATTATTTCTATATTATGAGGTATCCTTGGCTCCAACAGTATTCCAAAATCATTCATTTCGATCTTTTTTCGAAGTGCACAAATATGTGAAGGCCGGAAGGCAGGAAGCAGCAAGAGCTCAACGAGCAGGAAATTTCATTTCGTTGCTGTTACTTTAAGTTTGGCGCCAAGTTGCGTGTGTGCGCTTGTTTTGCCAATAAAATCGAATATCGAAATTAAATGTTGCTTTTGCCGTTGCCATTTCAAAGTTTTTATGGCAGCAAGGATATACTCAAGCAGACTCAAGCAACAAAATCAATTTTCTCATTAAACCAAACAGTTTAATTGAATACTTTTTTAACCGATTTCATAAACAGATTTCTTGCACTTTTTGTTCCGTTTTTCCAATTAGTGTTCGCTAATTTCTCAATTGGCTGGCCGAACTCTTTGCATTCTTGTTAGCCCCTGTGCGTTATTATCACTTATTGATTATAAATCCAAGATGCTTTCTATTTTCTCATAACATGTTCAATTCATAAAAGCATTCTGAACTACAACAAATCTAAAAAAAAACCTTACATAAGTGGCTGTATGGTTTACTTTAGCATGCTCTATTTTTCTTTCATGTTTAATATTGATGCTTCCTTCTGTACTTTATATAATTTTGCACAACTTTCTTATAGATTTCTATTATTATATATAGCAGCATTTACTCATATGAAAAACATTTTTTTCCTTCTTTTTTACTCTCCTGCTTTGAATAGAAAATGCATATTTTATAGTACGCATATCATATTTCTCTGCATTGCTTGTATCGATTTTATTTTTGTTTTTATTTATTTACTCACCTGTTTTCCATTTTGCATTTATTGTCGCGCACCTTGCAGTGCGTCTTGAAATCCTCGAAGAGCTTCAAACACTTCCGTTCCTGCTGGCAAACGGAGAGAGCATGATTACAAGTGGGCAGAGCATCAATGGGATACGGATCCTTTTCAGCTGAAGAAATAAAACAAGAGTTCATTTTAGCAATTAGAAAACCTGTAGGGTGCACAAGATTCAACTAAAGTTTTATAAACGTGTTTGCCACTTACCTTTCTTGAGCACAAATCCGCACGGATGGTCGAACAGAAAATCCCGGAAATGATTGCAATCGGGATCCATGCCGGGCTCCTTGCACAGGCAGGTGGGGCGAAAGAATTGAAACGCCTGCAAAGTACGGAGTGCGGCTTGGCATTTTGTTACCGTCACCGTACTGCAGGACACTGCAAGGACAATAAAGAAGACGACAACACAAATAAATATGTACACTTCAAAAAACATTTGTTGTAAATCGCTATATTTTTGGCGCTGATGGTTGGTAACAGTTTAATTTAGAAAGTAAATTTCTATAATGTATTTTTGTAAATTTCAAAAAATTGGTGTTTCGTTATTAAACTTTAATACTCTTAGATTTCATATAGTTGATATTTCTATATAAATAAATTTTCGAGACTTTTACAGGGTTTCAAATTTAACTCTAATATAAACGCATAGCCAGTACATTTCATTACTTATTTCGGAATTTTAAAAATGATTTTTCTAACTTTCATAAATGTTTTCTTTAATATAGAGAATATTTAAAAAAAAAATGTGAAAATCCTAGAAGTTTTTGGGATTGTCGAATTAATGCAAGCCTTTCTAAATTTTAGAAATAGTTTCCCGAAAGTCGAAAAATTATTTCTAAAGAATAGAAAAACTTAATATTTATTACGGCGATTTTTTTGCAGAGTGTAGTTGAAGACATTCATGTTTAATGATCTATAAATGGCACCAGCGCTTAAACTTTGACATTTCTCTGGACGTGCTCGCTGTCCAATTTTGGAATCGCTGCTCACATCGATTACCCGAGTTGGAGCCAGTTGACAGTTGTTATAAATGGCAGGCAGGCAGGCAGCCTGGCAAGAACAAACACCGAACGGACAACTACAAACCAAACACATGTCATAATACCCACAACAACAACTTTAATAACAGCACCAACAGTTGCTGCAACAATATGAATAATTGAGTCTACAACAAAACGGTCGATTTAAGCGGCCAATGAAGCGGGGCAGCCAGCGAGAGAGAGAGAGAGAGAGAGGTAGAGAGATCCGATAATATTTTATAACATAATAAATTATGTTTCATATATGACAGCTTATTCGAGCATATGACAACTACCACTACACAAACACACATACAAAAACTCACACACACACTTCGTTGAGTATGAATGGAAGTGAAGAGGGAGTGGAGTGGGAGCCATAAGCAAACAAAAGGCCAGCAAGCATCTGCTGGCCATCCATTGTCCTTCTAGCCATAAAACATAAGCCCTACTAATAAACTCGACTATGGCCACTCTTCATGCATACACAAGCACACGCACACACAGCACCTACACTCAGGATAAAAAAACCACTCAAATTGTTCTAAAAAATAGTAGATTTGTGCAGTTTTTAGAAGTAATTTCTAATTATTAGAGAATAATTTCTAAAAACTATTAATTTCCCAATCGGAATTGCTGGTTTTCAGATCACAAGCATAAATTGTAGAAATAAATTTGCTTAATCGACATTTTGCTGAGTGTACAAAAATCCAGCGACACGAAACTGTGGCTCGTCATAAGCCGTAAAATCGCCAAAAAGCAAAGCAACGTCCAACGTTCAAAGGACAATGGGCCAATATGGTCAGCATATATGAGCTGAATGCCCCATTGAGCATGTCACTCATACGACCCGTTGGCCGCCCCCCACGAGCCCGGACATGATTATTTGCTACTCGAACATTAAGCCGTGGGGCGGGTCTTTTGAACTACGCAACAAGTGACACTTTTCGCAGGCATTAATCATATTTATGACATACTGCGACATTTGCAACACTTGCTTGCCGCAATTAGAAGCAGCTTGCAACAGCAGCAGCTGAAAAGTGAAACACAACTTTTGATTTGGCCTTCTCAACTGAGTGCAATATTTTTTTAAGCACTTGTTTTTCTTGTTTTGTGCTACACGGTTTTTACCGATGTGTGTGTTCAGAAGGGGAGGTGTGAGTCATAAAAGGAGTCGAGTGGTTTTTATGCTTCGACGCCATCATCGACTGACGCCATTTGCAGTAACTGTTAACCTCGCATTGTTTTTGATGTTCTTTTTTTTTGTTTTTTTTTTAGTGCTAACGTTAAGTCCTCAATTCGTTTTTATATGAAACGCGTTTCCGGTTGTTGAGTTGGTCGCTGAATTGGTTCAACGATTTCTTCGCTGCTGCTCACATGGCCAAAAAAAAAAAAATGTTTGTATTTGTGTGTTTGCTAGACGACCTTTTGGCTCGATTTTTATTTGATTTCAGTTTGTTATTTGTTTTCGGCTTGGCATTCTATTGATAGCCCCAGTTATTGCCATAAATTTTGAGCAGTAGCTGAAATTTATGTGGCATTTATTTAGTTTGCCATCAAGCGAAAAGCTCAATCGAGTTATGTTCACATCCACGTTGATATATGTATAAAAAAAAACCATTTATATACATATATGATACGTTTTATTTGCACAGCTCAAGCATGCAATTAATTAAATTAAGTAAGCTTTTGTCTTCGCCGGCGCTTTGTGTACCAACTATTTTTCAATGCTGGTCGAGGGCCGAGCGCGAAATTTCCACTCGATGCAACTCATGTCCTTTTGTCATATTAAACGGGCGGGCTGGAGTACAAGGCGTACACTCAGCAAAAAAATCGGACTGATTTTTTTAAAATCACCTTAAGACTTATCCCGAAGTAACGAAAACATAATAGACTTATTCTTCAAATGTGCACTTATATTTATGAAAATTAAAATTAAATAAACGATTTCTACAGAGAATGCGTAAGTGGAGGTATTTTTATTCACTGCTTTTTGGAACTTTGCCCTTCAAATGAAAAAATAAATAAAATATATATATATATAATATTGAAAAGAACAAGTATTATAGGTGTTATTATTTTTTTCGAAACTGTTAATGGGAAATCTTTATCTATTAATTTGTATTCATAATTTAACTAACAAAATAGCATAAAAAACTCTTCTATATACACACACTTTTCAAACAGTATCCTGGAAATTAGATCAATTTTCTCTACATTTAAGAAAACTGTAACATGAAATCAAGAAAACTCTGGTTTTTGGAAATTTATTTTCTGAATAATTAGGTGAGTTATAATTAGCGCCAAATGTGTGTCGAATTCATAAAATTCAGGTGTGATTTTTTTTTTCTGAGTGCACTTAAAGTATGCTGTGTGTGTGGGCGTGTGTGTGGTTGTTTTCCTTATGTACAGTTGGCTGCTTGCTGATTTCATTGAACCATCGGCAAATGCACAAAGTGAACAGAAAAACACAAAAATGCGAGTGCAGGCCACACGTGGCAAAGGAGGACTCAAGCTGCAGTTTCAGTTGCAAGCCGGGTCTGCATTACAACGCATGCCTCTCAAAATATTTATCGATGACACACAAAGAGAGAAATGGGGGCAAGTGTGTGCTTTTAAAGGATTCGATATGGTCGTGTTGCCCCATAAGAGCATAAGAACAGAAATTGCTGCATAAAATGCAATTATCATAAATATTCTGGCCGCCTTGAAGCGTGTTGGCTTGAAGTGTGTCCTCTTTCTACTCTTCTGCTTTTCTTTCACGTGTGCAATACATGTACATATTTTGAGGACATTTAAAGGACAATACGACAGCCATTAAACTGCCATGCTCACTCCCTCCACACTCCGCTTTGCCACTGCCACCAGCCAGCAAGAAGCAAAAAAGTAATTTCAGTTTTTAAATGAAAAAGTTGAAAGTGCGTTTTACGTTTATTTTGGTGAATCCAGCCGGCATTTTGTGTGCTCGCAATACACACACGCACATACACACACACAAAAACCAACACACACAGCGATTTCTCGTATGAAAAACATTTGCCATAAAAACAATTGCCAAGCGATTTTTGTTTGCTCTTGTTTCGGCCAGGAATTAGATGTGTTCGTCCAGCGATTGTAATCGTTATGTTTTATTATATGTATTCACAACTGAATTGCAATTGGTTATTGGAAACTGCCCTTCTGGCATTTGCCATTTGCCAGTCAGACAAACATACAATCGCAAACAAATCGCACTTCATTATTTAAATTCGCCAAGGGTCAACTTATTAATCAGCTAGTATATTTCAAAAATCACCATTTTTGACTTCATCTTTTTTGAAAAAATAATTTTCAATTTCCAATGTTTTTTAATATGTGTACAAAGAAACTCTAAAATTAGTATTATTTTTTTGTTTGTTTATATTATAGATAAGTAACAGTATTTTAAGACTACACGTATTCAAGCATTTTATATAGTTTTTGGAAATTTGTTTGTACGACTTTACGGAAATTCAAAATTAAAACATTAGAAGCAAAAACCTGTCGAAAAATTTTTTCTTTTTTTCCGAGTGTACTGCTACTCGATGATCCCAAGTGTGCGTGCCTTGCTGTGGAAGTCTGTGCGTTGCACATATGCACCGCTCATTGTGCGCCGCCCCGTGTAGGCGTGGCGCCCATGCAGCACACGCCAGTTGTCAAAGATGACAATGCTGCCCGGTCGCAGCTTGAGGCGCCACTGCTGCTGTTTATCACGCACGAGATGCAACAGTTGGCGTAGACTTGCATAGAAGGTGGCCATCTCGGATTGGGGCAACGTGTTGAATGTAGCACGATCGTAGATATTGAGACGCAGCTGAAGCAGCTCACCGGTAAGTGGATCGATACGTATAATTGGCGCCGTATGACGATGATGTTCATCCGGCTCAACATACTCAGAAGGAACTTGTACACGACAGAGCAGCTCATAAGCCTCAGGATGGAGGCGCCTCAGTTCGTTTACCACATGAAGACCATCGACAAAGAAATTCTCTCCGCCGGTGCCATCCGCGGAGTGTTCGATGCAGTGCAGCGCCTGCAAACCAGCTGCATCACAGAAATAAGTGTTATCTGTGTGGGATCCCAGGTAGAGCTTGGTATACGCCGTATCCGCATGATCCGGCTGATCAGAGAACGTCCACAGCTCGCCAAAGAAGGTCTTCATCAGCGGAAAGCAGCGACGCAAAGCCAACTCGGTTGCTGTTGGAGTTGGAGTCACTCCATCAATGAAGACAATTCCATAATGCACAAGAGATGCAATCAGCCGCTTCACCTCCTCATCTTGGGAGATTAAGTCAGAGAAAGGAAAACGCAACTGTGTTTCATGTTGCAGCACAATTTCATGATTCCAGGCTGTCAATTTAGTAGAGTTTGCACGGACTTTGCTTATCAATTGATCCAACTGCGAGGCATTTATAAAACTCCAGTCGTAGTTTGAATGATGTCCATCGCTCCCTTTTTGGGCATAGCTTATAAATCTTTTCCATAAATAAATATTTTTTCCATTTTAACTTACATTCAACGACAATCTGCTCATCTGTTGCCCAACTTTTTTTTACTACATGGACATCCGCTGGAATCTCCAAGAGATCATATCTTCGCTGTTTGGTCTCCGTGTTGAGGCATTCCACGCAACGGCAGTGATCTCTCAGCCAGAACTCATTTACCTCCAGACTTTGGCCTGTTTTACCATGCTTCAAGTGCAACATTTCTATTCAGTTTTCTAGATTAATCTCTGACGAAGTGACCAGCTCAACTGAAAGCGAGACTGCTTATCGCTTCTATACCTCATCGCATGTTCTTATCAGTAATAAGCAATAATGGAAACAGTTGGTGTCTCATTTTTATTTACTTTTACAATCGAGTGCTCAGAGCCGCTTTGATAGGAGACTGCACTCAGAAAAACATTTCGATATGAATATTATTAATTCGCCAAAGAGGTATTAGTATTATTATTTTCAGATTTCACATATACACATATACATATACATATGGAAATAAGTTATAAATTTATATAAATTGATTTCGCGATTCAAACTAAACTCGAATATAAAAGCTGAGACAGTAAATTTCATTACTTCTGATTATTAGAAAGGTTTTTATCTAAAAATAGAGGTTTGAATTTTTACTTTTTAAAAATGAATTTCTAAATGATAGCAAATATTTCTAAGAATAAACAAGCCCCTTGTATATGAGACTTTCGATTTCTTGCAAGTCATTTTCATTTTATTAAAATATTTATTATTATTATCTGAAAAATCTACCTTAAAGGGGGCCTATAGTAGGGCCGTCTGGCCTTAAGCTATATAATTATTAGAAGAATATTTGTAGATTATTTGATTACTTTTTTTTG